>JAKRKW010000079.1:15000-62500 GCA_023566125.1 Zingel zingel
GTTTTTTTTGCATTTTTTTGTGTTTTTTTTTGCATTTTTTTGTGTTTTTTTTGCATTTTTTTTTGCATTTTTTGTGCATTTTTTTGCATTTTTTTGCATTTTTTTTGCGTTTTTTTTGCATTTTTTTTGCATTTTTTGTGGGTTTTTTGCATTTTTTTTGTGTTTTTTTTTTTTACATTTTTTGTGGGTTTTTTTTGCATTTTTTTGTATTTTTTTGCATTTTTTTTGCATTTTTTTTTGTTTTTTTGCATTTTTTTTGCATTTTTTTTGTGTTTTTTTGCATTTTTTTTGCATTTTTTTTTGTTTTTTTGCATTTTTTTTGCATTTTTTTGTGTTTTTTTTGCATTTTTTTGTGTTTTTTTTTGCATTTTTTTTGTATTTTTTTGCATTTTTTTTGGCATTTTTTTTTGTTTTTTTGCATTTTTTTTGCATTTTTTTTGTGTTTTTTTGCATTTTTTTTGCATTTTTTTGTGTTTTTTTTGCATTTTTTTGTGTTTTTTTTTGCATTTTTTTGCAATTTTTTGTTTTTTTGCATTTTTTTTGCATTTTTTGTGGGGTTTTTTCCATTTTTTTTTGCATTTTTTGTGGGTTTTTTTGCATTTTATTGTTGGTTTTTTTTGCATTTTTTTTGCATTTTTTGTGGGGTTTTTTCCATTTTTTTTGCATTTTTTTGCATTTTTTTTCATTTTTTTTGCATTTTTTTTTGCATTTTTTGTGTTTTTTTTTGCATTTTTTTGCATTTTTTGTGGGGTTTTTTTCATTTTTTTTTGCATTTTTTTTTGTTTTTTTGCATTTTTTTGCATTTTTTTTGTGTTTTTTTGCATTTTTTTTTGCATTTTTTTTTGTTTTTTTGCATTTTTTTTGCATTTTTTGTGGGGTTTTTTCCTTTTTTTTTGCATTTTTTTGCATTTTTTTTGTATTTTTTTGCATTTTTTTTGCATTTTTTTTTGTTTTTTTGCATTTTTTTTGCATTTTTTTTGTGTTTTTTTGCATTTTTTTTTGCATTTTTTTTTGTTTTTTTGCATTTTTTTTGCATTTTTTTTGTGTTTTTTTGCATTTTTTTTTGCATTTTTTTTTGTTTTTTTGCATTTTTTTTGCATTTTTTTTTGTGTTTTTTTGCATTTTTTTTGCATTTTTTTGTGTTTTTTTTGCATTTTTTTGTGTTTTTTTTTGCATTTTTTTTGTATTTTTTTGCATTTTTTTTTGCATTTTTTTTTGTTTTTTTGCATTTTTTTTGCATTTTTTTTGTGTTTTTTTGCATTTTTTTTGCATTTTTTTGTGTTTTTTTTGCATTTTTTTGTGTTTTTTTCCATTTTTTTTTGCATTTTTTGTGGGTTTTTTTGCATTTTATTGTTGGTTTTTTTTGCATTTTTTTTGCATTTTTTGTGGGGTTTTTTCCATTTTTTTTGCATTTTTTTGCATTTTTTTTCATTTTTTTTGCATTTTTTTTTGCATTTTTTGTGTTTTTTTTTGCATTTTTTTTTGCATTTTTTTAGCATTTTTTTAGCATTTTTTTTGCATTTTTTTTGCATTTTTTGTGTTTTTTTGCATTTTTTTTGCATTTTTTGTGGGGTTGTTTTGCATTTTTTTGCATTTTTTTTGCATTTTTTTTGCATTTTTTGTGTTTTTTTTGCATTTTTTTTGCACACACACAAAAAATGCAAAAAAAACCCACAAAAAATGCAAAAAAAATGCAAAAAAAACACAAAAAAAATGCAAATTTTTTTTGCATTTTTTTTGTTTTTTTTGCATTTTTTTTGCATTTTTTGTGGGTTTTTTTGCATTTTTTGTTTTTTTTTTACATTTTTTGTGGGGTTTTTTTGCATTTTTTGTGGTTTTTTTTGCATTTTTTTGTGTTTTTTTTTGCATTTTTTGTGTTTTTTTTGCATTTTTTTTTGCATTTTTTGTGCATTTTTTTGCATTTTTTTGCATTTTTTTTGCGTTTTTTTTGCATTTTTTTTGCATTTTTTGTGGGTTTTTTGCATTTTTTTTGTTTTTTTTTTTTACATTTTTTGTGGGTTTTTTTTGCATTTTTTTTGTATTTTTTTGCATTTTTTTTGCATTTTTTTTTGTTTTTTTGCATTTTTTTTGCATTTTTTTTGTGCTTTTTTGCATTTTTTTTTGCATTTTTTTTTGTTTTTTTGCATTTTTTTTGCATTTTTTTTTGTGTTTTTTTGCATTTTTTTTGCATTTTTTGTTTTTTTTGCATTTTTTTTGCACACACACAAAAAATGCAAAAAAACCCACAAAAAATGCAAAAAAAATGCAAAAAAAACACAAAAAAAATGCAAATTTTTTTTGCATTTTTTTTGTTTTTTTTGCATTTTTTTTGCATTTTTTGTGGGTTTTTTTGCATTTTTTGTTTTTTTTTTTACATTTTTTGTGGGGTTTTTTGCATTTTTTGTGGTTTTTTTTGCATTTTTTTGTGTTTTTTTTTGCATTTTTTTGTGTTTTTTTTTGCATTTTTTTTTGCATTTTTTGTGCATTTTTTTGCATTTTTTTGCATTTTTTTTGCGTTTTTTTTGCATTTTTTTTGCATTTTTTGTGGGTTTTTTGCATTTTTTCTGTGTTTTTTTTTTTTACATTTTTTGTGGGTTTTTTTTGCATTTTTTTTGTATTTTTTTGCATTTTTTTTGCATTTTTTTTTGTTTTTTTGCATTTTTTTTGCATTTTTTTTGTGTTTTTTTGCATTTTTTTTTGCATTTTTTTTTGTTTTTTTGCATTTTTTTTGCATTTTTTTTTGTGTTTTTTTGCATTTTTTTTGCATTTTTTTGCATTTTTTTTTGCATTTTTTTGTGTTTTTTTTTGCATTTTTTTGTGTTTTTTTTGCATTTTTTTTGTGTTTTTTTTTGTGTTTTTTTTGTTTTTTTTGTTTTTTTGTTTTTTTTTGCATTTTTTTGTGTTTTTTTTTTACATTTTTTGTTTTTTTTTGCATTTTTTTTGTTTTTTTTTTGCATTTTTTGTGTTTTTTTGTGGTTTTTTTGCATTTATTTTGTGTTTTTTTTGCATTTTTTTGTGTTTTTTTTTTGCAATATTTTGTGTGTTTTTTGTGTTTTTTTTGCATTTTTTTGCGTTTTTTTTGCATTTTTTTGCATTTTTTTGTGTTTTTTTGCATTTTTTTTTGCATTTTTTGTGGGGTTTTTTGCATTTTTTTTGTGTTTTTTTGCATTTTTTTTGCATTTTTTTTTGCATTTTTTGTGTTTTTTTTTGCATTTTTTTTTGCATTTTTTTTGCATTTTTTTTGCATTTTTTGTGGGGTTTTTTGCATTTTTTTTGCATTTTTTTTGCATTTTTTGTGGTTTTTTTTGCTTTTTTTTTTGCGTTTTTTTGTTTGTTTTTTTTGCATTTTTTTTGCATTTTTTTGTGTTTTTTTGCATTTTTTTTTGCATTTTTTGTGGGTTTTTTTGCATTTTATTGTTGTTTTTTTTTGCTTTTTTTTTGCATTTTTTGTGGGGTTTTTTGCATTTTTTTTGCATTTTTTTGCATTTTTTTGCATTTTTTTTGCATTTTTTTTTGCATTTTTTGTGTTTTTTTTTGCATTTTTTTGCATTTTTTTTGCATTTTTTGTGGGGTTTTTTGCATTTTTTTTGCATTTTTTTTGCATTTTTTGTGGTTTTTTTTGCATTTTTTTTGCGTTTTTTTGTTTGTTTTTTTTGCATTTTATTGTTGGTTTTTTTTGCATTTTTTTTGCATTTTTTGTGGGGTTTTTTCCATTTTTTTTGCATTTTTTTTGTGTTTTTTTGCATTTTTTTTGCATTTTTTGTGGGGTTGTTTTGCATTTTTTTGCATTTTTTTTGCATTTTTTTTGCATTTTTTGTTTTTTTTGCATTTTTTTTTGCACACACACAAAAAATGCAAAAAAACCCACAAAAAATGCAAAAAAAATGCAAAAAAAATGCAAAAAAAATGCAAATTTTTTTTGCATTTTTTTTGTTTTTTTTGCATTTTTTTTGCATTTTTTGTGGGTTTTTTTGCATTTTTTGTGTTTTTTTTTTACATTTTTTGTGGGGTTTTTTTGCATTTTTTTTGCATTTTTTGTGGTTTTTTTTGCATTTTTTTGTGTTTTTTTTTGCATTTTTTTGTGTTTTTTTTGCATTTTTTTTTGCATTTTTTGTGCATTTTTTTGCATTTTTTTGCATTTTTTTGCGTTTTTTTTGCATTTTTTTTGCATTTTTTGTGGGTTTTTTGCATTTTTTTTGTTTTTTTTTTTTACATTTTTTGTGGGTTTTTTTTGCATTTTTTTTGCATTTTTTGTGGGTTTTTTTGCATTTTTTTTTGCATTTTTTTTGCTTTTTTTTTTGCATTTTTTTTGCATTTTTTTGTGGGTTTTTTTTGCATTTTTTTTGCATTTTTTTTGTGTTTTTTTTGCATTTTTTTGTGGTTTTTTTTGCATTTTTTGTTTTTTTTTTGCATTTTTTGTTTTTTTTTGCATTTTTTTTGTTTTTTTTGCATTTTTTTTTGCATTTTTTTGCATTTTTTTTGCATTTTTTTTTGCATTTTTTTGCATTTTTTTTGTGTTTTTTTTGTTTTTTTTGTGTTTTTTTTGCATTTTTTTGCATTTTTGTGCTTTTTTTTTGCATTTTTTGCGTTTTTTTGCATTTTTTTTGCATTTTTTTTTGCATTTTTTTTGCATTTTTTTGCATTTTTTTGTGGGTTTTTTTTGCATTTTTTGTGTTTTTTTGCATTTTTTTTTTGCATTTTTTTGTGTTTTTTTTGCATTTTTTTTTGCATTTTTTGTGGGTTTTTTGCATTTTTTTGTGTTTTTTTTTACATTTTTTGCATTTTTTTTGCATTTTTTGTGGTTTTTTTTTGCATTTTTTGTGTTTTTTTGCATTTTTTTTGCATTTTTTTTGTGTTTTTTTGCATTTTTTTGTGTTTTTTTTTACATTTTTTGTGGGTTTTTTTGCATTTTTTTTTGCATTTTTTTTGCATTTTTTTTGCATTTTTTTAGCATTTTTTTAGCATTTTTTTAGCATTTTTTGTGGGTTTTTTTTGCATTTTTTGTGTTTTTTTTGCATTTTTTTTGCATTTTTTTTGTGTTTTTTTGCATTTTTTTTTGCATTTTTTGTGGTTTTTTTGCATTTTTTTTGCATTTTTTTTGCATTTTTTTGTGTTTTTTTTGCATTTTTTTTGCATTTTTTTGTGGTTTTTTTTGCATTTTTTTTGCATTTTTTTTGCATTTTTTTGCATTTTTTTTGCATTTTTTGTGGGTTTTTTTGCATTTTTTGTGTTTTTTTTGCATTTTTTTGTATTTTTTTTGCATTTTTTTAGCATTTTTTTTGCATTTTTTTGCATTTTTTTTTTGCATTTTTTTTGCATTTTTTTTGCATTTTTTTTTGCATTTTTTTTGCATTTTTTGCATTTTTTTTTGCATTTTTTTTGCATTTTTTTTGCATTTTTTTTTGCATTTTTTGTGGGTTTTTTTGCATTTTTTGTGGGTTTTTTTTGCATTTTTTTTGCATTTTTTTGTGTTTTTTTTACATTTTTTGTGGGTTTTTTGCATTTTTTTTGTGTTTTTTTTTACATTTTTTGTGGGTTTTTTTGCATTTTTTTTTGCATTTTTTTTTGCCATTTTTTTGCATTTTTTTGCATTTTTTTTTTGTATTTTTTGTGGGTTTTTTGCATTTTTTTTTGCATTTTTTTTGCATTTTTTTTGCATTTTTTTTTGCATTTTTTGTGGGGTTTTTTTGCATTTTTTGTGGGGTTTTTTTGCATTTTTTTTGCATTTTTTTGTGTTTTTTTTTACATTTTTTGTGGGTTTTTTGCATTTTTTTGTGTTTTTTTTTACATTTTTTGTGGGTTTTTTTGCATTTTTTTTTGCATTTTTTTTTGCCATTTTTTGCATTTTTTTTGCATTTTTTTTGCATTTTTTTTTGCATTTTTTGTGGTTTTTTTTGCATTTTTTTGTGTTTTTTTTTTACATTTTTTGTGGGTTTTTTTTCCATTTTTTTTGCATTTTTTTTGCTTTTTTTGCATTTTTTTGCATTTTTTTTGCATTTTTTTTGCATTTTTTTTGCGTTTTTTTTGCATTTTTTTGCATTTTTTTGCATTTTTGTGCTTTTTTTTTGCATTTTTTGTGTTTTTTTTTTGCATTTTTTGCGTTTTTTTGCATTTTTTTTGCATTTTTTTTGCTTTTTTTTGCATTTTTTGTGGGGTTTTTTTGCATTTTTTGTGTTTTTTTGCATTTTTTTTGCATTTTTTTTGTGTTTTTTTTGCATTTTTTTTTGCATTTTTTGTGCATTTTTTTGCATTTTTTTGCATTTTTTTGCGTTTTTTTTGCATTTTTTTTGCATTTTTTGTGGGTTTTTTGCATTTTTTTTGTTTTTTTTTTTTACATTTTTTGTGGGTTTTTTTTGCATTTTTTTTGCATTTTTTTTGCATTTTTTTTGCTTTTTTTTTTGCATTTTTTTTGCATTTTTTGTGGGTTTTTTTTGCATTTTTTTTGTGTTTTTTTTGCATTTTTTTGTGTTTTTTTTTGCATTTTTTGTTTTTTTTTGCATTTTTTGTTTTTTTTTGCATTTTTTTTGTTTTTTTTGCATTTTTTTTTGCATTTTTTTGCATTTTTTTTGCATTTTTTTTTGCATTTTTTTGCATTTTTTTTGTGTTTTTTTTGTTTTTTTTGTGTTTTTTTTGCATTTTTTTTGCATTTTTGTGCTTTTTTTTTGCATTTTTTGCGTTTTTTTGCATTTTTTTTGCATTTTTTTTTTGCATTTTTTTTGCATTTTTTTGCATTTTTTGTGGGTTTTTTTTGCATTTTTTGTGTTTTTTTGCATTTTTTTTTGCATTTTTTTGTGTTTTTTTTGCATTTTTTTTTGCATTTTTTGTGGGTTTTTTGCATTTTTTTGTGTTTTTTTTTACATTTTTTGCATTTTTTTTGCATTTTTTTTGCATTTTTTGTGGTTTTTTTTTGCATTTTTTGTGTTTTTTTGCATTTTTTTTGCATTTTTTTTGTGTTTTTTTGCATTTTTTTGTGTTTTTTTTTACATTTTTTGTGGGTTTTTTTGCATTTTTTTTTGCATTTTTTTTGCATTTTTTTTGCATTTTTTTTAGCATTTTTTTAGCATTTTTTTAGCATTTTTTGTGTGTTTTTTTTGCATTTTTTGTGTTTTTTTTGCATTTTTTTTGCATTTTTTTTGTGTTTTTTTGCATTTTTTTTTGCATTTTTTGTGTTTTTTTTGAATTTTTTTTGCATTTTTTTTGCATTTTTTTGTGTTTTTTTTGCGGTTTTTTTTGCATTTTTTTTGCATTTTTTTTGCATTTTTTGTGGGTTTTTTTGCATTTTTTGTGTTTTTTTTGCATTTTTTTGTATTTTTTTTGCATTTTTTTAGCATTTTTTTTGCATTTTTTTGCATTTTTTTTTTGCATTTTTTTTGCATTTTTTTTGCATTTTTTTTTGCATTTTTTTTGCATTTTTTGCATTTTTTTTTGCATTTTTTTTGCATTTTTTTGCATTTTTTTTTGCATTTTTTGTGGGTTTTTTTGCATTTTTTGTGGGTTTTTTTTGCATTTTTTTTGCATTTTTTTGTGTTTTTTTTTACATTTTTTGTGGGTTTTTTGCATTTTTTTTGTGTTTTTTTTTACATTTTTTGTGGGTTTTTTTGCATTTTTTTTTGCATTTTTTTTTGCCATTTTTTTGCATTTTTTTGCATTTTTTTTTGTATTTTTTGTGGGTTTTTTGCATTTTTTTTTGTATTTTTTGTGGGTTTTTTGCATTTTTTTTTTGCATTTTTTTTGCATTTTTTTTGCATTTTTTTTTGCATTTTTTGTGGGTTTTTTTGCATTTTTTTTGCATTTTTTTGTGTTTTTTTTTACATTTTTTGTGGGTTTTTTGCATTTTTTTTGTGTTTTTTTTTACATTTTTTGTGGGTTTTTTTGCATTTTTTTTTGCATTTTTTTTTGCCATTTTTTTGCATTTTTTTTGCATTTTTTTTGCATTTTTTTTTGCATTTTTTGTGGGTTTTTTTGCATTTTTTTGTGTTTTTTTTTACATTTTTTGTGGGTTTTTTTCCATTTTTTTTGCATTTTTTTTGCTTTTTTTGCATTTTTTTGCATTTTTTTTGCATTTTTTTTGCATTTTTTTTGCGGTTTTTTTGCATTTTTTTGCATTTTTTTGCATTTTTGTGCTTTTTTTTGCATTTTTTGTGGGTTTTTTTTGCATTTTTTGCGTTTTTTTGCATTTTTTTTGCATTTTTTTTGCATTTTTTTTGCTTTTTTTTTGCATTTTTTGTTTGCATTTTTTTTGCATTTTTTTGCATTTTTTTTTGCATTTTTTTTGCATTTTTTGCATTTTTTTTTGCATTTTTTTTGCATTTTTTTTGCATTTTTTTTTGCATTTTTTGTGGGTTTTTTTGCATTTTTTGTGGGTTTTTTTTGCATTTTTTTTGCATTTTTTTGTGTTTTTTTTTACATTTTTTGTGGGTTTTTTGCATTTTTTTTGTGTTTTTTTTTACATTTTTTGTGGGTTTTTTTGCATTTTTTTTTGCATTTTTTTTTGCCATTTTTTCGCATTTTTTTGCATTTTTTTTTGTATTTTTTGTGGGTTTTTTGCATTTTTTTTTGTATTTTTTGTGGGTTTTTTGCATTTTTTTTTTGCATTTTTTTTGCATTTTTTTTGCATTTTTTTTTGCATTTTTTGTGGTTTTTTTTTGCATTTTTTGTGGGGTTTTTTTGCATTTTTTTTGCATTTTTTTGTGTTTTTTTTTACATTTTTTGTGGGTTTTTTGCATTTTTTTTGTGTTTTTTTTTACATTTTTTGTGGGTTTTTTTGCATTTTTTTTTGCATTTTTTTTTGCCATTTTTTTGCATTTTTTTTGCATTTTTTTTGCATTTTTTTTTGCATTTTTTGTGGGTTTTTTTGCATTTTTTTGTGTTTTTTTTTACATTTTTTGTGGGTTTTTTTTCCATTTTTTTTGCATTTTTTTTGCTTTTTTTGCATTTTTTTGCATTTTTTTTGCATTTTTTTTGCATTTTTTTTGCGGTTTTTTTGCATTTTTTTGCATTTTTTTGCATTTTTGTGCTTTTTTTTGCATTTTTTGTGGTTTTTTTTTGCATTTTTTGCGTTTTTTTGCATTTTTTTTGCATTTTTTTTGCATTTTTTTTGCTTTTTTTTTGCATTTTTTGTGGGTTTTTTTTGCATTTTTTTTGCATTTTTTTTGTGTTTTTTTTGCATTTTTTTTGCATTTTTGTGGGTTTTTTGCATTTTTTTTTCATTTTTTTGCATTTTTTTTTGCATTTTTTTGCATTTTTTTTGCATTTTTTTTGCATTTTTTTTGCATTTTTGTGCTTTTTTTTGCATTTTTTGTGTTTTTTTTTGCATTTTTTTTGTGTTTTTTTTTTACATTTTTTTGTGGGGGTTTTTTCCATTTTTTTTGCATTTTTTTTGCATTTTTTTTGCATTTTTTTTGCATTTTTTTTTTGCATTTTTTTTGCATTTTTTTGCATTTTTTGTGGTTTTTTTTGCATTTTTTTGCATTTTTTGTGTTTTTTTGCATTTTTTTGTGGGTTTTTTTGCATTTTTTTTTGCATTTTTTTGTGTTTTTATTGCATTTTTTTGCATTTTTGTGCTTTTTTTTTGCATTTTTTGCGTTTTTTTTGCATTTTTTTGCATTTTTTTTTGCATTTTTTGCATTTTTTTTGTTTTTTTTGCATTTTTTTTGCATTTTTTTTGCTTTTTTTTTTGCATTTTTTTGGGTGTTTTTGCATTTTTTTGCATTTTTTTTGCATTTTTTTTTGCATTTTTTTGCATTTTTTTGCATTTTTTTTGCATTTTTTTTGCATTTTTTGTGGGGTTTTTTGCGTTTTTTTTGCATTTTTTTGCATTTTTTTTGCTTTTTTTTTTTGCATTTTTTGTGGGTTTTTTTTGCATTTTTTTGCATTTTTTTTGCATTTTTTTTGCATTTTTTTGCATTTTTTTGCATTTTTTTGCATTTTTTTTGCATTTTTTGTGGGTTTTTTTGCATTTTTTTGCATTTTTTTTTCTTTTTTTTTGCATTTTTTGTGGGTTTTTTTTGCATTTTTTGTGTTTTTTTGCATTTTTTTTGCATTTTTTGTGTGTTTTTTTTGCATTTTTTTTGCATTTTTTGTGGGTTTTTTGCATTTTTTTTTCATTTTTTTGCATTTTTTTTTGCATTTTTTTGTGTTTTTTTTTGCATTTTTTTTGCATTTTTTTTGCATTTTTTTTTGCATTTTTTTTTGCATTTTTTTTGCATTTTTTTTGCATTTTTGTGCCTTTTTTGCATTTTTTGTGGGTTTTTTTGCATTTTTTTTGTGTTTTTTTTTACATTTTTTGCATTTTTTTTGCATTTTTTTTGCATTTTTTGTGGGTTTTTTTTGCATTTTTTGTGTTTTTTTGCATTTTTTTTGCATTTTTTTTGTGTTTTTTTGCATTTTTTTGTGTTTTTTTTTACATTTTTTGTGGGTTTTTTTGCATTTTTTTTTGCATTTTTTTTGCATTTTTTTTGCATTTTTTTAGCATTTTTTTAGCATTTTTTTAGCATTTTTTGTGTGTTTTTTTTTGCATTTTTTGTGTTTTTTTTGCATTTTTTTTGCATTTTTTTTGTGTTTTTTTGCATTTTTTTTTGCATTTTTTGTGTTTTTTTTGAATTTTTTTTGCATTTTTTTTGCATTTTTTTGTGTTTTTTTTGCATTTTTTTTGCATTTTTTGTGGTTTTTTTTGCATTTTTTTTGCATTTTTTTTGCATTTTTTTGCATTTTTTTTGCATTTTTTGTGGGTTTTTTTGCATTTTTTGTGTTTTTTTTGCATTTTTTTGTATTTTTTTTGCATTTTTTTAGCATTTTTTTTGCATTTTTTTGCATTTTTTTTTTGCATTTTTTTTGCATTTTTTTTTGCATTTTTTTTGCATTTTTTGCATTTTTTTGCATTTTTTTTGCATTTTTTTTGCATTTTTTTTTGCATTTTTTGTGGGTTTTTTTGCATTTTTTGTGGGGTTTTTTTGCATTTTTTTTGCATTTTTTTGTGTTTTTTTTTACATTTTTTGTGGGTTTTTTGCATTTTTTTTGTGTTTTTTTTTACATTTTTTGTGGTTTTTTTTGCATTTTTTTTTGCATTTTTTTTTGCCATTTTTTTGCATTTTTTTGCATTTTTTTGTATTTTTTGTGGGTTTTTTGCATTTTTTTTTGTATTTTTTGTGGGTTTTTTTCATTTTTTTTTTGCATTTTTTTTGCATTTTTTTTGCATTTTTTTTTGCATTTTTTGTGGTTTTTTTTTGCATTTTTTGTGGGGTTTTTTTGCATTTTTTTTGCATTTTTTTGTGTTTTTTTTTACATTTTTTGTGGGTTTTTTGCATTTTTTTTGTGTTTTTTTTTACATTTTTTGTGGGTTTTTTTGCATTTTTTTTTGCATTTTTTTTTGCCATTTTTTTGCATTTTTTTTGCATTTTTTTTGCATTTTTTTTTGCATTTTTTGTGGGTTTTTTTGCATTTTTTTGTGTTTTTTTTTACATTTTTTGTGGGGTTTTTTTCCATTTTTTTTGCATTTTTTTTGCTTTTTTTGCATTTTTTTGCATTTTTTTTGCATTTTTTTTGCATTTTTTTTGCGTTTTTTTTTGCATTTTTTTGCATTTTTTTGCATTTTTGTGCTTTTTTTTGCATTTTTTGTGGTTTTTTTTTGCATTTTTTGCGTTTTTTTGCATTTTTTTTGCATTTTTTTTGCATTTTTTTTGCTTTTTTTTTGCATTTTTTGTGGGTTTTTTTTGCATTTTTTGTGTTTTTTTGCATTTTTTGTGCATTTTTTTTGTGTTTTTTTTGCATTTTTTTTGCATTTTTGTGGGTTTTTTGCATTTTTTTTTCATTTTTTTGCATTTTTTTTTGCATTTTTTTGCATTTTTTTTGCATTTTTTTTGCATTTTTTTTGCATTTTTGTGCTTTTTTTTGCATTTTTTGTGTTTTTTTTTTGCATTTTTTTTGTGTTTTTTTTTTACATTTTTTTGTGGGGGTTTTTTCCATTTTTTTTTGCATTTTTTTTGCATTTTTTTTGCATTTTTTTTGCATTTTTTTTTGCATTTTTTTTGCATTTTTTTGCATTTTTTGTGGTTTTTTTTTGCATTTTTTTGCATTTTTTGTGTTTTTTTGCATTTTTTTGTGGGTTTTTTTGCATTTTTTTTTGCATTTTTTTGTGTTTTTATTGCATTTTTTTGCATTTTTGTGCTTTTTTTTTGCATTTTTTGCGTTTTTTTGCATTTTTTTGCATTTTTTTTGCATTTTTTGCATTTTTTTTGTTTTTTTTGCATTTTTTTTGCATTTTTTTTGCTTTTTTTTTTGCATTTTTTTGGGTGTTTTTGCATTTTTTTGCATTTTTTTTGCATTTTTTTTTGCATTTTTTTGCATTTTTTTGCATTTTTTTTGCATTTTTTGTGGGGTTTTTTGCGTTTTTTTTGCATTTTTTTGCATTTTTTTTGCTTTTTTTTTTTGCATTTTTTGTGGGTTTTTTTTGCATTTTTTTGCATTTTTTTTGCATTTTTTTTGCATTTTTTTGCATTTTTTTGCATTTTTTTGCATTTTTTTTGCATTTTTTGTGGGTTTTTTTGCATTTTTTTGCATTTTTTTTTCTTTTTTTTTGCATTTTTTGTGGGTTTTTTTTGCATTTTTTGTGTTTTTTTGCATTTTTTTTGCATTTTTTGTGTGTTTTTTTTGCATTTTTTTTGCATTTTTTGTGGGTTTTTTGCATTTTTTTTTCATTTTTTTGCATTTTTTTTTGCATTTTTTTGTGTTTTTTTTGCATTTTTTTTGCATTTTTTTTGCATTTTTTTTTGCATTTTTTTTTGCATTTTTTTTGCATTTTTTTTGCATTTTTTTTTGCATTTTTTTTTGCATTTTTTTTGCATTTTTTTTGCATTTTTTTTGTGTTTTTTTTTTACATTTTTTTGTGGGGGTTTTTTCCATTTTTTTTTTGCATTTTTTTTGCATTTTTTTTTGCATTTTTTGTGGGTTTTTTTGCATTTTTTTGTGTTTTTTTTTACATTTTTTGTGGGTTTTTTTTCCATTTTTTTTGCATTTTTTATGCTTTTTTTGCATTTTTTTGCATTTTTTTTGCATTTTTTTTGCATTTTTTTTGCGTTTTTTTTTGCATTTTTTTGCATTTTTTTGCATTTTTGTGCTTTTTTTTGCATTTTTTGTGTTTTTTTTTGCATTTTTTGCGTTTTTTTGCATTTTTTTTGCATTTTTTTTGCATTTTTTTTGCTTTTTTTTGCATTTTTTGTGGGTTTTTTTTGCATTTTTTGTGTTTTTTTGCATTTTTTTTGCATTTTTTTGTGTTTTTTTTGCATTTTTTTGCATTTTTGTGGGTTTTTTTTCATTTTTTTGCATTTTTTTTGCATTTTTTTTTGCATTTTTTTTGCATTTTTTTTGCATTTTTTTTGCATTTTTGTGCTTTTTTTGCATTTTTTGTGGGTTTTTTTTGCATTTTTTTTTGTGTTTTTTTTTTTACATTTTTTTGTGGGGGTTTTTTCCATTTTTTTTGCATTTTTTTTGCTTTTTTTGTTTTTTTTGCATTTTTTTGCATTTTTTTTGCATTTTTTTTGCATTTTTTTTGCATTTTTTTGCATTTTTTTGTGTTTTTTTTGCATTTTTTTGCATTTTTTTTGCATTTTTTTTGCATTTTTTTTGTTTTTTTTGCATTTTTTTGCATTTTTTTTGCTTTTTTTTGCATTTTTTTGGGTGTTTTTGCATTTTTTTGAATTTTTTTTGCATTTTTTTTGCATTTTTTTGCATTTTTTGTGGGTTTTTTTTGCATTTTTTTGCATTTTTTTTGCATTTTTTGTGGGTTTTTTTGCATTTTTTTTGCATTTTTTTTGCTTTTTTTTTTGCATTTTTTTTGCATTTTTTTGTGGGTTTTTTTTGCATTTTTTTGCATTTTTGTGCTTTTTTTTTTGCATTTTTTGCGTTTTTTTGCATTTTTTTTGCATTTTTTTTGCATTTTTTTTGCATTTTTTGCGTTTTTTTGCATTTTTTTTGCATTTTTTTTTGCATTTTTTTTGCATTTTTTTGCATTTTTTGTGGGTTTTTTTTGCATTTTTTTTTGCATTTTTTGTGGGTTTTTTGCATTTTTTTGTGTTTTTTTTTGCATTTTTTTTGCATTTTTTTTGCATTTTTTGTGGGTTTTTTTTGCATTTTTTGTGTTTTTTTGCATTTTTTTTGCATTTTTTTTGTGTTTTTTTGCATTTTTTTGTGTTTTTTTTTACATTTTTTGTGGGTTTTTTTGCATTTTTTTTTGCATTTTTTTTGCATTTTTTTTGCATTTTTTTAGCATTTTTTTAGCATTTTTTTTAGCATTTTTTGTGTGTTTTTTTTGCATTTTTTGTGTTTTTTTTGCATTTTTTTTGCATTTTTTTTGTGTTTTTTTGCATTTTTTTTTGCATTTTTTGTGTTTTTTTTGAATTTTTTTTGCATTTTTTTTGCATTTTTTTGTGTTTTTTTTGCATTTTTTTTGCATTTTTTGTGGTTTTTTTTGCATTTTTTTTGCATTTTTTTTGCATTTTTTTGCATTTTTTTTGCATTTTTTGTGGTTTTTTTTTGCATTTTTTGTGTTTTTTTTGCATTTTTTTGTATTTTTTTTGCATTTTTTTAGCATTTTTTTTGCATTTTTTTTTTGCATTTTTTTTGCATTTTTTTTGCATTTTTTTTTGCATTTTTTTTGCATTTTTTGCATTTTTTTTTGCATTTTTTTTGCATTTTTTTTGCATTTTTTTTTGCATTTTTTGTGGGTTTTTTTGCATTTTTTGTGGGTTTTTTTTGCATTTTTTTTGCATTTTTTTGTGTTTTTTTTTACATTTTTTGTGGGTTTTTTGCATTTTTTTTGTGTTTTTTTTTACATTTTTTGTGGGTTTTTTTGCATTTTTTTTTGCATTTTTTTTTGCCATTTTTTTGCATTTTTTTGCATTTTTTTTTGTATTTTTTGTGGGTTTTTTGCATTTTTTTTGTATTTTTTGTGGGTTTTTTGCATTTTTTTTTTGCATTTTTTTTGCATTTTTTTTGCATTTTTTTTTGCATTTTTTGTGGTTTTTTTTACATTTTTTGTGGGTTTTTTTGCATTTTTTTTTGCATTTTTTTTGCATTTTTTTTGCATTTTTTTAGCATTTTTTTAGCATTTTTTTAGCATTTTTTGTGTGTTTTTTTTGCATTTTTTGTGTTTTTTTTGCATTTTTTTTGCATTTTTTTTGTGTTTTTTTGCATTTTTTTTTGCATTTTTTGTGTTTTTTTTGAATTTTTTTTGCATTTTTTTTGCATTTTTTTGTGTTTTTTTTGCATTTTTTTTGCATTTTTTGTGGTTTTTTTTGCATTTTTTTTGCATTTTTTTGCATTTTTTTTGCATTTTTTGTGGGTTTTTTTTGCATTTTTTGTGTTTTTTTTGCATTTTTTTGTATTTTTTTTGCATTTTTTTAGCATTTTTTTTGCATTTTTTTGCATTTTTTTTTTGCATTTTTTTTGCATTTTTTTTGCATTTTTTTTGCATTTTTTTTGCATTTTTTGCATTTTTTTTTGCATTTTTTTTGCATTTTTTTTGCATTTTTTTTTGCATTTTTTTTGCATTTTTTTTTGCATTTTTTGTGGGTTTTTTTGCATTTTTTTGTGTTTTTTTTTACATTTTTTGTGGGTTTTTTTTCCATTTTTTTTGCATTTTTTATGCTTTTTTTGCATTTTTTTGCATTTTTTTTGCATTTTTTTTGCATTTTTTTTGCGTTTTTTTTGCATTTTTTTGCATTTTTTTGCATTTTTGTGCTTTTTTTTGCATTTTTTGTGTTTTTTTTTGCATTTTTTGCGTTTTTTTGCATTTTTTTTGCATTTTTTTTGCATTTTTTTTGCTTTTTTTTGCATTTTTTGTGGGTTTTTTTTGCATTTTTTGTGTTTTTTTGCATTTTTTTTGCATTTTTTTGTGTTTTTTTTGCATTTTTTTGCATTTTTGTGGGTTTTTTTTCATTTTTTTGCATTTTTTTTGCATTTTTTTTTGCATTTTTTTTGCATTTTTTTTGCATTTTTTTTGCATTTTTGTGCTTTTTTTGCATTTTTTGTGGGTTTTTTTTGCATTTTTTTTTGTGTTTTTTTTTTTACATTTTTTTGTGGGGGTTTTTTCCATTTTTTTTGCATTTTTTTTGCTTTTTTTGTTTTTTTTGCATTTTTTTGCATTTTTTTTGCATTTTTTTTGCATTTTTTTTGCATTTTTTTGCATTTTTTTGTGTTTTTTTTGCATTTTTTTGCATTTTTTTTGCATTTTTTTTGCATTTTTTTTGTTTTTTTTGCATTTTTTTGCATTTTTTTTGCTTTTTTTTGCATTTTTTTGGGTGTTTTTGCATTTTTTTGAATTTTTTTTGCATTTTTTTTGCATTTTTTTGCATTTTTTGTGGGTTTTTTTTGCATTTTTTTTGCATTTTTTTTGCATTTTTTGTGGGTTTTTTTGCATTTTTTTTGCATTTTTTTTGCTTTTTTTTTTGCATTTTTTTTGCATTTTTTTGTGGGTTTTTTTTGCATTTTTTTAGCATTTTTTTAGCATTTTTTTAGCATTTTTTGTGTGTTTTTTTTGCATTTTTTGTGTTTTTTTTGCATTTTTTTTGCATTTTTTTTGTGTTTTTTTGCATTTTTTTTTGCATTTTTTGTGTTTTTTTTGAATTTTTTTTGCATTTTTTTTGCATTTTTTTGTGTTTTTTTTGCATTTTTTTTGCATTTTTTGTGGTTTTTTTTGCATTTTTTTTGCATTTTTTTGCATTTTTTTTGCATTTTTTGTGGGTTTTTTTTGCATTTTTTGTGTTTTTTTTGCATTTTTTTGTATTTTTTTTGCATTTTTTTAGCATTTTTTTTGCATTTTTTTGCATTTTTTTTTTGCATTTTTTTTGCATTTTTTTTGCATTTTTTTTTGCATTTTTTTTGCATTTTTTGCATTTTTTTTTGCATTTTTTTTTGCATTTTTTTTGCATTTTTTTTTGCATTTTTTGTGGGTTTTTTTGCATTTTTTTGTGTTTTTTTTTACATTTTTTGTGGGTTTTTTTTCCATTTTTTTTGCATTTTTTATGCTTTTTTTGCATTTTTTTGCATTTTTTTTGCATTTTTTTGCATTTTTTTTGCGTTTTTTTTTGCATTTTTTTGCATTTTTTTGCATTTTTGTGCTTTTTTTTTGCATTTTTTGTGTTTTTTTTTGCATTTTTTGCGTTTTTTTGCATTTTTTTTGCATTTTTTTTGCATTTTTTTTGCATTTTTTTTTGCATTTTTTGTGGGTTTTTTTGCATTTTTTTGTGTTTTTTTTTACATTTTTTGTGGGTTTTTTTTCCATTTTTTTTGCATTTTTTATGCTTTTTTTGCATTTTTTTGCATTTTTTTTGCATTTTTTTGCATTTTTTTTGCGTTTTTTTTGCATTTTTTTGCATTTTTTTGCATTTTTGTGCTTTTTTTTGCATTTTTTGTGTTTTTTTTTGCATTTTTTGCGTTTTTTTGCATTTTTTTTGCATTTTTTTTGCATTTTTTTTGCTTTTTTTTGCATTTTTTGTGGGTTTTTTTTGCATTTTTTGTGTTTTTTTGCATTTTTTTTGCATTTTTTTGTGTTTTTTTTGCATTTTTTTGCATTTTTGTGGGTTTTTTTTCATTTTTTTGCATTTTTTTTGCATTTTTTTTTGCATTTTTTTTGCATTTTTTTTGCATTTTTTTTGCATTTTTGTGCTTTTTTTGCATTTTTTGTGGGTTTTTTTTGCATTTTTTTTTGTGTTTTTTTTTTTACATTTTTTTGTGGGGGTTTTTTCCATTTTTTTTGCATTTTTTTTGCTTTTTTTGTTTTTTTTGCATTTTTTTGCATTTTTTTTGCATTTTTTTTGCATTTTTTTTGCATTTTTTTGCATTTTTTTGTGTTTTTTTTGCATTTTTTTGCATTTTTTTTGCATTTTTTTTGCATTTTTTTTGTTTTTTTTGCATTTTTTTGCATTTTTTTTGCTTTTTTTTGCATTTTTTTGGGTGTTTTTGCATTTTTTTGAATTTTTTTTGCATTTTTTTTGCATTTTTTTGCATTTTTTGTGGGTTTTTTTTGCATTTTTTTTGCATTTTTTTTGCATTTTTTGTGGGTTTTTTTGCATTTTTTTTGCATTTTTTTTGCTTTTTTTTTTGCATTTTTTTTGCATTTTTTTGTGGGTTTTTTTTGCATTTTTTTGCATTTTTGTGCTTTTTTTTTTGCATTTTTTGCGTTTTTTTGCATTTTTTTTGCATTTTTTTTGCATTTTTTTTGCATTTTTTGCGTTTTTTTGCATTTTTTTTGCATTTTTTTTTGCATTTTTTTTGCATTTTTTTGCATTTTTTGTGGGTTTTTTTTGCATTTTTTTTTGCATTTTTTGTGGGTTTTTTGCATTTTTTTGTGTTTTTTTTTGCATTTTTTTTGCATTTTTTTTGCATTTTTTGTGGTTTTTTTTTGCATTTTTTGTGTTTTTTTGCATTTTTTTTGCATTTTTTTTGTGTTTTTTTGCATTTTTTTGTGTTTTTTTTTACATTTTTTGTGGGTTTTTTTGCATTTTTTTTTGCATTTTTTTTGCATTTTTTTTGCATTTTTTTAGCATTTTTTTAGCATTTTTTTAGCATTTTTTGTGTGTTTTTTTTGCATTTTTTGTGTTTTTTTTGCATTTTTTTTGCATTTTTTTTGTGTTTTTTTGCATTTTTTTTTGCATTTTTTGTGTTTTTTTTGAATTTTTTTTGCATTTTTTTTGCATTTTTTTGTGTTTTTTTTGCATTTTTTTTGCATTTTTTGTGGTTTTTTTTGCATTTTTTTTGCATTTTTTTTGCATTTTTTTGCATTTTTTTTGCATTTTTTGTGGGTTTTTTTTGCATTTTTTGTGTTTTTTTTGCATTTTTTTGTATTTTTTTTGCATTTTTTTAGCATTTTTTTTGCATTTTTTTGCATTTTTTTTTTGCATTTTTTTTGCATTTTTTTTGCATTTTTTTTTGCATTTTTTTTGCATTTTTTGCATTTTTTTTTGCATTTTTTTTGCATTTTTTTTGCATTTTTTTTTGCATTTTTTGTGGGTTTTTTTGCATTTTTTGTGGGTTTTTTTTGCATTTTTTTTGCATTTTTTTGTGTTTTTTTTTACATTTTTTGTGGGTTTTTTGCATTTTTTTTGTGTTTTTTTTTACATTTTTTGTGGGTTTTTTTGCATTTTTTTTTGCATTTTTTTTTGCCATTTTTTTGCATTTTTTTGCATTTTTTTTTGTATTTTTTGTGGGTTTTTTGCATTTTTTTTGTATTTTTTGTGGGTTTTTTGCATTTTTTTTTTGCATTTTTTTTGCATTTTTTTTGCATTTTTTTTTGCATTTTTTGTGGTTTTTTTTACATTTTTTGTGGGTTTTTTTGCATTTTTTTTTGCATTTTTTTTGCATTTTTTTTGCATTTTTTTAGCATTTTTTTAGCATTTTTTTTAGCATTTTTTGTGTGTTTTTTTTGCATTTTTTGTGTTTTTTTTGCATTTTTTTTGCATTTTTTTTGTGTTTTTTTGCATTTTTTTTTGCATTTTTTGTGTTTTTTTTGAATTTTTTTTGCATTTTTTTTGCATTTTTTTGTGTTTTTTTTGCATTTTTTTTGCATTTTTTGTGGTTTTTTTTGCATTTTTTTTGCATTTTTTTTGCATTTTTTTGCATTTTTTTTGCATTTTTTGTGGGTTTTTTTTGCATTTTTTGTGTTTTTTTTGCATTTTTTTGTATTTTTTTTGCATTTTTTTAGCATTTTTTTTGCATTTTTTTGCATTTTTTTTTTGCATTTTTTTTGCATTTTTTTTGCATTTTTTTTTGCATTTTTTTTGCATTTTTTGCATTTTTTTTTGCATTTTTTTTGCATTTTTTTTTGCATTTTTTGTGGGTTTTTTTGCATTTTTTGTGGGTTTTTTTTGCATTTTTTTTGCATTTTTTTGTGTTTTTTTTTACATTTTTTGTGGGTTTTTTGCATTTTTTTTGTGTTTTTTTTTACATTTTTTGTGGGTTTTTTTGCATTTTTTTTTGCATTTTTTTTTGCCATTTTTTTGCATTTTTTTGCATTTTTTTTTGTATTTTTTGTGGGTTTTTTGCATTTTTTTTTGTATTTTTTGTATTTTTTGCATTTTTTTTTTGCATTTTTTTTGCATTTTTTTTGCATTTTTTTTTGCATTTTTTGTGGTTTTTTTTTGCATTTTTTGTGGGGGTTTTTTGCATTTTTTTTGCATTTTTTTGTGTTTTTTTTTACATTTTTTGTGGGTTTTTTGCATTTTTTTGTGTTTTTTTTTACATTTTTTGTGGGTTTTTTTGCATTTTTTTTTGCATTTTTTTTTGCCATTTTTTTGCATTTTTTTTGCATTTTTTTTGCATTTTTTTTTGCATTTTTTGTGGGTTTTTTTGCATTTTTTTGTGTTTTTTTTTACATTTTTTGTGGGTTTTTTTTCCATTTTTTTTGCATTTTTTTTGCTTTTTTTGCATTTTTTTGCATTTTTTTTGCATTTTTTTTGCATTTTTTTTGCGTTTTTTTTGCATTTTTTTGCATTTTTTTGCATTTTTGTGCTTTTTTTTGCATTTTTTGTGGTTTTTTTTTGCATTTTTTGCGTTTTTTTGCATTTTTTTTGCATTTTTTTTTGCATTTTTTTTGCTTTTTTTTTGCATTTTTTGTGGGGTTTTTTTGCATTTTTTGTGTTTTTTTGCATTTTTTTTGCATTTTTTTTGTGTTTTTTTTGCATTTTTTTTGCATTTTTGTGGGTTTTTTGCATTTTTTTTTAATTTTTTTGCATTTTTTTTTGCATTTTTTTGCATTTTTTTTGCATTTTTTTTGCATTTTTGTGCTTTTTTTTGCATTTTTTGTGGTTTTTTTTTGCATTTTTTTTGTGTTTTTTTTTTACATTTTTTTGTGGGGGTTTTTTCCATTTTTTTTTGCATTTTTTTTGCATTTTTTTTTCTTTTTTTTTGCATTTTTTTGTGTTTTTTTTTACATTTTTTGTGGGTTTTTTTTCCATTTTTTTTGCATTTTTTTTGCTTTTTTTGCATTTTTTTGCATTTTTTTTGCATTTTTTTTGCATTTTTTTTGCGTTTTTTTTGCATTTTTTTGCATTTTTTTGCATTTTTGTGCTTTTTTTTGCATTTTTTGTGGTTTTTTTTTGCATTTTTTGCGTTTTTTTGCATTTTTTTTGCATTTTTTTTTGCATTTTTTTTGCTTTTTTTTTGCATTTTTTGTGGGGTTTTTTTGCATTTTTTGTGTTTTTTTGCATTTTTTTTGCATTTTTTTTGTGTTTTTTTTGCATTTTTTTTGCATTTTTGTGGGTTTTTTGCATTTTTTTTTAATTTTTTTGCATTTTTTTTTGCATTTTTTTGCATTTTTTTTGCATTTTTTTTGCATTTTTGTGCTTTTTTTTGCATTTTTTGTGGTTTTTTTTTGCATTTTTTTTGTGTTTTTTTTTTACATTTTTTTGTGGGGGTTTTTTCCATTTTTTTTTGCATTTTTTTTGCATTTTTTTTGCATTTTTTTTGCATTTTTTTTTGCATTTTTTTTGCATTTTTTTGCATTTTTTGTGGGTTTTTTTTGCATTTTTTTGCATTTTTTGTGTTTTTTTGCATTTTTTTGTGGGTTTTTTTGCATTTTTTTTTGCATTTTTTTGTGTTTTTATTGCATTTTTTTGCATTTTTGTGCTTTTTTTTTTGCATTTTTTGCGTTTTTTTGCATTTTTTTGCATTTTTTTTGCATTTTTTGCATTTTTTTTGTTTTTTTTGCATTTTTTTTGCATTTTTTTTGCTTTTTTTTTTGCATTTTTTTGGGTGTTTTTGCATTTTTTTGCATTTTTTTTGCATTTTTTTTTGCATTTTTTTGCATTTTTTTGCATTTTTTTTGCATTTTTTTTGCATTTTTTGTGGGGTTTTTTGCGTTTTTTTTGCATTTTTTTGCATTTTTTTTGCTTTTTTTTTTTGCATTTTTTGTGGGTTTTTTTTGCATTTTTTTGCATTTTTTTTGCATTTTTTTTGCATTTTTTTGCATTTTTTTGCATTTTTTTGCATTTTTTTTGCATTTTTTGTGGGTTTTTTTGCATTTTTTTGCATTTTTTTTTCTTTTTTTTTGCATTTTTTGTGGGTTTTTTTTGCATTTTTTGTGTTTTTTTGCATTTTTTTTGCATTTTTTGTGTGTTTTTTTTGCATTTTTTTTGCATTTTTTGTGGGTTTTTTGCATTTTTTTTTCATTTTTTTGCATTTTTTTTTGCATTTTTTTGTGTTTTTTTTGCATTTTTTTTGCATTTTTTTTGCATTTTTTTTTGCATTTTTTTTTGCATTTTTTTTGCATTTTTTTTGCATTTTTGTGCCTTTTTTGCATTTTTTGTGGGTTTTTTTGCATTTTTTTTGTGTTTTTTTTTACATTTTTTTGTGGGGGTTTTTTCCATTTTTTTTTGCATTTTTTTTGCATTTTTTTTTGCATTTTTTGTGGGTTTTTTTGCATTTTTTTGTGTTTTTTTTTTACATTTTTTGTGGGTTTTTTTTCCATTTTTTTTGCATTTTTTATGCTTTTTTTGCATTTTTTTGCATTTTTTTTGCATTTTTTTTGCATTTTTTTTGCGTTTTTTTTGCATTTTTTTGCATTTTTTTGCATTTTTGTGCTTTTTTTTGCATTTTTTGTGTTTTTTTTTTGCATTTTTTGCGTTTTTTTGCATTTTTTTTGCATTTTTTTTGCATTTTTTTTGCTTTTTTTTTGCATTTTTTGTGGTTTTTTTTTGCATTTTTTGTGTTTTTTTGCATTTTTTTTGCATTTTTTTTGTGTTTTTTTTGCATTTTTTTTGCATTTTTTTTTGCATTTTTTTGCATTTTTTTTGCATTTTTTTTGCATTTTTTTTTGCATTTTTGTGCTTTTTTTTGCATTTTTTTTGCATTTTTTTTGCATTTTTTTTTGCATTTTTTTTGCATTTTTTTGCATTTTTTGTGGGTTTTTTTTGCATTTTTTTGCATTTTTTGTGTTTTTTTGCATTTTTTTGTGGGTTTTTTTGCATTTTTTTGTGTTTTTATTGCATTTTTTTGCATTTTTGTGCTTTTTTTTTGCATTTTTTGCGTTTTTTTGCATTTTTTTGCATTTTTTTTGCATTTTTTGCATTTTTTTTTGTTTTTTTTGCATTTTTTTTGCATTTTTTTTGCTTTTTTTTTGCATTTTTTTGGGTGTTTTTGCATTTTTTTGCATTTTTTTTGCATTTTTTTTTGCATTTTTTTGCATTTTTTTGCATTTTTTTTGCATTTTTTTTGCATTTTTTGTGGGGTTTTTTGCATTTTTTTGCATTTTTTGTGTTTTTTTGCATTTTTTTTGTGTTTTTATTGCATTTTTTTGCATTTTTGTGCTTTTTTTTTTGCATTTTTTGCAATTTTTGCGTTTTTTGCATTTTTTTGCATTTTTTTGCATTTTTTTTGCATTTTTTTGCATTTTTGTGCTTTTTTTTGCATTTTTTGTGTTTTTTTTGCATTTTTTGTTTTTTAGCATTTTTTTTGCATTTTTTTTGCATTTTTTTGCATTTTTTTTGCATTTTTTGTGGGTTTTTTTTGCATTTTTTGTGTTTTTTTTGCATTTTTTTTGCATTTTTTTTGCATTTTTTTTGCATTTTTTTGCATTTTTTTTTGCATTTTTTGTGGGTTTTTTTGCATTTTTTTTGTGTTTTTTTTTTACATTTTTTTGTGGGGGTTTTTTCCATTTTTTTTTGCATTTTTTTTGCTTTTTTTGCATTTTTTTTGCATTTTTTTTGTTTTTTTTGCATTTTTTTTGCATTTTTTTTGCTTTTTTTTTGCATTTTTTTGGGTGTTTTTGCATTTTTTTGCATTTTTTTTTGTATTTTTTGTGGGTTTTTTGCATTTTTTTTGCATTTTTTGTGGGTTTTTTTGCATTTTTTTTGCATTTTTGTGTTTTTTTTGTTTTTTTTTTGCATTTTTTTGCATTTTTTTTGCATTTTTTTTGCATTTTTTTTTGCATTTTTTGTGGGTTTTTTTGCATTTTTTTGTGTTTTTTTTTTACATTTTTTGTGGGTTTTTTTCCGCATTTTTTTTGCATTTTTTTTGCTTTTTTTGCATTTTTTTGCATTTTTTTTGCATTTTTTTTGCATTTTTTTTGCGTTTTTTTTGCATTTTTTTGCATTTTTTTGCATTTTTGTGCTTTTTTTTGCATTTTTTGTGTTTTTTTTTTGCATTTTTTGCGTTTTTTTGCATTTTTTTTGCATTTTTTTTGCATTTTTTTTGCTTTTTTTTGCATTTTTTGTGGGTTTTTTTTGCATTTTTTGTGTTTTTTTGCATTTTTTTTGCATTTTTTTTGTGTTTTTTTTGCATTTTTTTGCATTTTTGTGGGTTTTTTTTCATTTTTTTTTCATTTTTTTGCATTTTTTTTGCATTTTTTTTTGCATTTTTTTTGCATTTTTTTTGCATTTTTTTTGCATTTTTGTGCTTTTTTTGCATTTTTTGTGGGTTTTTTTTGCATTTTTTTTTGTGTTTTTTTTTTTACATTTTTTTGTGGGGGTTTTTTCCATTTTTTTTGCATTTTTTTTGCTTTTTTTGTGTTTTTTTTGCATTTTTTTGCATTTTTTTTGCATTTTTTTTGCATTTTTTTTGTTTTTTTTGCATTTTTTTGCATTTTTTTTGCTTTTTTTTGCATTTTTTTGGGTGTTTTTGCATTTTTTTGCATTTTTTTTGCATTTTTTTTTTGCATTTTTTTGCATTTTTTTTTGCATTTTTTTTGCATTTTTTTGCATTTTTTGTGGGTTTTTTTTGCATTTTTTTGCATTTTTTGTGTTTTTTTGCATTTTTTGTGGGTTTTTTTGCATTTTTTTGTGTTTTTATCGCATTTTTTTGCATTTTTGTGCTTTTTTTTTGCATTTTTTGCATTTTTTGCGTTTTTTTGCATTTTTTTGCATTTTTTTTGCATTTTTTTTGCATTTTTTGCATTTTTTTTGTTTTTTTTGCATTTTTTTTGCATTTTTTTTGCTTTTTTTTTTGCATTTTTTTGGGTGTTTTTGCATTTTTTTGCATTTTTTTTGCATTTTTTGTTGCATTTTTTTGCATTTTTTTGCATTTTTTTTTGCATTTTTTTGCATTTTTTGTGGGTTTTTTTGCATTTTTTTTGCATTTTTTGTGTTTTTTTGCATTTTTTTGTGTTTTTATTGCATTTTTTTGCATTTTTTTTGCATTTTTTGTGGGTTTTTTTTGCATTTTTTGTGGGGTTTTTTGCATTTTTTTGTGTTTTTTTGCATTTTTTTTGCATTTTTTTGCATTTTTTGTGGGTTTTTTTGCATTTTTTTGCATTTTTTTTGCATTTTTTTTTCTTTTTTTTTGCATTTTTTGTGGTTTTTTTTCTTTTTTTTTGCATTTTTTTTTCTTTTTTTTGCATTTTTTTTGTGTTTTTTTTGCATTTTTTTTGCATTTTTTGTGGGTTTTTTGCATTTTTTTTGCATTTTTTTGCATTTTTTTTTGCATTTTTTTGTGTTTTTTTTGCATTTTTTTTGCATTTTTTTTGCATTTTTTTTTGCATTTTTTTTTGCATTTTTTTTGCATTTTTTTGCATTTTTTTTGCATTTTTTGTGGGTTTTTTTTGCATTTTTTGTGTTTTTTTTGCATTTTTTTTGCATTTTTTTTGCATTTTTTTTGCATTTTTTTGCATTTTTTTTTGCATTTTTTGTGGGTTTTTTTGCATTTTTTTGTGTTTTTTTTTTACATTTTTTGTGGGGTTTTTTTCCATTTTTTTTTGCAATTTTTGCGTTTTTTGCATTTTTTTGCATTTTTTTGCATTTTTGTGCTTTTTTTTGCATTTTTTGTGTTTTTTTTGCATTTTTTGTGTTTTTTAGCATTTTTTTTGCATTTTTTTTGCATTTTGTTGCATTTTTTTTGCATTTTTTGTGGGTTTTTTTTGCATTTTTTGTGTTTTTTTTGCATTTTTTTTGCATTTTTTTTGCATTTTTTTTGCATTTTTTTGCATTTTTTTTTGCATTTTTTGTGGGTTTTTTTGCATTTTTTTGTGTTTTTTTTTTACATTTTTTGTGGGTTTTTTTTTCCATTTTTATTGCATTTTTTTTGCTTTTTTTGCGTTTTTTTTTGCATTTTTTTGCATTTTTTTTGCTTTTTTTTTTTGCATTTTTTGTGGGTTTTTTTGCATTTTTTTGCATTTTTTTTGCATTTTTTTTGCATTTTTTTGCATTTTTTTGCATTTTTTTGCATTTTTTTTGCATTTTTTGTGGGTTTTTTTGCATTTTTTTGCATTTTTTTTGCATTTTTTTTTCTTTTTTTTTGCATTTTTTGTGGTTTTTTTTTGCATTTTTTGTTTTTTTGCATTTTTGTTGCATTTTTTGTGTGTTTTTTTTGCATTTTTTTTGCATTTTTTGTGGGTTTTTTGCATTTTTTTTTCATTTTTTTGCATTTTTTTTTGCATTTTTTTGTGTTTTTTTTGCATTTTTTTTGCATTTTTTTTGCATTTTTTTTTGCATTTTTTTTTGCATTTTTTTTGCATTTTTTTTGCATTTTTGTGCTTTTTTTGCATTTTTTGTGGGTTTTTTTGCATTTTTTTTGTGTTTTTTTTTTACATTTTTTTGTGGGGGTTTTTTCCATTTTTTTTGCATTTTTTTTGCTTTTTTTGCATTTTTTTGCATTTTTTTTGCATTTTTTTTGTTTTTTTTGCATTTTTTTTGCTTTTTTTGCATTTTTTTGCATTTTTTTTGCATTTTTTTTGCATTTTTTTTGCGTTTTTTTTGCATTTTTTTGCATTTTTTTGCATTTTTGTGCTTTTTTTTGCATTTTTTGTGTTTTTTTTTTGCATTTTTTGCGTTTTTTTGCATTTTTTTTGCATTTTTTTTGCATTTTTTTTGCTTTTTTTTGCATTTTTTGTGGGTTTTTTTTGCATTTTTTGTGTTTTTTTGCATTTTTTTTGCATTTTTTTTGTGTTTTTTTTGCATTTTTTTGCATTTTTGTGGGTTTTTTTTCATTTTTTTTTCATTTTTTTGCATTTTTTTTGCATTTTTTTTTGCATTTTTTTTGCATTTTTTTTGCATTTTTTTTGCATTTTTGTGCTTTTTTTGCATTTTTTGTGGGTTTTTTTTGCATTTTTTTTTGTGTTTTTTTTTTTACATTTTTTTGTGGGGGTTTTTTCCATTTTTTTTGCATTTTTTTTGCTTTTTTTGTGTTTTTTTTGCATTTTTTTGCATTTTTTTTGCATTTTTTTTGCATTTTTTTTGTTTTTTTTGCATTTTTTTGCATTTTTTTTGCTTTTTTTTGCATTTTTTTGGGTGTTTTTGCATTTTTTTGCATTTTTTTTGCATTTTTTTTTTGCATTTTTTTGCATTTTTTTTTGCATTTTTTTTGCATTTTTTTGCATTTTTTGTGGGTTTTTTTTGCATTTTTTTGCATTTTTTGTGTTTTTTTGCATTTTTTGTGGGTTTTTTTGCATTTTTTTGTGTTTTTATCGCATTTTTTTGCATTTTTGTGCTTTTTTTTTGCATTTTTTGCATTTTTTGCGTTTTTTTGCATTTTTTTGCATTTTTTTTGCATTTTTTTTGCATTTTTTGCATTTTTTTTGTTTTTTTTGCATTTTTTTTGCATTTTTTTTGCTTTTTTTTTTGCATTTTTTTGGGTGTTTTTGCATTTTTTTGCATTTTTTTTGCATTTTTTGTTGCATTTTTTTGCATTTTTTTGCATTTTTTTTTGCATTTTTTTGCATTTTTTGTGGGTTTTTTTGCATTTTTTTTGCATTTTTTGTGTTTTTTTGCATTTTTTTGTGTTTTTATTGCATTTTTTTGCATTTTTTTTGCATTTTTTGTGGGGTTTTTTTTGCATTTTTTGCATTTTTTTTGCATTTTTTTTGCATTTTTTTTGCATTTTTTTTGCATTTTTTTTGCATTTTTTTTGCATTTTTTGTGTTTTTTTGCTTTTTTTGCGTTTTTTTTGCATTTTTTTGCATTTTTTTTGCTTTTTTTTTTGCATTTTTTGTGGTTTTTTTTGCATTTTTTTGCATTTTTTTTGCATTTTTTTTGCATTTTTTTGCATTTTTTTTGCATTTTTTTGCATTTTTTGTGGGTTTTTTTGCATTTTTTTGCATTTTTTTTGCATTTTTTTTTCTTTTTTTTTGCATTTTTTGTGGTTTTTTTTCTTTTTTTTTGCATTTTTTTTTCTTTTTTTTGCATTTTTTTTGTGTTTTTTTTGCATTTTTTTTGCATTTTTTGTGGGTTTTTTGCATTTTTTTTGCATTTTTTTGCATTTTTTTTTGCATTTTTTTGTGTTTTTTTTGCATTTTTTTTGCATTTTTTTTGCATTTTTTTTTGCATTTTTTTTTGCATTTTTTTGCATTTTTTTGCATTTTTTTTGCATTTTTTGTGGGTTTTTTTTGCATTTTTTGTTTTTTTTGCATTTTTTTTGCATTTTTTTTGCATTTTTTTTGCATTTTTTTGCATTTTTTTTTGCATTTTTTGTGGGTTTTTTTGCATTTTTTTGTGTTTTTTTTTTACATTTTTTGTGGGGTTTTTTTCCATTTTTTTTTGCAATTTTTGCGTTTTTTGCATTTTTTTGCATTTTTTTGCATTTTTGTGCTTTTTTTTGCATTTTTTGTGTTTTTTTTGCATTTTTTGTGTTTTTTAGCATTTTTTTTGCATTTTTTTTGCATTTTGTTGCATTTTTTTTGCATTTTTTGTGGGTTTTTTTTGCATTTTTTGTGTTTTTTTTGCATTTTTTTTGCATTTTTTTTGCATTTTTTTTGCATTTTTTTGCATTTTTTTTTGCATTTTTTGTGGGTTTTTTTGCATTTTTTTGTGTTTTTTTTTTACATTTTTTGTGGGGTTTTTTTTCCATTTTTATTGCATTTTTTTTGCTTTTTTTGCGTTTTTTTTTGCATTTTTTTGCATTTTTTTTGCTTTTTTTTTTTGCATTTTTTGTGGGTTTTTTTGCATTTTTTTGCATTTTTTTTGCATTTTTTTTGCATTTTTTTGCATTTTTTTGCATTTTTTTGCATTTTTTTTGCATTTTTTGTGGGTTTTTTTGCATTTTTTTGCATTTTTTTTGCATTTTTTTTTCTTTTTTTTGCATTTTTTGTGGTTTTTTTTTGCATTTTTTGTTTTTTTGCATTTTTGTTGCATTTTTTGTGTGTTTTTTTTGCATTTTTTTTGCATTTTTTG
The DNA here is from genome assembly GCA_023566125.1 of Zingel zingel. Classification (NCBI taxonomy): domain Eukaryota; kingdom Metazoa; phylum Chordata; class Actinopteri; order Perciformes; family Percidae; genus Zingel; species Zingel zingel. The sequence goes on from JAKRKW010000079.1 coordinate 44,088, forward strand.
TGGGTTTTTTGCATTTTTTTTTCATTTTTTTGCATTTTTTTTTGCATTTTTTTGTGTTTTTTTTGCATTTTTTTTGCATTTTTTTTGCATTTTTTTTTGCATTTTTTTTTGCATTTTTTTTGCATTTTTTTTGCATTTTTGTGCTTTTTTTGCATTTTTTGTGGGTTTTTTTGCATTTTTTTTGTGTTTTTTTTTTACATTTTTTTGTGGGGGTTTTTTCCATTTTTTTTGCATTTTTTTTGCTTTTTTTGCATTTTTTTGCATTTTTTTTGCATTTTTTTTGTTTTTTTTGCATTTTTTTTGCATTTTTTTTGCTTTTTTTTTGCATTTTTTTGGGTGTTTTTGCATTTTTTTGCATTTTTTTTTGTATTTTTTGTGGGTTTTTTGCATTTTTTTTGCATTTTTTGTGGGTTTTTTTGCATTTTTTTTGCATTTTTGTGTTTTTTTTGTTTTTTTTTTGCATTTTTTTGCATTTTTTTTGCATTTTTTTTGCATTTTTTTTTGCATTTTTTGTGGGTTTTTTTGCATTTTTTTGTGTTTTTTTTTTACATTTTTTGTGGGTTTTTTTCCGCATTTTTTTTGCATTTTTTTTGCTTTTTTTGCATTTTTTTGCATTTTTTTTGCATTTTTTTTGCATTTTTTTTGCGTTTTTTTGCATTTTTTTGCATTTTTTTGCATTTTTGTGCTTTTTTTGCATTTTTTGTGTTTTTTTTTTTGCATTTTTTGCGTTTTTTTGCATTTTTTTTGCATTTTTTTTGCATTTTTTTTGCTTTTTTTTTGCATTTTTTGTGGGTTTTTTTTGCATTTTTTGTGTTTTTTTTCATTTTTTTTGCATTTTTTTTGTGTTTTTTTTGCATTTTTTTGCATTTTTGTGGGTTTTTTTTCATTTTTTTTTCATTTTTTTGCATTTTTTTTGCATTTTTTTTTGCATTTTTTTTGCATTTTTTTTGCATTTTTTTTGCATTTTTGTGCTTTTTTTGCATTTTTTGTGGGTTTTTTTTGCATTTTTTTTTGTGTTTTTTTTTTTTACATTTTTTTGTGGGGGTTTTTTCCATTTTTTTTGCATTTTTTTTGCTTTTTTTGTGTTTTTTTTGCATTTTTTTGCATTTTTTTTGCATTTTTTTTGCATTTTTTTTGTTTTTTTTGCATTTTTTTGCATTTTTTTTGCTTTTTTTTTGCATTTTTTTGGGTGTTTTTGCATTTTTTTGCATTTTTTTTGCATTTTTTTTTTGCATTTTTTTGCATTTTTTTGCATTTTTTTTGCATTTTTTTGCATTTTTTGTGGGTTTTTTTGCATTTTTTTGCATTTTTTGTGTTTTTTTGCATTTTTTGTGGGTTTTTTTGCATTTTTTTGTGTTTTTATCGCATTTTTTTGCATTTTTGTGCTTTTTTTTTGCATTTTTTGCATTTTTTGCGTTTTTTTGCATTTTTTTGCATTTTTTTTGCATTTTTTTTGCATTTTTTGCATTTTTTTTGTTTTTTTTGCATTTTTTTTGCATTTTTTTTGCTTTTTTTTTTGCATTTTTTTGGGTGTTTTTGCATTTTTTTGCATTTTTTTTGCATTTTTTTTTGCATTTTTTTGCATTTTTTTGCATTTTTTTTGCATTTTTTTGCATTTTTTGTGGGTTTTTTTGCATTTTTTTTGCATTTTTTGTGTTTTTTTGCATTTTTTTGTGTTTTTATTGCATTTTTTTGCATTTTTTTTGCATTTTTTGTGGGTTTTTTTGCATTTTTTGCATTTTTTTTGCATTTTTTTGCATTTTTTTTGCATTTTTTTTGCATTTTTTTTTGCATTTTTTGTGGGGTTTTTTGCATTTTTTTGTGTTTTTTTTTTACATTTTTTGTGGGGTTTTTTTTCCATTTTTTTGCATTTTTTTTGCTTTTTTTGCGTTTTTTTTGCATTTTTTTTGCATTTTTTTTGCATTTTTTGCATTTTTTTTGTTTTTTTTGCATTTTTTTTGCATTTTTTTTGCTTTTTTTTTTGCATTTTTTTGGGTGTTTTTGCATTTTTTTGCATTTTTTTTGCATTTTTTTTTGCATTTTTTTGCATTTTTTTGCATTTTTTTTGCATTTTTTTGCATTTTTTGTGGGTTTTTTTGCATTTTTTTTGCATTTTTTGTGTTTTTTTGCATTTTTTTGTGTTTTTATTGCATTTTTTTGCATTTTTTTTGCATTTTTTGTGGGTTTTTTTTGCATTTTTTGCATTTTTTTTGCATTTTTTTTGCATTTTTTTTGCATTTTTTTTGCATTTTTTTTGCATTTTTTTTTGCATTTTTTGTGGGGTTTTTTGCATTTTTTTGTGTTTTTTTTTTACATTTTTTGTGGGGTTTTTTTTCCATTTTTTTGCATTTTTTTTGCTTTTTTTGCGTTTTTTTTGCATTTTTTTGCATTTTTTTTGCTTTTTTTTTTGCATTTTTTGTGGGTTTTTTTGCATTTTTTTGCATTTTTTTTGCATTTTTTTTGCATTTTTTTGCATTTTTTTTGCATTTTTTTGCATTTTTTTGCATTTTTTGTGGGTTTTTTTGCATTTTTTTGCATTTTTTTTGCATTTTTTTTTCTTTTTTTTTGCATTTTTTGTGGGTTTTTTTTGCATTTTTTGTGTTTTTTTGCATTTTTTTTGCATTTTTTTTGTGTTTTTTTTGCATTTTTTTTGCATTTTTTGTGGGTTTTTTGCATTTTTTTTGCATTTTTTTTGTGTTTTTTTTGCATTTTTTTTGCATTTTTTGTGGGTTTTTTTGCATTTTTTTGTGTTTTTTTTTTACATTTTTTGTGGGGTTTTTTTCCATTTTTTTTTGCAATTTTTGCGTTTTTTGCATTTTTTTGCATTTTTTTGCATTTTTTTTGCATTTTTTTGCATTTTTGTGCTTTTTTTTGCATTTTTTGTGTTTTTTTTTGCATTTTTTGTGTTTTTTAGCATTTTTTTTGCATTTTTTTTGCATTTTTTTGCATTTTTTTTGCATTTTTTGTGGGTTTTTTTTGCATTTTTTGTGTTTTTTTTGCATTTTTTTTGCATTTTTTTTGCATTTTTTTTGCATTTTTTTGCATTTTTTTTTGCATTTTTGTGGGTTTTTTTGCATTTTTTTGTGTTTTTTTTTTACATTTTTTGTGGTGTTTTTTTCCATTTTTATTGCATTTTTTTTGCTTTTTTTGCGTTTTTTTTGCATTTTTTTGCATTTTTTTTGCTTTTTTTTTTGCATTTTTTGTGGGTTTTTTTTGCATTTTTTTGCATTTTTTTTGCATTTTTTTTGCATTTTTATGCATTTTTTTGCATTTTTTTGCATTTTTTTTGCATTTTTTGTGGGTTTTTTTGCATTTTTTTGTGTTTTTTTTTTACATTTTTTGTGGGGTTTTTTTTTCCATTTTTTTGCATTTTTTTTGCTTTTTTTGCGTTTTTTTTGCATTTTTTTTGCATTTTTTTTGCATTTTTTGCATTTTTTTTGTTTTTTTTGCATTTTTTTTGCATTTTTTTTGCTTTTTTTTTTGCATTTTTTTGGGTGTTTTTGCATTTTTTTGCATTTTTTTTGCATTTTTTTTTGCATTTTTTTGCATTTTTTTGCATTTTTTTTGCATTTTTTTGCATTTTTTGTGGGTTTTTTTGCATTTTTTTTGCATTTTTTGTGTTTTTTTGCATTTTTTTGTGTTTTTATTGCATTTTTTTGCATTTTTTTTGCATTTTTTGTGGGTTTTTTTTGCATTTTTTGCATTTTTTTTGCATTTTTTTTGCATTTTTTTTGCATTTTTTTTGCATTTTTTTTGCATTTTTTTTTGCATTTTTTGTGGGGTTTTTTGCATTTTTTTGTGTTTTTTTTTTACATTTTTTGTGGGGTTTTTTTTCCATTTTTTTGCATTTTTTTTGCTTTTTTTGCTTTTTTTTTGCATTTTTTTGCATTTTTTTTGCTTTTTTTTTTGCATTTTTTGTGGGTTTTTTTGCATTTTTTTGCATTTTTTTTGCATTTTTTTTGCATTTTTTTGCATTTTTTTTGCATTTTTTTGCATTTTTTTGCATTTTTTGTGGGTTTTTTTGCATTTTTTTGCATTTTTTTTGCATTTTTTTTTCTTTTTTTTGCATTTTTTGTGGTTTTTTTTTGCATTTTTTGTTTTTTTGCATTTTTGTTGCATTTTTTGTGTGTTTTTTTTGCATTTTTTTTGCATTTTTTGTGGGTTTTTTGCATTTTTTTTTCATTTTTTTGCATTTTTTTTTGCATTTTTTTGTGTTTTTTTTGCATTTTTTTTGCATTTTTTTTGCATTTTTTTTTGCATTTTTTTTTGCATTTTTTTTGCATTTTTTTTGCATTTTTGTGCTTTTTTTGCATTTTTTGTGGGTTTTTTTGCATTTTTTTTGTGTTTTTTTTTTACATTTTTTTGTGGGGGTTTTTTCCATTTTTTTTGCATTTTTTTTGCTTTTTTTGCATTTTTTTGCATTTTTTTTGCATTTTTTTTGTTTTTTTTGCATTTTTTTTGCATTTTTTTTGCTTTTTTTTTGCATTTTTTTGGGTGTTTTTGCATTTTTTTGCATTTTTTTTTGTATTTTTTGTGGGTTTTTTGCATTTTTTTTGCATTTTTTGTGGGTTTTTTTGCATTTTTTTTGCATTTTTGTGTTTTTTTTGTTTTTTTTTTGCATTTTTTTGCATTTTTTTTGCATTTTTTTTGCATTTTTTTTTGCATTTTTTGTGGGTTTTTTTGCATTTTTTTGTGTTTTTTTTTTACATTTTTTGTGGGTTTTTTTCCGCATTTTTTTTGCATTTTTTTTGCTTTTTTTGCATTTTTTTGCATTTTTTTTGCATTTTTTTTGCATTTTTTTTGCGTTTTTTTGCATTTTTTTGCATTTTTTTGCATTTTTGTGCTTTTTTTGCATTTTTTGTGTTTTTTTTTTTGCATTTTTTGCGTTTTTTTGCATTTTTTTTGCATTTTTTTTGCATTTTTTTTGCTTTTTTTTTGCATTTTTTGTGGGTTTTTTTTGCATTTTTTGTGTTTTTTTTCATTTTTTTTGCATTTTTTTTGTGTTTTTTTTGCATTTTTTTGCATTTTTGTGGGTTTTTTTTCATTTTTTTTTCATTTTTTTGCATTTTTTTTGCATTTTTTTTTGCATTTTTTTTGCATTTTTTTTGCATTTTTTTTGCATTTTTGTGCTTTTTTTGCATTTTTTGTGGGTTTTTTTTGCATTTTTTTTTGTGTTTTTTTTTTTTACATTTTTTTGTGGGGGTTTTTTCCATTTTTTTTGCATTTTTTTTGCTTTTTTTGTGTTTTTTTTGCATTTTTTTGCATTTTTTTTGCATTTTTTTTGCATTTTTTTTGTTTTTTTTGCATTTTTTTGCATTTTTTTTGCTTTTTTTTTGCATTTTTTTGGGTGTTTTTGCATTTTTTTGCATTTTTTTTGCATTTTTTTTTTGCATTTTTTTGCATTTTTTTGCATTTTTTTTGCATTTTTTTGCATTTTTTGTGGGTTTTTTTGCATTTTTTTGCATTTTTTGTGTTTTTTTGCATTTTTTGTGGGTTTTTTTGCATTTTTTTGTGTTTTTATCGCATTTTTTTGCATTTTTGTGCTTTTTTTTTGCATTTTTTGCATTTTTTGCGTTTTTTTGCATTTTTTTGCATTTTTTTTGCATTTTTTTTGCATTTTTTGCATTTTTTTTGTTTTTTTTGCATTTTTTTTGCATTTTTTTTGCTTTTTTTTTTGCATTTTTTTGGGTGTTTTTGCATTTTTTTGCATTTTTTTTGCATTTTTTTTTGCATTTTTTTGCATTTTTTTGCATTTTTTTTGCATTTTTTTGCATTTTTTGTGGGTTTTTTTGCATTTTTTTTGCATTTTTTGTGTTTTTTTGCATTTTTTTGTGTTTTTATTGCATTTTTTTGCATTTTTTTTGCATTTTTTGTGGGTTTTTTTGCATTTTTTGCATTTTTTTTGCATTTTTTTGCATTTTTTTTGCATTTTTTTTGCATTTTTTTTTGCATTTTTTGTGGGGTTTTTTGCATTTTTTTGTGTTTTTTTTTTACATTTTTTGTGGGGTTTTTTTTCCATTTTTTTGCATTTTTTTTGCTTTTTTTGCGTTTTTTTTGCATTTTTTTTGCATTTTTTTTGCATTTTTTGCATTTTTTTTGTTTTTTTTGCATTTTTTTTGCATTTTTTTTGCTTTTTTTTTTGCATTTTTTTGGGTGTTTTTGCATTTTTTTGCATTTTTTTTGCATTTTTTTTTGCATTTTTTTGCATTTTTTTGCATTTTTTTTGCATTTTTTTGCATTTTTTGTGGGTTTTTTTGCATTTTTTTTGCATTTTTTGTGTTTTTTTGCATTTTTTTGTGTTTTTATTGCATTTTTTTGCATTTTTTTTGCATTTTTTGTGGGTTTTTTTTGCATTTTTTGCATTTTTTTTGCATTTTTTTTGCATTTTTTTTGCATTTTTTTTGCATTTTTTTTGCATTTTTTTTTGCATTTTTTGTGGGGTTTTTTGCATTTTTTTGTGTTTTTTTTTTACATTTTTTGTGGGGTTTTTTTTCCATTTTTTTGCATTTTTTTTGCTTTTTTTGCGTTTTTTTTGCATTTTTTTGCATTTTTTTTGCTTTTTTTTTTGCATTTTTTGTGGGTTTTTTTGCATTTTTTTGCATTTTTTTTGCATTTTTTTTGCATTTTTTTGCATTTTTTTTGCATTTTTTTGCATTTTTTTGCATTTTTTGTGGGTTTTTTTGCATTTTTTTGCATTTTTTTTGCATTTTTTTTTCTTTTTTTTTGCATTTTTTGTGGGTTTTTTTTGCATTTTTTGTGTTTTTTTGCATTTTTTTTGCATTTTTTTTGTGTTTTTTTTGCATTTTTTTTGCATTTTTTGTGGGTTTTTTGCATTTTTTTTGCATTTTTTTTGTGTTTTTTTTGCATTTTTTTTGCATTTTTTGTGGGTTTTTTTGCATTTTTTTGTGTTTTTTTTTTACATTTTTTGTGGGGTTTTTTTCCATTTTTTTTTGCAATTTTTGCGTTTTTTGCATTTTTTTGCATTTTTTTGCATTTTTTTTGCATTTTTTTGCATTTTTGTGCTTTTTTTTGCATTTTTTGTGTTTTTTTTTGCATTTTTTGTGTTTTTTAGCATTTTTTTTGCATTTTTTTTGCATTTTTTTGCATTTTTTTTGCATTTTTTGTGGGTTTTTTTTGCATTTTTTGTGTTTTTTTTGCATTTTTTTTGCATTTTTTTTGCATTTTTTTTGCATTTTTTTGCATTTTTTTTTGCATTTTTGTGGGTTTTTTTGCATTTTTTTGTGTTTTTTTTTTACATTTTTTGTGGTGTTTTTTTCCATTTTTATTGCATTTTTTTTGCTTTTTTTGCGTTTTTTTTGCATTTTTTTGCATTTTTTTTGCTTTTTTTTTTGCATTTTTTGTGGGTTTTTTTTGCATTTTTTTGCATTTTTTTTGCATTTTTTTTGCATTTTTATGCATTTTTTTGCATTTTTTTGCATTTTTTTTGCATTTTTTGTGGGTTTTTTTGCATTTTTTTGTGTTTTTTTTTTACATTTTTTGTGGGGTTTTTTTTTCCATTTTTTTGCATTTTTTTTGCTTTTTTTGCGTTTTTTTTGCATTTTTTTTGCATTTTTTTTGCATTTTTTGCATTTTTTTTGTTTTTTTTGCATTTTTTTTGCATTTTTTTTGCTTTTTTTTTTGCATTTTTTTGGGTGTTTTTGCATTTTTTTGCATTTTTTTTGCATTTTTTTTTGCATTTTTTTGCATTTTTTTGCATTTTTTTTGCATTTTTTTGCATTTTTTGTGGGTTTTTTTGCATTTTTTTTGCATTTTTTGTGTTTTTTTGCATTTTTTTGTGTTTTTATTGCATTTTTTTGCATTTTTTTTGCATTTTTTGTGGGTTTTTTTTGCATTTTTTGCATTTTTTTTGCATTTTTTTTGCATTTTTTTTGCATTTTTTTTGCATTTTTTTTGCATTTTTTTTTGCATTTTTTGTGGGGTTTTTTGCATTTTTTTGTGTTTTTTTTTTACATTTTTTGTGGGGTTTTTTTTCCATTTTTTTGCATTTTTTTTGCTTTTTTTGCTTTTTTTTTGCATTTTTTTGCATTTTTTTTGCTTTTTTTTTTGCATTTTTTGTGGGTTTTTTTGCATTTTTTTGCATTTTTTTTGCATTTTTTTTGCATTTTTTTGCATTTTTTTTGCATTTTTTTGCATTTTTTTGCATTTTTTGTGGGTTTTTTTGCATTTTTTTGCATTTTTTTTGCATTTTTTTTTCTTTTTTTTTGCATTTTTTGTGGGTTTTTTTTGCATTTTTTGTGTTTTTTTGCATTTTTTTTGCATTTTTTTTGTGTTTTTTTTGCATTTTTTTTGCATTTTTTGTGGGTTTTTTGCATTTTTTTTGCATTTTTTTTGTGTTTTTTTTGCATTTTTTTTGCATTTTTTGTGGGTTTTTTTGCATTTTTTTGTGTTTTTTTTTTACATTTTTTGTGGGGTTTTTTTCCATTTTTTTTTGCAATTTTTGCGTTTTTTGCATTTTTTTGCATTTTTTTGCATTTTTTTTGCATTTTTTTGCATTTTTGTGCTTTTTTTTGCATTTTTTGTGTTTTTTTTTGCATTTTTTGTGTTTTTTAGCATTTTTTTTGCATTTTTTTTGCATTTTTTTGCATTTTTTTTGCATTTTTTGTGGGTTTTTTTTGCATTTTTTGTGTTTTTTTTGCATTTTTTTTGCATTTTTTTTGCATTTTTTTTGCATTTTTTTGCATTTTTTTTTGCATTTTTGTGGGTTTTTTTGCATTTTTTTGTGTTTTTTTTTTACATTTTTTGTGGTGTTTTTTTCCATTTTTATTGCATTTTTTTTGCTTTTTTTGCGTTTTTTTTGCATTTTTTTGCATTTTTTTTGCTTTTTTTTTTGCATTTTTTGTGGGTTTTTTTTGCATTTTTTTGCATTTTTTTTGCATTTTTTTTGCATTTTTATGCATTTTTTTGCATTTTTTTGCATTTTTTTTGCATTTTTTGTGGGTTTTTTTGCATTTTTTTGCATTTTTTTTGCATTTTTTTTTCTTTTTTTTTGCATTTTTTGTGGTTTTTTTTGCATTTTTTGTTTTTTTGCATTTTTTTTGCATTTTTTGTGTGTTTTTTTTGCATTTTTTTTGCATTTTTTGTGGGTTTTTTGCATTTTTTTTTCATTTTTTTGCATTTTTTTTTGCATTTTTTTGTGTTTTTTTTGCATTTTTTTTGCATTTTTTTTGCATTTTTTTTGCATTTTTTTTGCATTTTTGTGCTTTTTTTGCATTTTTTGTGGGTTTTTTTGCATTTTTTTTGTGTTTTTTTTTATACATTTTTTTGTGGGGGTTTTTTCCATTTTTTTTGCATTTTTTTTGCTTTTTTTGCATTTTTTTTGCATTTTTTTTGTTTTTTTTGCATTTTTTTTGCATTTTTTTTGCTTTTTTTTTGCATTTTTTTGGGTGTTTTTGCATTTTTTTGCATTTTTTTTTGTATTTTTTGTGGGTTTTTTGCATTTGTTTTGCATTTTTTGTGGGTTTTTTTGCATTTTTTTTGCATTTTTGTGTTTTTTTTGTTTTTTTTTTGCATTTTTTTGCATTTTTTTTGCATTTTTTTTGCATTTTTTTTTGCATTTTTTGTGGGTTTTTTTGCATTTTTTTGTGTTTTTTTTTACATTTTTTGTGGGTTTTTTTCCGCATTTTTTTTGCATTTTTTTGCATTTTTTTTGCATTTTTTTTGTATTTTTTTTGCGTTTTTTTTGCATTTTTTTGCATTTTTTTGCATTTTTGTGCTTTTTTTTTGCATTTTTTGTGTTTTTTTTTGCATTTTTTGCGTTTTTTTGCATTTTTTTTGCATTTTTTTTGCATTTTTTTTGCTTTTTTTTTGCATTTTTTGTGGGGTTTTTTTGCATTTTTTGTGTTTTTTTGCATTTTTTGTGTTTTTTTGCATTTTTTTGTGTTTTTATTGCATTTTTTTGCATTTTTTTTGCATTTTTTGTGGGGTTTTTTTGCATTTTTTTTGCATTTTTTTGCATTTTTTTTGCATTTTTTTTGCATTTTTTTTTGCATTTTTTGTGGGGTTTTTTGCATTTTTTTGTGTTTTTTTTTTACATTTTTTGTGGGGTTTTTTTCCATTTTTTTTGCATTTTTTTTGCTTTTTTTGCGTTTTTTTTGCATTTTTTTGCATTTTTTTTGCTTTTTTTTTGCATTTTTTGTGGGTTTTTTTGCATTTTTTTGCATTTTTTTTGCATTTTTTTTGCATTTTTTTGCATTTTTTTTGCATTTTTTTGCATTTTTTTGCATTTTTTGTGGGTTTTTTTGCATTTTTTTGCATTTTTTTTGCATTTTTTTTTCTTTTTTTTTGCATTTTTTGTGGGTTTTTTTTGAATTTTTTTGTTTTTTTGCATTTTTTTTGCATTTTTTTTGTGTTTTTTTTGCATTTTTTTTGCATTTTTTGTGGGTTTTTTGCATTTTTTTTTGCATTTTTTTGCATTTTTTTTTGCATTTTTTTTGTTTTTTTTGCATTTTTTTTGCATTTTTTTTGCATTTTTTTTGCATTTTTGTGCTTTTTTTGCATTTTTTGTGGGTTTTTTTGCATTTTTTTGTGTTTTTTTTTTACATTTTTTGTGGGGTTTTTTTTTCCATTTTTATTGCATTTTTTTTGCTTTTTTTGCGTTTTTTTTTGCATTTTTTTGCATTTTTTTTGCTTTTTTTTTTTGCATTTTTTGTGGGTTTTTTTGCATTTTTTTGCATTTTTTTTGCATTTTTTTTGCATTTTTTTGCATTTTTTTGCATTTTTTTGCATTTTTTTTGCATTTTTTGTGGGTTTTTTTGCATTTTTTTGCATTTTTTTTGCATTTTTTTTTCTTTTTTTTTGCATTTTTTGTGGGTTTTTTTTGCATTTTTTGTTTTTTTGCATTTTTGTTGCATTTTTTGTGTGTTTTTTTTGCATTTTTTTTGCATTTTTTGTGGGTTTTTTGCATTTTTTTTTCATTTTTTTGCATTTTTTTTTGCATTTTTTTGTGTTTTTTTTGCATTTTTTTTGCATTTTTTTTGCATTTTTTTTTGCATTTTTTTTTGCATTTTTTTTGCATTTTTTTTGCATTTTTGTGCTTTTTTTGCATTTTTTGTGGGTTTTTTTGCATTTTTTTTGTGTTTTTTTTTTACATTTTTTTGTGGGGGTTTTTTCCATTTTTTTTGCATTTTTTTTGCTTTTTTTGCATTTTTTTGCATTTTTTTTGCATTTTTTTTGTTTTTTTTGCATTTTTTTTGCATTTTTTTTGCTTTTTTTTTGCATTTTTTTGGGTGTTTTTGCATTTTTTTGCATTTTTTTTTGTATTTTTTGTGGGTTTTTTGCATTTTTTTTGCATTTTTTGTGGGTTTTTTTGCATTTTTTTTGCATTTTTGTGTTTTTTTTGTTTTTTTTTTGCATTTTTTTGCATTTTTTTTGCATTTTTTTTGCATTTTTTTTTGCATTTTTTGTGGGTTTTTTTGCATTTTTTTGTGTTTTTTTTTTACATTTTTTGTGGGTTTTTTTCCGCATTTTTTTTGCATTTTTTTTGCTTTTTTTGCATTTTTTTGCATTTTTTTTGCATTTTTTTTGCATTTTTTTTGCGTTTTTTTGCATTTTTTTGCATTTTTTTGCATTTTTGTGCTTTTTTTGCATTTTTTGTGTTTTTTTTTTTGCATTTTTTGCGTTTTTTTGCATTTTTTTTGCATTTTTTTTGCATTTTTTTTGCTTTTTTTTTGCATTTTTTGTGGGTTTTTTTTTGCATTTTTTGTGTTTTTTTTCATTTTTTTTGCATTTTTTTTGTGTTTTTTTTGCATTTTTTTGCATTTTTGTGGGTTTTTTTTCATTTTTTTTTCATTTTTTTGCATTTTTTTTGCATTTTTTTTTGCATTTTTTTTGCATTTTTTTTGCATTTTTTTTGCATTTTTGTGCTTTTTTTGCATTTTTTGTGGGTTTTTTTTGCATTTTTTTTTGTGTTTTTTTTTTTTACATTTTTTTGTGGGGGTTTTTTCCATTTTTTTTGCATTTTTTTTGCTTTTTTTGTGTTTTTTTTGCATTTTTTTGCATTTTTTTTGCATTTTTTTTGCATTTTTTTTGTTTTTTTTGCATTTTTTTGCATTTTTTTTGCTTTTTTTTTGCATTTTTTTGGGTGTTTTTGCATTTTTTTGCATTTTTTTTGCATTTTTTTTTTGCATTTTTTTGCATTTTTTTGCATTTTTTTTGCATTTTTTTGCATTTTTTGTGGGTTTTTTTGCATTTTTTTGCATTTTTTGTGTTTTTTTGCATTTTTTGTGGGTTTTTTTTGCATTTTTTTGTGTTTTTATCGCATTTTTTTGCATTTTTGTGCTTTTTTTTTGCATTTTTTGCATTTTTTGCGTTTTTTTGCATTTTTTTGCATTTTTTTTGCATTTTTTTTGCATTTTTTGCATTTTTTTTGTTTTTTTTGCATTTTTTTTGCATTTTTTTTGCTTTTTTTTTTGCATTTTTTTGGGTGTTTTTGCATTTTTTTGCATTTTTTTTGCATTTTTTTTTGCATTTTTTTGCATTTTTTTGCATTTTTTTTGCATTTTTTTGCATTTTTTGTGGGTTTTTTTGCATTTTTTTTGCATTTTTTGTGTTTTTTTGCATTTTTTTGTGTTTTTATTGCATTTTTTTGCATTTTTTTTGCATTTTTTGTGGGTTTTTTTGCATTTTTTGCATTTTTTTTGCATTTTTTTGCATTTTTTTTGCATTTTTTTTGCATTTTTTTTTGCATTTTTTGTGGGGTTTTTTGCATTTTTTTGTGTTTTTTTTTTACATTTTTTGTGGGGTTTTTTTTCCATTTTTTTGCATTTTTTTTGCTTTTTTTGCGTTTTTTTTGCATTTTTTTTGCATTTTTTTTGCATTTTTTGCATTTTTTTTGTTTTTTTTGCATTTTTTTTGCATTTTTTTTGCTTTTTTTTTTGCATTTTTTTGGGTGTTTTTGCATTTTTTTGCATTTTTTTTGCATTTTTTTTTGCATTTTTTTGCATTTTTTTGCATTTTTTTTGCATTTTTTTGCATTTTTTGTGGGTTTTTTTGCATTTTTTTTGCATTTTTTGTGTTTTTTTGCATTTTTTTGTGTTTTTATTGCATTTTTTTGCATTTTTTTTGCATTTTTTGTGGGTTTTTTTTGCATTTTTTGCATTTTTTTTGCATTTTTTTTGCATTTTTTTTGCATTTTTTTTGCATTTTTTTTGCATTTTTTTTTGCATTTTTTGTGGGGTTTTTTGCATTTTTTTGTGTTTTTTTTTTACATTTTTTGTGGGGTTTTTTTTCCATTTTTTTGCATTTTTTTTGCTTTTTTTGCGTTTTTTTTGCATTTTTTTGCATTTTTTTTGCTTTTTTTTTTGCATTTTTTGTGGGTTTTTTTGCATTTTTTTGCATTTTTTTTGCATTTTTTTTGCATTTTTTTGCATTTTTTTTGCATTTTTTTGCATTTTTTTGCATTTTTTGTGGGTTTTTTTGCATTTTTTTGCATTTTTTTTGCATTTTTTTTTCTTTTTTTTTGCATTTTTTGTGGGTTTTTTTTGCATTTTTTGTGTTTTTTTGCATTTTTTTTGCATTTTTTTTGTGTTTTTTTTGCATTTTTTTTGCATTTTTTGTGGGTTTTTTGCATTTTTTTTGCATTTTTTTTGTGTTTTTTTTGCATTTTTTTTGCATTTTTTGTGGGTTTTTTTGCATTTTTTTGTGTTTTTTTTTTACATTTTTTGTGGGGTTTTTTTTCCATTTTTTTTTGCAATTTTTGCGTTTTTTGCATTTTTTTGCATTTTTTTGCATTTTTTTTGCATTTTTTTGCATTTTTGTGCTTTTTTTTGCATTTTTTGTGTTTTTTTTTGCATTTTTTGTGTTTTTTAGCATTTTTTTTGCATTTTTTTTGCATTTTTTTGCATTTTTTTTGCATTTTTTGTGGGTTTTTTTTGCATTTTTTGTGTTTTTTTTGCATTTTTTTTGCATTTTTTTTGCATTTTTTTTGCATTTTTTTGCATTTTTTTTTGCATTTTTTGTGGGTTTTTTTGCATTTTTTTGTGTTTTTTTTTTACATTTTTTGTGGTGTTTTTTTCCATTTTTATTGCATTTTTTTTGCTTTTTTTGCGTTTTTTTTGCATTTTTTTGCATTTTTTTTGCTTTTTTTTTTTGCATTTTTTGTGGGTTTTTTTTGCATTTTTTTGCATTTTTTTTGCATTTTTTTTGCATTTTTTTGCATTTTTTTGCATTTTTTTGCATTTTTTTTGCATTTTTTGTGGGTTTTTTTGCATTTTTTTGCATTTTTTTTTGCATTTTTTTTTCTTTTTTTTTGCATTTTTTGTGGTTTTTTTTGCATTTTTTGTTTTTTTGCATTTTTTTTGCATTTTTTGTGTGTTTTTTTTGCATTTTTTTTGCATTTTTTGTGGGTTTTTTGCATTTTTTTTTCATTTTTTTGCATTTTTTTTTGCATTTTTTTGTGTTTTTTTTGCATTTTTTTTGCATTTTTTTTGCATTTTTTTTGCATTTTTTTTGCATTTTTGTGCTTTTTTTGCATTTTTTGTGGGTTTTTTTGCATTTTTTTTGTGTTTTTTTTTATACATTTTTTTGTGGGGGTTTTTTCCATTTTTTTTGCATTTTTTTTGCTTTTTTTGCATTTTTTTTGCATTTTTTTTGTTTTTTTTGCATTTTTTTTGCATTTTTTTTGCTTTTTTTTTGCATTTTTTTGGGTGTTTTTGCATTTTTTTGCATTTTTTTTTGTATTTTTTGTGGGTTTTTTGCATTTTTTTTGCATTTTTTGTGGGTTTTTTTGCATTTTTTTTGCATTTTTGTGTTTTTTTTGTTTTTTTTTTGCATTTTTTTGCATTTTTTTTGCATTTTTTTTGCATTTTTTTTTGCATTTTTTGTGGGTTTTTTTGCATTTTTTTGTGTTTTTTTTTACATTTTTTGTGGGTTTTTTTCCGCATTTTTTTTGCATTTTTTTGCATTTTTTTTGCATTTTTTTTGTATTTTTTTTGCGTTTTTTTTGCATTTTTTTGCATTTTTTTGCATTTTTGTGCTTTTTTTTTGCATTTTTTGTGTTTTTTTTTGCATTTTTTGCGTTTTTTTGCATTTTTTTTGCATTTTTTTTGCATTTTTTTTGCTTTTTTTTTGCATTTTTTGTGGGGTTTTTTTGCATTTTTTGTGTTTTTTTGCATTTTTTGTGTTTTTTTGCATTTTTTTGTGTTTTTATTGCATTTTTTTGCATTTTTTTTGCATTTTTTGTGGGGTTTTTTTGCATTTTTTTTGCATTTTTTTTGCATTTTTTTGCATTTTTTTTGCATTTTTTTTGCATTTTTTTTTGCATTTTTTGTGGGGTTTTTTGCATTTTTTTGTGTTTTTTTTTTACATTTTTTGTGGGGTTTTTTTCCATTTTTTTTGCATTTTTTTTGCTTTTTTTGCGTTTTTTTTTGCATTTTTTTGCATTTTTTTTGCTTTTTTTTTGCATTTTTTGTGGTTTTTTTTTGCATTTTTTGTTTTTTTGCATTTTTTTTGCATTTTTTGTGTGTTTTTTTTTGCATTTTTTTTGCATTTTTTGTGGGTTTTTTGCATTTTTTTTTCATTTTTTTGCATTTTTTTTTGCATTTTTTTGTGTTTTTTTTGCATTTTTTTTGCATTTTTTTTGCATTTTTTTTGCATTTTTTTTGCATTTTTGTGCTTTTTTTGCATTTTTTGTGGGTTTTTTTGCATTTTTTTTGTGTTTTTTTTTATACATTTTTTTGTGGGGGTTTTTTCCATTTTTTTTGCATTTTTTTTGCTTTTTTTGCATTTTTTTTGCATTTTTTTTGTTTTTTTTGCATTTTTTTTGCATTTTTTTTGCTTTTTTTTTGCATTTTTTTGGGTGTTTTTGCATTTTTTTGCATTTTTTTTTGTATTTTTTGTGGGTTTTTTGCATTTTTTTTGCATTTTTTGTGGGTTTTTTTGCATTTTTTTTGCATTTTTGTGTTTTTTTTGTTTTTTTTTTGCATTTTTTTGCATTTTTTTTGCATTTTTTTTGCATTTTTTTTTGCATTTTTTGTGGGTTTTTTTGCATTTTTTTGTGTTTTTTTTTACATTTTTTGTGGGTTTTTTTCCGCATTTTTTTTGCATTTTTTTGCATTTTTTTTGCATTTTTTTTGTATTTTTTTTGCGTTTTTTTTGCATTTTTTTGCATTTTTTTGCATTTTTGTGCTTTTTTTTTGCATTTTTTGTGTTTTTTTTTGCATTTTTTGCGTTTTTTTGCATTTTTTTTGCATTTTTTTTGCATTTTTTTTGCTTTTTTTTTGCATTTTTTGTGGGGTTTTTTTGCATTTTTTGTGTTTTTTTGCATTTTTTGTGTTTTTTTGCATTTTTTTGTGTTTTTATTGCATTTTTTTGCATTTTTTTTGCATTTTTTGTGGGGTTTTTTTGCATTTTTTTTGCATTTTTTTTGCATTTTTTTGCATTTTTTTTGCATTTTTTTTGCATTTTTTTTTGCATTTTTTGTGGGGTTTTTTGCATTTTTTTGTGTTTTTTTTTTACATTTTTTGTGGGGTTTTTTTCCATTTTTTTTGCATTTTTTTTGCTTTTTTTGCGTTTTTTTTGCATTTTTTTGCATTTTTTTTGCTTTTTTTTTGCATTTTTTGTGGGTTTTTTTGCATTTTTTTGCATTTTTTTTGCATTTTTTTTGCATTTTTTTGCATTTTTTTTGCATTTTTTTGCATTTTTTTGCATTTTTTGTGGGTTTTTTTGCATTTTTTTGCATTTTTTTTGCATTTTTTTTTCTTTTTTTTTGCATTTTTTGTGGGTTTTTTTTGAATTTTTTTGTTTTTTTGCATTTTTTTTGCATTTTTTTTGTGTTTTTTTTGCATTTTTTTTGCATTTTTTGTGGGTTTTTTGCATTTTTTTTTGCATTTTTTTGCATTTTTTTTTGCATTTTTTTTGTTTTTTTTGCATTTTTTTTGCATTTTTTTTGCATTTTTTTTGCATTTTTGTGCTTTTTTTGCATTTTTTGTGGGTTTTTTTGCATTTTTTTTGCATTTTTTTTTACATTTTTTTGTGGGGGTTTTTTCCATTTTTTTTGCATTTTTTTTGCTTTTTTTGCATTTTTTTGCATTTTTTTTGCATTTTTTTTGCATTTTTTTTGTTTTTTTTGCATTTTTTTTGCATTTTTTTTGCTTTTTTTTGCATTTTTTTGGGTGTTTTTGCATTTTTTTTGCATTTTTTTTGCATTTTTTTTTGCATTTTTTTGCATTTTTTTTGCATTTTTTTTGCATTTTTTTTGCATCTTTTGTGGGTTTTTTTGCATTTTTTTTGCATTTTTTGTGTTTTTTTGCATTTTTTTGTGGGTTTTTTTGCATTTTTTTTTGCATTTTTTGTGTTTTTTTGCATTTTTTGTGTTTTTTTGCATTTTTTTGTGTTTTTATTGCATTTTTTTGCATTTTTTTTGCATTTTTTGTGGGGTTTTTTTGCATTTTTTTTGCATTTTTTTTGCATTTTTTTGCATTTTTTTTGCATTTCTTTTGCATTTTTTTTTGCATTTTTTGTGGGGTTTTTTGCATTTTTTTGTGTTTTTTTTTTACATTTTTTGTGGGGTTTTTTTCCATTTTTTTTGCATTTTTTTTTGCTTTTTTTGCGTTTTTTTTGCATTTTTTTGCATTTTTTTTGCTTTTTTTTGCATTTTTTGTGGGTTTTTTTGCATTTTTTTGCATTTTTTTTGCATTTTTTTTGCATTTTTTTGCATTTTTTTTGCATTTTTTTGCATTTTTTTGCATTTTTTGTGGGTTTTTTTGCATTTTTTTGCATTTTTTTTGCATTTTTTTTTCTTTTTTTTTGCATTTTTTGTGGGTTTTTTTTGAATTTTTTTGTTTTTTTGCATTTTTTTTGCATTTTTTTTGTGTTTTTTTTGCATTTTTTTTGCATTTTTTGTGGGTTTTTTGCATTTTTTTTTGCATTTTTTTGCATTTTTTTTTGCATTTTTTTTGTTTTTTTTGCATTTTTTTTGCATTTTTTTGCATTTTTTTTGCATTTTTGTGCTTTTTTTGCATTTTTTGTGGGTTTTTTTGCATTTTTTTTGCATTTTTTTTTACATTTTTTTGTGGGGGTTTTTTCCATTTTTTTTGCATTTTTTTTGCTTTTTTGGCATTTTTTTGCATTTTTTTTGCATTTTTTTTGCATTTTTTTTGTTTTTTTTGCATTTTTTTTGCATTTTTTTGCTTTTTTTTGCATTTTTTTGGGTGTTTTTGCATTTTTTTTGCATTTTTTTTGCTTTTTTTTTTGCATTTTTTTGCATTTTTTTTGCATTTTTTTTGCATTTTTTTTGCATTTTTTGTGGGTTTTTTTGCATTTTTTTTGCATTTTTTGTGTTTTTTTGCATTTTTTTGTGGGTTTTTTTTGCATTTTTTTGTGTTTTTTTTGCATTTTTTTGCATTTTTGTGCTTTTTTTTTGCATTTTTTGCATTTTTTGCGTTTTTTTGCATTTT
>JAKRKW010000080.1:0-100371 GCA_023566125.1 Zingel zingel
ATGCAAAAAATGCAAAAAAAAACACAAAAAAATGCAAAAAAAAAACACAAAAAATGCAAAAAAAAATGCAAAAAAATGCAAAAAAAAATGCAAAAAAAACCAAAAAAAATACAAAAAAAAATGCAAAAAATGCAAAAAAAATGCAAAAAAATGCAAAAAAAATGCAAAAAAATGCAAAAAAAGCAAAAAAATGCAAAAAAAATGCAAAAAAAATGCAAAAAAAATGCAAAAAAATGCAAAAAAAATGCAAAAAAAATGCAAAAAAAATGCAAAAAAATGCAAAAAAAATGCAAAAAAAAATGCAAAAAAAAATGCAAAAAAAATACAAAAAAAATACAAAAAATGCAAAAAAACACAAAAAAATGCAAAAAAAACCCACAAAAAATGCAAAAAATGCAAAAAACCCACAAAAAAATGCAAAAAAAATGCAAAAAAAAATGCAAAAAAAATGTAAAAAAAAAGTGCAAAAAAAACACAAAAAATGCAAAAAAAATGCAAAAAAATGCATAAAAAAATGCAAAAAATGCAAAAAAAACACAAAAAATGCAAAAAAAATGCAAAAAAAATGCAAAAAAAATGCAAAAAAATGCAAAAAAAAAATGCAAAAAAACCCACAAAAAAATGCAAAAAAAAATGCAAAAAAATGCAAAAAAAAAATGCAAAAAAAATGTAAAAAAAAAAGTGCAAAAAAAACAAAAAAAATGCAAAAAAAAATGCAAAAAAAATGCAAAAAAATGCAAAAAAAAAAATGCAAAAAAATGCAAAAAAAAAATGCAAAAAAACCCACAAAAAATGCAAAAAAAATGCAAAAAAATGCAAAAAAAAATGCAAAAAAAAACAAAAAAAATGCACAAAAAAATGCAAAAAATGCAAAAAAAACACAAAAAAATGCAAAAAAAACCACAAAAAATGCAAAAAAAAATGCAAAAAAATGCAAAAAAAAATGCAAAAAAAACCAAAAAAAATACAAAAAAAATGCAAAAAATGCAAAAAAAATGCAAAAAAATGCAAAAAAAATGCAAAAAAATGCAAAAAAAATGCAAAAAAACACAAAAAAATGCAAAAAAACACAAAAAAAATGCAAAAAAATGTAAAAAAAAAAGTGCAAAAAAAACACAAAAAAATGCAAAAAAAACAAAAAAATGCAAAAAAATGCAAAAAAAAAATGCAAAAAAAATGCAAAAAAAAACACAAAAAAATGAAAAAAATGCAAAAAAAAATGAAAAAAAATGCAAAAAAAAAATGCAAAAAAACCCACAAAAAATGCAAAAAAAATGCAAAAAAAATGCAAAAAAAAATGCAAAAAAAAAACAAAAAAAATGCACAAAAAAATGCAAAAAATGCAAAAAAAACACAAAAAAATGCAAAAAAAAACACAAAAAATGCAAAAAAAATGCAAAAAAATGCAAAAAAAAAATGCAAAAAAAAACCAAAAAAAATACAAAAAAAATGCAAAAAATGCAAAAAAAATGCAAAAAAATGCAAAAAAAATGCAAAAAAATGCAAAAAAAATGCAAAAAAACAAAAAATGCAAAAAATGCAAAAAAACCACAAAAAAATGCAAAAAAATGTAAAAAAAGTGCAAAAAAAACACAAAAAAAATGCAAAAAAAAATCCAAAAAAAATGCAAAAAAAATGTAAAAAAAAAGTGCAAAAAAAACACAAAAAAAATGCAAAAAAAAATGCAAAAAAAATGCAAAAAAATGCAAAAAAAATGCAAAAAAAAATGCAAAAAAATGCAAAAAAAATGCAAAAAAAATGCAAAAAAAATGCAAAAAAAATGCAAAAAAATGCAAAAAAAAATGCAAAAAAATGCAAAAAAAATGCAAAAAAACACAAAAAAATGCAAAAAAAAAAAAAAAAAATGAAAAAAAAATGCAAAAAAAATGCAAAAAAGATGCAAAAAAATGCAAAAAAACAAAAAAAAAAAATGCAAAAAAATTGCAAAAAAAATGCAAAAAATGCAAAAAAAAATGCAAAAAAATGCAAAAAAAAAATGCAAAAAACCCACAAAAAAATGCAAAAAAAATGCAAAAAAATGCAAAAAAAAATACAAAAAAAATGCAAAAAATGCAAAAAAAAATGCAAAAAAAATGCAAAAAAAATGCAAAAAAATGCAAAAAAAATGCAAAAAAAAATGCAAAAAAAATGCAAAAAAAATACAAAAAAAATACAAAAAATGCAAAAAAACACAAAAAAATGCAAAAAAAACCCACAAAAAATGCAAAAAATGCAAAAAACCCACAAAAAAATGCAAAAAAAATGCAAAAAAAATGCAAAAAAAATGTAAAAAAAAAGTGCAAAAATAACACAAAAAATGCAAAAAAAATGCAAAAAAATGCATAAAAAAATGCAAAAAATGCAAAAAAAACACAAAAAAATGCAAAAAAATGTAAAAAAAGTGCAAAAAAAACACAAAAAAAATGCAAAAAAAAATCCAAAAAAAATGCAAAAAAAATGTAAAAAAAAAGTGCAAAAAAAACACAAAAAAAATGCAAAAAAAAATGCAAAAAAAATGCAAAAAAATGCAAAAAAAATGCAAAAAAAATGCAAAAAAAATGCAAAAAAATGCAAAAAAAATGCAAAAAAAATGCAAAAAAAATGCAAAAAAATGCAAAAAAAAATGCAAAAAAATGCAAAAAAAATGCAAAAAAACACAAAAAAATGCAAAAAAAAAAAAAAAAAAATGAAAAAAAAATGCAAAAAAAAATGCAAAAAAGATGCAAAAAAATGCAAAAAAACAAAAAAAAAAAATGCAAAAAAATTGCAAAAAAAATGCAAAAAATGCAAAAAAAAATGCAAAAAAATGCAAAAAAAAAATGCAAAAAACCCACAAAAAAATGCAAAAAAAATGCAAAAAAATGCAAAAAAAAATACAAAAAAAATGCAAAAAATGCAAAAAAAAATGCAAAAAAAATGCAAAAAAAATGCAAAAAAATGCAAAAAAAATGCAAAAAAAAATGCAAAAAAAATGCAAAAAAAATACAAAAAAAATACAAAAAATGCAAAAAAACACAAAAAAATGCAAAAAAAAAACCCACAAAAAATGCAAAAAATGCAAAAAACCCACAAAAAAATGCAAAAAAAATGCAAAAAAAATGCAAAAAAAATGTAAAAAAAAAGTGCAAAAATAACACAAAAAATGCAAAAAAAATGCAAAAAAATGCATAAAAAAATGCAAAAAATGCAAAAAAAACACAAAAAATGCAAAAAAAAATGCAAAAAAAATGCAAAAAAAATGCAAAAAAATGCAAAAAAAAATGCAAAAAAACCCACAAAAAAATGCAAAAAAAATGCAAAAAAATGCAAAAAAAAAATGCAAAAAAAATGTAAAAAAAAAAGTGCAAAAAAAACAAAAAAAATGCAAAAAAAAATGCAAAAAAAATGCAAAAAAATGCAAAAAAAAAAATGCAAAAAAATGCAAAAAAAAAATGCAAAAAAACCCACAAAAAATGCAAAAAAAATGCAAAAAAATGCAAAAAAAAATGCAAAAAAAAACAAAAAAAATGCACAAAAAAATGCAAAAAATGCAAAAAAAACACAAAAAAATGCAAAAAAAACCACAAAAAATGCAAAAAAAAATGCAAAAAAATGCAAAAAAAAATGCAAAAAAAACCAAAAAAAATACAAAAAAAATGCAAAAAATGCAAAAAAAATGCAAAAAAATGCAAAAAAAATGCAAAAAAATGCAAAAAAAATGCAAAAAAACACAAAAAAATGCAAAAAAACACAAAAAAAATGCAAAAAAATGTAAAAAAAAAAGTGCAAAAAAAACACAAAAAAATGCAAAAAAAACAAAAAAATGCAAAAAAATGCAAAAAAAAAATGCAAAAAAAATGCAAAAAAAAACACAAAAAAATGAAAAAAATGCAAAAAAAAATGAAAAAAAATGCAAAAAAAAAATGCAAAAAAACCCACAAAAAATGCAAAAAAAATGCAAAAAAAATGCAAAAAAAAATGCAAAAAAAAAACAAAAAAAATGCACAAAAAAATGCAAAAAATGCAAAAAAAACACAAAAAAATGCAAAAAAAAACACAAAAAATGCAAAAAAAATGCAAAAAAATGCAAAAAAAAATGCAAAAAAAACCAAAAAAAATACAAAAAAAATGCAAAAAATGCAAAAAAAATGCAAAAAAATGCAAAAAAAATGCAAAAAAATGCAAAAAAAATGCAAAAAAACAAAAAAATGCAAAAAATGCAAAAAAACCACAAAAAAATGCAAAAAAATGTAAAAAAAGTGCAAAAAAAACACAAAAAAAATGCAAAAAAAAATCCAAAAAAAATGCAAAAAAAATGTAAAAAAAAAGTGCAAAAAAAACACAAAAAAAATGCAAAAAAAAATGCAAAAAAAATGCAAAAAAATGCAAAAAAAATGCAAAAAAAATGCAAAAAAATGCAAAAAAATGCAAAAAAAATGCAAAAAAAATGCAAAAAAAATGCAAAAAAATGCAAAAAAAAATGCAAAAAAATGCAAAAAAAATGCAAAAAAACACAAAAAAATGCAAAAAAAAAAAAAAAAAATGAAAAAAAAATGCAAAAAAAATGCAAAAAAGATGCAAAAAAATGCAAAAAAACAAAAAAAAAAAATGCAAAAAAATTGCAAAAAAAATGCAAAAAATGCAAAAAAAAATGCAAAAAAATGCAAAAAAAAAATGCAAAAAACCCACAAAAAAATGCAAAAAAAATGCAAAAAAATGCAAAAAAAAATACAAAAAAAATGCAAAAAATGCAAAAAAAACACAAAAAAATGCAAAAAATGCAAAAAAAACACAAAAAAATGCAAAAAAACCCACAAAAAATGCAAAAAATGCAAAAAACCCACAAAAAAATGCAAAAAAAATGCAAAAAAAATGCAAAAAAAATGCAAAAAAATGCAAAAAAAATGTAAAAAAAAAGTGCAAAAAAAACACAAAAAATGCAAAAAAAAAATGCAAAAAAATGCAAAAAAATGCAAAAAAAATGCAAAAAAATGCAAAAAAAAATGCAAAAAATGCAAAAAAAAACACAAAAAATGCAAAAAAATGCAAAAAAAATGCAAAAAAAATGCAAAAAAATGCAAAAAAAAATGCAAAAAAACCCACAAAAAAATGCAAAAAAAATGCAAAAAAATGCAAAAAAAAAATGCAAAAAAAATGTAAAAAAAAAGTGCAAAAAAAACAAAAAAAATGCAAAAAAAAATGCAAAAAAAATGCAAAAAATGCAAAAAAACACAAAAAAATGCAAAAAAACCCACAAAAAATGCAAAAAATGCAAAAAACCCACAAAAAAATGCAAAAAAAATGCAAAAAAAATGCAAAAAAAATGCAAAAAAAAATGTAAAAAAAAAGTGCAAAAAAAACACAAAAAATGCAAAAAAAAAATGCAAAAAAAATGCAAAAAAATGCAAAAAAAATGCAAAAAAATGCAAAAAAAATGCAAAAAATGCAAAAAAAACACAAAAAATGCAAAAAAATGCAAAAAAAATGCAAAAAAAATGCAAAAAAATGCAAAAAAAAAATGCAAAAAAACCCACAAAAAAATGCAAAAAAAATGCAAAAAATGCAAAAAAAACACAAAAAATGCAAAAAAAATGCAAAAAAAATGCAAAAAAAATGCAAAAAAATGCAAAAAAAAATGCAAAAAAACCCACAAAAAAATGCAAAAAAAACAAAAAAAATGCAAAAAAAAAAGCAAAAAAAATGCAAAAAAATGCAAAAAAAATGCAAAAAAAAACAAAAAAAATGCACAAAAAAATGCAAAAAATGCAAAAAAAACACAAAAAAATGCAAAAAAAAACACAAAAAATGCAAAAAAAAATGCAAAAAAATGCAAAAAAAAATGCAAAAAAAACCAAAAAAAATACAAAAAAAATGCAAAAAATGCAAAAAAAATGCAAAAAAATGCAAAAAAAATGCAAAAAAATGCAAAAAAAATGCAAAAAAACACAAAAAAATGCAAAAAAACACAAAAAAAATGCAAAAAAATGTAAAAAAAAAGTGCAAAAAAAACACAAAAAAATGCAAAAAAAACAAAAAAATGCAAAAAATGCAAAAAAAACCACAAAAAAATGCAAAAAAATGCAAAAAAAATGCAAAAAATGCAAAAAAAACGACAAAAAAATGCAAAAAAATGCAAAAAAAATGCAAAAAAATGCAAAAAAAAAGCAAAAAAATGCAAAAAAAATGCAAAAAAACCCACAAAAAATGCAAAAAAAATGCAAAAAAATGCAAAAAAAAATGCAAAAAAAAACAAAAAAAATGCACAAAAAAATGCAAAAAATGCAAAAAAAACACAAAAAAATGCAAAAAAAACCACAAAAAATGCAAAAAAAAATGCAAAAAAATGCAAAAAAAAATGCAAAAAAAACCAAAAAAAATACAAAAAAAATGCAAAAAATGCAAAAAAAATGCAAAAAAATGCAAAAAAAATGCAAAAAAATGCAAAAAAAATGCAAAAAAACACAAAAAAATGCAAAAAAACACAAAAAAAATGCAAAAAAATGTAAAAAAAAAAGTGCAAAAAAAACACAAAAAAATGCAAAAAAAACAAAAAAATGCAAAAAAATGCAAAAAAAAAATGCAAAAAAAATGCAAAAAAAAACACAAAAAAATGAAAAAAATGCAAAAAAAAATGAAAAAAAATGCAAAAAAAAAATGAAAAAAAACCCACAAAAAATGCAAAAAAAATGCAAAAAAAATGCAAAAAAAAATGCAAAAAAAAAACAAAAAAAATGCACAAAAAAATGCAAAAAATGCAAAAAAAACACAAAAAAATGCAAAAAAAAACACAAAAAATGCAAAAAAAATGCAAAAAAATGCAAAAAAAAATGCAAAAAAAACCAAAAAAAATACAAAAAAAATGCAAAAAATGCAAAAAAAATGCAAAAAAATGCAAAAAAAATGCAAAAAAATGCAAAAAAAATGCAAAAAAACAAAAAAATGCAAAAAATGCAAAAAAACCACAAAAAAATGCAAAAAAATGTAAAAAAAGTGCAAAAAAAACACAAAAAAATTGCAAAAAAAAATCCAAAAAAAATGCAAAAAAAATGTAAAAAAAAAGTGCAAAAAAAACACAAAAAAAATGCAAAAAAAAATGCAAAAAAAATGCAAAAAAATGCAAAAAAAATGCAAAAAAAATGCAAAAAAATGCAAAAAAATGCAAAAAAAATGCAAAAAAAATGCAAAAAAAATGCAAAAAAATGCAAAAAAAAATGCAAAAAAATGCAAAAAAAATGCAAAAAAACACAAAAAAATGCAAAAAAAAACACAAAAAAATGAAAAAAAAATGCAAAAAAAATGCAAAAAAGATGCAAAAAAATGCAAAAAAACAAAAAAAAAAAATGCAAAAAAATTGCAAAAAAAATGCAAAAAATGCAAAAAAAAATGCAAAAAAATGCAAAAAAAAAATGCAAAAAACCCACAAAAAAATGCAAAAAAAATGCAAAAAAATGCAAAAAAAAATACAAAAAAAATGCAAAAAATGCAAAAAAAACACAAAAAAATGCAAAAAATGCAAAAAAAACACAAAAAAATGCAAAAAAACCCACAAAAAATGCAAAAAATGCAAAAAACCCACAAAAAAATGCAAAAAAAATGCAAAAAAAATGCAAAAAAAATGCAAAAAAAATGCAAAAAAAATGTAAAAAAAAAGTGCAAAAAAAACACAAAAAATGCAAAAAAAAAATGCAAAAAAATGCAAAAAAATGCAAAAAAAATGCAAAAAAATGCAAAAAAAAATGCAAAAAATGCAAAAAAAAACACAAAAAATGCAAAAAAATGCAAAAAAAATGCAAAAAAAATGCAAAAAAATGCAAAAAAAAATGCAAAAAAACCCACAAAAAAATGCAAAAAAAATGCAAAAAAATGCAAAAAAAAAAATGCAAAAAAAATGTAAAAAAAAAGTGCAAAAAAAACAAAAAAAATGCAAAAAAAAATGCAAAAAAAATGCAAAAAATGCAAAAAAACACAAAAAAATGCAAAAAAACCCACAAAAAATGCAAAAAATGCAAAAAACCCACAAAAAAATGCAAAAAAAATGCAAAAAAAATGCAAAAAAAATGCAAAAAAAAATGTAAAAAAAAAGTGCAAAAAAAACACAAAAAATGCAAAAAAAAAATGCAAAAAAAATGCAAAAAAATGCAAAAAAAATGCAAAAAAATGCAAAAAAAATGCAAAAAATGCAAAAAAAACACAAAAAATGCAAAAAAATGCAAAAAAAATGCAAAAAAAATGCAAAAAAATGCAAAAAAAAATGCAAAAAAACCCACAAAAAAATGCAAAAAAAATGCAAAAAATGCAAAAAAAACACAAAAAATGCAAAAAAATGCAAAAAAAATGCAAAAAAAATGCAAAAAAATGCAAAAAAAAATGCAAAAAAACCCACAAAAAAATGCAAAAAAAACAAAAAAAATGCAAAAAAAAAGCAAAAAAAATGCAAAAAAATGCAAAAAAAATGCAAAAAAAAACAAAAAAAATGCACAAAAAAATGCAAAAAATGCAAAAAAAACACAAAAAAATGCAAAAAAAAAACACAAAAAATGCAAAAAAAAATGCAAAAAAATGCAAAAAAAAATGCAAAAAAAACCAAAAAAAATACAAAAAAAATGCAAAAAATGCAAAAAAAATGCAAAAAAATGCAAAAAAAATGCAAAAAAATGCAAAAAAAATGCAAAAAAACACAAAAAAATGCAAAAAAACACAAAAAAAATGCAAAAAAATGTAAAAAAAAAGTGCAAAAAAAACACAAAAAAATGCAAAAAAAACAAAAAAATGCAAAAAATGCAAAAAAAACCACAAAAAAATGCAAAAAAATGCAAAAAAAATGCAAAAAATGCAAAAAAAACGACAAAAAAATGCAAAAAAATGCAAAAAAAATGCAAAAAAATGCAAAAAAAAAGCAAAAAAATGCAAAAAAAATGCAAAAAAAATGCAAAAAAAATGCAAAAAAATGCAAAAAAAATGCAAAAAAAATGCAAAAAAAATGCAAAAAAATGCAAAAAAAATGCAAAAAAAAATGCAAAAAAAATGCAAAAAAAATACAAAAAAAATACAAAAAATGCAAAAAAAACACAAAAAAATGAAAAAAAATGCAAAAAAAAATGCAAAAAAATGCAAAAAAAAATGCAAAAAAAACCACAAAAAAATGCAAAAAAAATGCAAAAAAATGCAAAAAAAAAAATGCAAAAAAACCCACAAAAAATGCAAAAAAAATGCAAAAAAATGCAAAAAAAAATGCAAAAAATGCAAAAAAAACACAAAAAAATGCAAAAAAAAAACACAAAAAATGCAAAAAAAAATGCAAAAAAATGCAAAAAAAAATGCAAAAAAAACCAAAAAAAATACAAAAAAAATGCAAAAAATGCAAAAAAAATGCAAAAAAATGCAAAAAAAATGCAAAAAAATGCAAAAAAAGCAAAAAAATGCAAAAAAAATGCAAAAAAAATGCAAAAAAAATGCAAAAAAATGCAAAAAAAATGCAAAAAAAATGCAAAAAAAATGCAAAAAAATGCAAAAAAAATGCAAAAAAAAATGCAAAAAAAATGCAAAAAAAATACAAAAAAAATACAAAAAATGCAAAAAAACACAAAAAAATGCAAAAAAAACCCACAAAAAATGCAAAAAATGCAAAAAACCCACAAAAAAATGCAAAAAAAATGCAAAAAAAATGCAAAAAAAATGTAAAAAAAAAGTGCAAAAAAAACACAAAAAATGCAAAAAAAATGCAAAAAAATGCATAAAAAAATGCAAAAAATGCAAAAAAAACACAAAAAATGCAAAAAAAATGCAAAAAAAATGCAAAAAAAATGCAAAAAAATGCAAAAAAAAATGCAAAAAAACCCACAAAAAAATGCAAAAAAAATGCAAAAAAATGCAAAAAAAAAATGCAAAAAAAATGTAAAAAAAAACAAAAAAAATGCACAAAAAAATGCAAAAAATGCAAAAAAAACGCAAAAAAATGCAAAAAAAACCACAAAAAATGCAAAAAAAAATGCAAAAAAATGCAAAAAAAAATGCAAAAAAAACCAAAAAAAATACAAAAAAAATGCAAAAAATGCAAAAAAAATGCAAAAAAATGCAAAAAAAATGCAAAAAAATGCAAAAAAAATGCAAAAAAACACAAAAAAATGCAAAAAAACACAAAAAAAATGCAAAAAAATGTAAAAAAAAAAGTGCAAAAAAAACACAAAAAAATGCAAAAAAAACAAAAAAATGCAAAAAAATGCAAAAAAAAAATGCAAAAAAAATGCAAAAAAAAACACAAAAAAATGAAAAAAATGCAAAAAAAAATGCAAAAAAATGCAAAAAAAAAATGCAAAAAAACCCACAAAAAATGCAAAAAAAATGCAAAAAAAATGCAAAAAAAAATGCAAAAAAAAAACAAAAAAAATGCACAAAAAAATGCAAAAAATGCAAAAAAAACACAAAAAAATGCAAAAAAAAACACAAAAAATGCAAAAAAAATGCAAAAAAATGCAAAAAAAAATGCAAAAAAAACCAAAAAAAATACAAAAAAAATGCAAAAAATGCAAAAAAAATGCAAAAAAATGCAAAAAAAATGCAAAAAAATGCAAAAAAAATGCAAAAAAACACAAAAAAATGCAAAAAAACACAAAAAAAATGCAAAAAAATGTAAAAAAAAAAGTGCAAAAAAAACACAAAAAAATGCAAAAAAAACAAAAAAATGCAAAAAAATGCAAAAAAAAAATGCAAAAAAAATGCAAAAAAAAACACAAAAAAATGAAAAAAATGCAAAAAAAAATGCAAAAAAATGCAAAAAAAAAATGCAAAAAAACCCACAAAAAATGCAAAAAAAATGCAAAAAAAATGCAAAAAAAAATGCAAAAAAAAAACAAAAAAAATGCACAAAAAAATGCAAAAAATGCAAAAAAAACACAAAAAAATGCAAAAAAAAACACAAAAAATGCAAAAAAAATGCAAAAAAATGCAAAAAAAAATGCAAAAAAAACCAAAAAAAATACAAAAAAAATGCAAAAAATGCAAAAAAAATGCAAAAAAATGCAAAAAAAATGCAAAAAAATGCAAAAAAAATGCAAAAAAACAAAAAAATGCAAAAAATGCAAAAAAACCACAAAAAAATGCAAAAAAATGTAAAAAAAAGTGCAAAAAAAACACAAAAAAAATGCAAAAAAAAATCCAAAAAAAATGCAAAAAAAATGTAAAAAAAAAGTGCAAAAAAAACACAAAAAAAATGCAAAAAAAAATGCAAAAAAAATGCAAAAAAATGCAAAAAAAATGCAAAAAAAATGCAAAAAAATGCAAAAAAATGCAAAAAAAATGCAAAAAAAATGCAAAAAAAATGCAAAAAAATGCAAAAAAAAATGCAAAAAAATGCAAAAAAAATGCAAAAAAACACAAAAAAATGCAAAAAAAAACACAAAAAAATGAAAAAAAAATGCAAAAAAAATGCAAAAAAGATGCAAAAAAATGCAAAAAAACAAAAAAAAAAAATGCAAAAAAATTGCAAAAAAAATGCAAAAAATGCAAAAAAAAATGCAAAAAAATGCAAAAAAAAAATGCAAAAAACCCACAAAAAAATGCAAAAAAAATGCAAAAAAATGCAAAAAAAAATACAAAAAAAATGCAAAAAATGCAAAAAAAAACACAAAAAAATGCAAAAAATGCAAAAAAAACACAAAAAAATGCAAAAAAAACCCACAAAAAATGCAAAAAATGCAAAAAACCCACAAAAAAATGCAAAAAAAATGCAAAAAAAATGCAAAAAAAATGCAAAAAAAATGCAAAAAAAATGTAAAAAAAAAGTGCAAAAAAAACACAAAAAATGCAAAAAAAAAATGCAAAAAAATGCAAAAAAATGCAAAAAAAATGCAAAAAAATGCAAAAAAAAATGCAAAAAATGCAAAAAAAAACACAAAAAATGCAAAAAAATGCAAAAAAAATGCAAAAAAAATGCAAAAAAATGCAAAAAAAAATGCAAAAAAACCCACAAAAAAATGCAAAAAAATGCAAAAAAATGCAAAAAAAAAATGCAAAAAAAATGTAAAAAAAAAGTGCAAAAAAAACAAAAAAAATGCAAAAAAAAATGCAAAAAAAATGCAAAAAAATGCAAAAAAAATGCAAAAAAATGCAAAAAAAATGCAAAAAAATGCAAAAAAATGCAAAAAAAAATGCAAAAAAACCCACAAAAAAATGCAAAAAAAATGCAAAAAAATGCAAAAAAATGCAAAAAAAAATGCAAAAAAACCCACAAAAAAATGCAAAAAAAATGCAAAAAAATGCAAAAAAATGCAAAAAAAATGCTAAAAAATGCAAAAAAAATGCAAAAAAACACAAAAAAATGCAAAAAAACACAAAAAAAATGCAAAAAAATGTAAAAAAAAAAGTGCAAAAAAAACACAAAAAAATGCAAAAAAAACAAAAAAATGCAAAAAATGCAAAAAAACCCACAAAAAAATGCAAAAAAATGTAAAAAAAGTGCAAAAAAAACACAAAAAAAATGCAAAAAAAAATCCAAAAAAAATGCAAAAAAAATGTAAAAAAAAAGTGCAAAAAAAACACAAAAAAAATGCAAAAAAAATGCAAAAAAATGCAAAAAAAATGCAAAAAAAATGCAAAAAAATGCAAAAAAATGCAAAAAAAATGCAAAAAAAATGCAAAAAAAATGCAAAAAAATGCAAAAAAAAATGCAAAAAAATGCAAAAAAAATGCAAAAAAACACAAAAAAATGCAAAAAAAAACACAAAAAAATGAAAAAAAAATGCAAAAAAAATGCAAAAAAGATGCAAAAAAATGCAAAAAAACAAAAAAAAAAAATGCAAAAAAATTGCAAAAAAAATGCAAAAAATGCAAAAAAAAATGCAAAAAAATGCAAAAAAAAAATGCAAAAAACCCACAAAAAAATGCAAAAAAAATGCAAAAAAATGCAAAAAAAAATACAAAAAAAATGCAAAAAATGCAAAAAAAACACAAAAAAATGCAAAAAATGCAAAAAAAACACAAAAAAATGCAAAAAAACCCACAAAAAATGCAAAAAATGCAAAAAACCCACAAAAAAATGCAAAAAAAATGCAAAAAAAATGCAAAAAAAATGCAAAAAAAATGCAAAAAAAATGTAAAAAAAAAGTGCAAAAAAAACACAAAAAATGCAAAAAAAAAATGCAAAAAAATGCAAAAAAATGCAAAAAAAAATGCAAAAAAATGCAAAAAAAAATGCAAAAAATGCAAAAAAAAACACAAAAAATGCAAAAAAATGCAAAAAAAATGCAAAAAAAATGCAAAAAAATGCAAAAAAAAATGCAAAAAAACCCACAAAAAAATGCAAAAAAAATGCAAAAAAATGCAAAAAAAAAATGCAAAAAAAATGTAAAAAAAATGCAAAAAAATGCAAAAAAAATGCAAAAAAAATGCAAAAAAAATGCAAAAAAACACAAAAAATGCAAAAAAAATGCAAAAAAAATGCAAAAAAATGCAAAAAAAATGCAAAAAAAAATGCAAAAAAAATGCAAAAAAAATGCAAAAAAACAAAAAAATGCAAAAAAAAATGCTAAAAAAATGCAAAAAAAACAAAAAAAATGCAAAAAAAAAATGCAAAAAAATGCAAAAAAATGCAAAAAAAATGCAAAAAAAATGCAAAAAAAATGCAAAAAAAATGCAAAAAAAAATGCAAAAAAATGCAAAAAAAAATGCAAAAAAAATGCAAAAAAAATGCAAAAAAAATGCAAAAAAAATGCAAAAAAAAATGCAAAAAAATGCAAAAAAAATGCAAAAAAAATGCAAAAAATGCAAAAAAAATGCAAAAAAATGCAAAAAAAAAATGCAAAAAAATGCAAAAAAAAATGCAAAAAAAATGTAAAAAAAATGCAAAAAAAATGCAAAAAAATGCAAAAAAAAATGCAAAAAAATGCAAAAAAATGCAAAAAAACAAAACAAAAAAAATGCAAAAAAATTGCAAAAAAAATGCAAAAAATGCAAAAAAAAATGCAAAAAAATGCAAAAAAAAAATGCAAAAAACCCACAAAAAAATGCAAAAAAAATGCAAAAAAATGCAAAAAAAATACAAAAAAAATGCAAAAAATGCAAAAAAAACACAAAAAAATGCAAAAAATGCAAAAAAAACACAAAAAAATGCAAAAAAAACCACAAAAAATGCAAAAAATGCAAAAAACCCACAAAAAATGCAAAAAAAATGCAAAAAAAATGCAAAAAAAATGTAAAAAAAAAGTGCAAAAAAAACACAAAAAATGCAAAAAAAAAATGCAAAAAAAATGCAAAAAAATGCAAAAAAAATGCAAAAAAATGCAAAAAAAAATGCAAAAAATGCAAAAAAAACACAAAAAATGCAAAAAAATGCAAAAAAAAATGCAAAAAAAATGCAAAAAAAATGCAAAAAAAAATGCAAAAAAACCCACAAAAAAATGCAAAAAAAATGCAAAAAAATGCAAAAAAAAAATGCAAAAAAAATGTAAAAAAAAGTGCAAAAAAAACAAAAAAAATGCAAAAAAAAATGCAAAAAAAATGCAAAAAAATGCAAAAAAAATGCAAAAAAATGCAAAAAAAATGCAAAAAAAATGCAAAAAAAATGCAAAAAAATGCAAAAAAAATGCAAAAAAAAATGCAAAAAAAATGCAAAAAAAATACAAAAAAAATACAAAAAATGCAAAAAAAACACAAAAAAATGCAAAAAAACCCACAAAAAATGCAAAAAATGCAAAAAACCCACAAAAAAATGCAAAAAAAATGCAAAAAAAATGTAAAAAAAAAGTGCAAAAAAAACACAAAAAATGCAAAAAAAATGCAAAAAAATGCATAAAAAAATGCAAAAAATGCAAAAAAAACACAAAAAATGCAAAAAAAATGCAAAAAAAATGCAAAAAAAATGCAAAAAAAATGCAAAAAAATGCAAAAAAAAATGCAAAAAAACCCACAAAAAAATGCAAAAAAAATGCAAAAAAATGCAAAAAAAAAATGCAAAAAAAATGTAAAAAAAAAAGTGCAAAAAAAACAAAAAAAATGCAAAAAAAAATGCAAAAAAAATGCAAAAAAATGCAAAAAAAATGCAAAAAAATGCAAAAAAAAAGCAAAAAAATGCAAAAAAAATGCAAAAAAAATGCAAAAAAAATGCAAAAAAATGCAAAAAAAATGCAAAAAAAATGCAAAAAAAATGCAAAAAAATGCAAAAAAAATGCAAAAAAAAATGCAAAAAAAATGCAAAAAAAATACAAAAAAAATACAAAAAATGCAAAAAAAACACAAAAAAATGAAAAAAAAATGCAAAAAAAAATGCAAAAAAATGCAAAAAAAAATGCAAAAAAAACCACAAAAAAATGCAAAAAAAATGCAAAAAAATGCAAAAAAAAAATGCAAAAAAAAATGCAAAAAAAACCACAAAAAAATGAAAAAAATGCAAAAAAAAAATGCAAAAAAATGCAAAAAAAAAATGCAAAAAAACCCACAAAAAATGCAAAAAAAATGCAAAAAAATGCAAAAAAAAATGCAAAAAAAAACAAAAAAAATGCACAAAAAAATGCAAAAAATGCAAAAAAAACACAAAAAAATGCAAAAAAAAACACAAAAAATGCAAAAAAAAATGCAAAAAAATGCAAAAAAAAATGCAAAAAAAACCAAAAAAAATACAAAAAAAATGCAAAAAATGCAAAAAAAATGCAAAAAAATGCAAAAAAAATGCAAAAAAATGCAAAAAAAATGCAAAAAACCACAAAAAAATGCAAAAAAACACAAAAAAAATGCAAAAAAATGTAAAAAAAAAAGTGCAAAAAAAACACAAAAAAATGCAAAAAAAACAAAAAAATGCAAAAAATGCAAAAAAAACCACAAAAAAATGCAAAAAAATGTAAAAAAAGTGCAAAAAAAACACAAAAAAAATGCAAAAAAAAATCCAAAAAAAATGCAAAAAAAATGCAAAAAAATGCAAAAAAAATGCAAAAAAATGCAAAAAAAAAAACAAAAAAAATGCAAAAAAATTGCAAAAAAAATGCAAAAAATGCAAAAAAAAATGCAAAAAAAACCAAAAAAAATACAAAAAAAATGCAAAAAATGCAAAAAAAATGCAAAAAAATGCAAAAAAAATGCAAAAAAATGCAAAAAAAATGCAAAAAAACACAAAAAAATGCAAAAAAACACAAAAAAAATGCAAAAAAATGTAAAAAAAAAAGTGCAAAAAAAACACAAAAAAATGCAAAAAAAACAAAAAAATGCAAAAAAATGCAAAAAAAAATGCAAAAAAAATGCAAAAAAAAACACAAAAAAATGAAAAAAATGCAAAAAAAAATGCAAAAAAATGCAAAAAAAAAATGCAAAAAAACCCACAAAAAATGCAAAAAAAATGCAAAAAAAATGCAAAAAAAAATGCAAAAAAAAAACAAAAAAAATGCACAAAAAAATGCAAAAAATGCAAAAAAAACACAAAAAAATGCAAAAAAAAACACAAAAAATGCAAAAAAAATGCAAAAAAATGCAAAAAAAAATGCAAAAAAAACCAAAAAAAATACAAAAAAAATGCAAAAAATGCAAAAAAAATGCAAAAAAATGCAAAAAAAATGCAAAAAAATGCAAAAAAAATGCAAAAAAACAAAAAAATGCAAAAAATGCAAAAAAACCACAAAAAAATGCAAAAAAATGTAAAAAAAGTGCAAAAAAAACACAAAAAAAATGCAAAAAAAAATCCAAAAAAAATGCAAAAAAAATGTAAAAAAAAAGTGCAAAAAAAACACAAAAAAAATGCAAAAAAAAATGCAAAAAAAATGCAAAAAAATGCAAAAAAAATGCAAAAAAAATGCAAAAAAATGCAAAAAAAATGCAAAAAAAATGCAAAAAAAATGCAAAAAAAATGCAAAAAAATGCAAAAAAAAATGCAAAAAAATGCAAAAAAAATGCAAAAAAACACAAAAAAATGCAAAAAAAAACACAAAAAAATGAAAAAAAAATGCAAAAAAAATGCAAAAAAGATGCAAAAAAATGCAAAAAAACAAAAAAAAAAAATGCAAAAAAATTGCAAAAAAAATGCAAAAAATGCAAAAAAAAATGCAAAAAAATGCAAAAAAAAAATGCAAAAAACCCACAAAAAAATGCAAAAAAAATGCAAAAAAATGCAAAAAAAAATACAAAAAAAATGCAAAAAATGCAAAAAAAAACACAAAAAAATGCAAAAAATGCAAAAAAAACACAAAAAAATGCAAAAAAACCCACAAAAAATGCAAAAAATGCAAAAAACCCACAAAAAAATGCAAAAAAAATGCAAAAAAAATGCAAAAAAAATGCAAAAAAAATGTAAAAAAAAAGTGCAAAAAAAACACAAAAAATGCAAAAAAAAAATGCAAAAAAATGCAAAAAAATGCAAAAAAAATGCAAAAAAATGCAAAAAAAAATGCAAAAAATGCAAAAAAAAACACAAAAAATGCAAAAAAATGCAAAAAAAATGCAAAAAAAATGCAAAAAAATGCAAAAAAAAATGCAAAAAAACCCACAAAAAAATGCAAAAAAAATGCAAAAAAATGCAAAAAAAAAATGCAAAAAAAATGTAAAAAAAAAGTGCAAAAAAAACAAAAAAAATGCAAAAAAAAATGCAAAAAAAATGCAAAAAAATGCAAAAAAAATGCAAAAAAATGCAAAAAAAATGCAAAAAAATGCAAAAAAATGCAAAAAAAAATGCAAAAAAACCCACAAAAAAATGCAAAAAAAATGCAAAAAAATGCAAAAAAATGCAAAAAAAAATGCAAAAAAACCCACAAAAAAATGCAAAAAAAATGCAAAAAAATGCAAAAAAATGCAAAAAAAATGCTAAAAAATGCAAAAAAAATGCAAAAAAACACAAAAAAATGCAAAAAAACACAAAAAAAATGCAAAAAAATGTAAAAAAAAAAGTGCAAAAAAAACACAAAAAAATGCAAAAAAAACAAAAAAATGCAAAAAATGCAAAAAAAACCACAAAAAAATGCAAAAAAATGTAAAAAAAGTGCAAAAAAAACACAAAAAAAATGCAAAAAAAAATCCAAAAAAAATGCAAAAAAAATGCAAAAAAATGCAAAAAAAATGCAAAAAAATGCAAAAAAAAAAACAAAAAAAATGCAAAAAAATTGCAAAAAAAATGCAAAAAATGCAAAAAAAATGCAAAAAAATGCAAAAAAAAATGCAAAAAAATGCAAAAAAAAATGCAAAAAAAACACAAAAAAATGAAAAAAAATGCAAAAAAAATGCAAAAAAATGCAAAAAAAAATGCAAAAAAAACCACAAAAAAATGCAAAAAAAATGCAAAAAAATGCAAAAAAAAAATGCAAAAAAAATGCAAAAAAAAACACAAAAAAATGAAAAAAATGCAAAAAAAAATGCAAAAAAATGCAAAAAAAAAATGCAAAAAAACCCACAAAAAATGCAAAAAAAATGCAAAAAAAATGCAAAAAAAAATGCAAAA
Organism: Zingel zingel; assembly: GCA_023566125.1. Lineage (NCBI taxonomy): Eukaryota > Metazoa > Chordata > Actinopteri > Perciformes > Percidae > Zingel > Zingel zingel. The sequence goes on from JAKRKW010000080.1 coordinate 18,386, forward strand.
AAAAAACAAAAAAAATGCACAAAAAAATGCAAAAAATGCAAAAAAAACACAAAAAAATGCAAAAAAAAACACAAAAAATGCAAAAAAAATGCAAAAAAATGCAAAAAAAAATGCAAAAAAACCAAAAAAAATACAAAAAAAATGCAAAAAATGCAAAAAAAATGCAAAAAAATGCAAAAAAAATGCAAAAAAATGCAAAAAAAATGCAAAAAAACAAAAAAATGCAAAAAATGCAAAAAAACCACAAAAAAATGCAAAAAAATGTAAAAAAAGTGCAAAAAAAAACACAAAAAAAATGCAAAAAAAAATCCAAAAAAAATGCAAAAAAAATGTAAAAAAAAAGTGCAAAAAAAACACAAAAAAAATGCAAAAAAAATGCAAAAAAATGCAAAAAAAATGCAAAAAAAATGCAAAAAAATGCAAAAAAATGCAAAAAAAATGCAAAAAAAATGCAAAAAAAATGCAAAAAAATGCAAAAAAAAATGCAAAAAAATGCAAAAAAAATGCAAAAAAACACAAAAAAATGCAAAAAAAAACACAAAAAAATGAAAAAAAAATGCAAAAAAAATGCAAAAAAGATGCAAAAAATGCAAAAAAACAAAAAAAAAAAATGCAAAAAAATTGCAAAAAAAATGCAAAAAATGCAAAAAAAAATGCAAAAAAATGCAAAAAAAAAATGCAAAAAACCCACAAAAAAATGCAAAAAAAATGCAAAAAAATGCAAAAAAAAATACAAAAAAAATGCAAAAAATGCAAAAAAAACACAAAAAAATGCAAAAAATGCAAAAAAAACACAAAAAAATGCAAAAAAACCCACAAAAAATGCAAAAAATGCAAAAAACCCACAAAAAAATGCAAAAAAAATGCAAAAAAAATGCAAAAAAAATGCAAAAAAAATGTAAAAAAAAAGTGCAAAAAAAACACAAAAAATGCAAAAAAAAAATGCAAAAAAATGCAAAAAAATGCAAAAAAAATGCAAAAAAATGCAAAAAAAAACACAAAAAATGCAAAAAAATGCAAAAAAAATGCAAAAAAAATGCAAAAAAATGCAAAAAAAAATGCAAAAAAACCCACAAAAAAATGCAAAAAAAATGCAAAAAAATGCAAAAAAAAAATGCAAAAAAAATGTAAAAAAAAAGTGCAAAAAAAACAAAAAAAATGCAAAAAAAAATGCAAAAAAAATGCAAAAAAATGCAAAAAAATGCAAAAAAAATGCAAAAAAATGCAAAAAAAAAGCAAAAAAATGCAAAAAAAATGCAAAAAAATGCAAAAAAAATGCAAAAAAATGCAAAAAAAAAGCAAAAAAATGCAAAAAAAATGCAAAAAAATGCAAAAAAAATGCAAAAAAATGCAAAAAAAATGCAAAAAAAATGCAAAAAAAATGCAAAAAAATACAAAAAAAATACAAAAAATGCAAAAAAAATGCAAAAAAATGCAAAAAAAATGCAAAAAAAAATGCAAAAAAAATGCAAAAAAAATGCAAAAAAACAAAAAAATGCAAAAAAAAAATGCTAAAAAAATGCAAAAAAAACAAAAAAAATGCAAAAAAAAAATGCAAAAAAATGCAAAAAAATGCAAAAAAAATGCAAAAAAAATGCAAAAAAAAATGCAAAAAAAATGCAAAAAAAAATGCAAAAAAATGCAAAAAAAAATGCAAAAAAAATGCAAAAAAAATGCAAAAAAAATGCAAAAAAAATGCAAAAAAAAATGCAAAAAAATGCAAAAAAAATGCAAAAAAAATGCAAAAAATGCAAAAAAAATGCAAAAAAATGCAAAAAAAAAATGCAAAAAAATGCAAAAAAAAATGCAAAAAAAATGTAAAAAAAATGCAAAAAAAATGCAAAAAAATGCAAAAAAAAATGCAAAAAAATGCAAAAAAAATGCAAAAAAACAAAACAAAAAAATGCAAAAAAAACCACAAAAAATGCAAAAAATGCAAAAAAAACACAAAAAAATGCAAAAAAAACCACAAAAAATGCAAAAAATGCAAAAAACCCACAAAAAATGCAAAAAAAATGCAAAAAAAATGTAAAAAAAAAGTGCAAAAAAAACACAAAAAATGCAAAAAAAAAATGCAAAAAAAATGCAAAAAAATGCAAAAAAAATGCAAAAAAATGCAAAAAAAAATGCAAAAAATGCAAAAAAAACACAAAAAATGCAAAAAAATGCAAAAAAAATGCAAAAAAAATGCAAAAAAAATGCAAAAAAAAATGCAAAAAAACCCACAAAAAAATGCAAAAAAAATGCAAAAAAATGCAAAAAAAAAATGCAAAAAAAATGTAAAAAAAAGTGCAAAAAAAACAAAAAAAATGCAAAAAAAAATGCAAAAAAAATGCAAAAAAATGCAAAAAAAATGCAAAAAAATGCAAAAAAAATGCAAAAAAAATGCAAAAAAAATGCAAAAAAATGCAAAAAAATGCAAAAAAAATGCAAAAAAAATGCAAAAAAAATGCAAAAAAATGCAAAAAAAATGCAAAAAAAATGCAAAAAAATGCTAAAAAATGCAAAAAAAAATGCAAAAAAATGCAAAAAAAATGCAAAAAAACACAAAAAAATGCAAAAAAAACCACAAAAAAATGAAAAAGAAATGAAAAAAAAATGCAAAAAAAATGCAAAAAAATGAAAAAAAACAAAACAAAAAAAATGAAAAAAAAATGCAAAAAAAATGCAAAAAAATGCAAAAAAAATGCAAAAAAAAATGCAAAAAAAATGCAAAAAAAATACAAAAAAAATACAAAAAATGCAAAAAAAACACAAAAAAATGCAAAAAAACCCACAAAAAATGCAAAAAATGCAAAAAACCCACAAAAAAATGCAAAAAAAATGCAAAAAAAATGTAAAAAAAAAGTGCAAAAAAACCACAAAAAATGCAAAAAAAATGCAAAAAAATGCATAAAAAAATGCAAAAAATGCAAAAAAAATGTAAAAAAAAAAGTGCAAAAAAAACACAAAAAATGCAAAAAAAATGCAAAAAAATGCATAAAAAAATGCAAAAAATGCAAAAAAAACACAAAAAATGCAAAAAAAATGCAAAAAAAATGCAAAAAAAATGCAAAAAAAATGCAAAAAAATGCAAAAAAAAATGCAAAAAAACCCACAAAAAAATGCAAAAAAAATGCAAAAAAATGCAAAAAAAAAATGCAAAAAAAATGTAAAAAAAAAAGTGCAAAAAAAACAAAAAAAATGCAAAAAAAAATGCAAAAAAAATGCAAAAAAATGCAAAAAAAATGCAAAAAAATGCAAAAAAAAACAAAAAAAATGCACAAAAAAATGCAAAAAATGCAAAAAAAACACAAAAAAATGCAAAAAAAACCACAAAAAATGCAAAAAAAAATGCAAAAAAATGCAAAAAAAAATGCAAAAAAAACCAAAAAAAATACAAAAAAAATGCAAAAAATGCAAAAAACCCACAAAAAATGCAAAAAAAATGCAAAAAAAATGTAAAAAAAAAGTGCAAAAAAAACACAAAAAATGCAAAAAAAAAATGCAAAAAAAATGCAAAAAAATGCAAAAAAAATGCAAAAAAATGCAAAAAAAAATGCAAAAAATGCAAAAAAAACACAAAAAATGCAAAAAAATGCAAAAAAAATGCAAAAAAAATGCAAAAAAAATGCAAAAAAAAATGCAAAAAAACCCACAAAAAAATGCAAAAAAAATGCAAAAAAATGCAAAAAAAAAATGCAAAAAAAATGTAAAAAAAAGTGCAAAAAAAACAAAAAAAATGCAAAAAAAAATGCAAAAAAAATGCAAAAAAATGCAAAAAAAATGCAAAAAAATGCAAAAAAAATGCAAAAAAAATGCAAAAAAAATGCAAAAAAATGCAAAAAAATGCAAAAAAAATGCAAAAAAAATGCAAAAAAAATGCAAAAAAATGCAAAAAAAATGCAAAAAAAATGCAAAAAAATGCTAAAAAATGCAAAAAAAAATGCAAAAAAATGCAAAAAAAATGCAAAAAAACACAAAAAAATGCAAAAAAAACCACAAAAAAATGAAAAAGAAATGAAAAAAAAATGCAAAAAAAATGCAAAAAAATGAAAAAAAACAAAACAAAAAAAATGAAAAAAAAATGCAAAAAAATGCAAAAAAATGCAAAAAAAATGCAAAAAAAAATGCAAAAAAAATGCAAAAAAAATACAAAAAAAATACAAAAAATGCAAAAAAAACACAAAAAAATGCAAAAAAACCCACAAAAAATGCAAAAAATGCAAAAAACCCACAAAAAAATGCAAAAAAAATGCAAAAAAAATGTAAAAAAAAAGTGCAAAAAAACCACAAAAAATGCAAAAAAAATGCAAAAAAATGCATAAAAAAATGCAAAAAATGCAAAAAAAATGTAAAAAAAAAAGTGCAAAAAAAACACAAAAAATGCAAAAAAAATGCAAAAAAATGCATAAAAAAATGCAAAAAATGCAAAAAAAACACAAAAAATGCAAAAAAAATGCAAAAAAAATGCAAAAAAAATGCAAAAAAAATGCAAAAAAATGCAAAAAAAAATGCAAAAAAACCCACAAAAAAATGCAAAAAAAATGCAAAAAAATGCAAAAAAAAAATGCAAAAAAAATGTAAAAAAAAAAGTGCAAAAAAAACAAAAAAAATGCAAAAAAAAATGCAAAAAAAATGCAAAAAAATGCAAAAAAAATGCAAAAAAATGCAAAAAAAAACAAAAAAAATGCACAAAAAAATGCAAAAAATGCAAAAAAAACACAAAAAAATGCAAAAAAAACCACAAAAAATGCAAAAAAAAATGCAAAAAAATGCAAAAAAAAATGCAAAAAAAACCAAAAAAAATACAAAAAAAATGCAAAAAATGCAAAAAAAATGCAAAAAAATGCAAAAAAAATGCAAAAAAATGCAAAAAAAATGCAAAAAACCACAAAAAAATGCAAAAAAACACAAAAAAAATGCAAAAAAATGTAAAAAAAAAAGTGCAAAAAAAACACAAAAAAATGCAAAAAAAACAAAAAAATGCAAAAAATGCAAAAAAAACCACAAAAAAATGCAAAAAAATGTAAAAAAAGTGCAAAAAAAACACAAAAAAAATGCAAAAAAAAATCCAAAAAAAATGCAAAAAAAATGCAAAAAAATGCAAAAAAAATGCAAAAAAATGCAAAAAAAAAAACAAAAAAAATGCAAAAAAATTGCAAAAAAAATGCAAAAAATGCAAAAAAAAATGCAAAAAAATGCAAAAAAAAAATGCAAAAAAATGCAAAAAAAAATGCAAAAAAAACACAAAAAAATGAAAAAAAATGCAAAAAAAAATGCAAAAAAATGCAAAAAAAAATGCAAAAAAAACCACAAAAAAATGCAAAAAAAATGCAAAAAAATGCAAAAAAAAAATGCAAAAAAAATGCAAAAAAAAACACAAAAAAATGAAAAAAATGCAAAAAAAAATGCAAAAAAATGCAAAAAAAAAATGCAAAAAAACCCACAAAAAATGCAAAAAAAATGCAAAAAAAATGCAAAAAAAAATGCAAAAAAAAAACAAAAAAAATGCACAAAAAAATGCAAAAAATGCAAAAAAAACACAAAAAAATGCAAAAAAAAACACAAAAAATGCAAAAAAAATGCAAAAAAATGCAAAAAAAAATGCAAAAAAAACCAAAAAAAATACAAAAAAAATGCAAAAAATGCAAAAAAAATGCAAAAAAATGCAAAAAAAAAATGCAAAAAAACCCACAAAAAATGCAAAAAAAATGCAAAAAAAATGCAAAAAAAAATGCAAAAAAAAAACAAAAAAAATGCACAAAAAAATGCAAAAAATGCAAAAAAAACACAAAAAAATGCAAAAAAAAACACAAAAAATGCAAAAAAAATGCAAAAAAATGCAAAAAAAAATGCAAAAAAAACCAAAAAAAATACAAAAAAAATGCAAAAAATGCAAAAAAAATGCAAAAAAATGCAAAAAAAATGCAAAAAAATGCAAAAAAAATGCAAAAAAACAAAAAAATGCAAAAAATGCAAAAAAAACCACAAAAAAATGCAAAAAAATGTAAAAAAAGTGCAAAAAAAACACAAAAAAAATGCAAAAAAAAATCCAAAAAAAATGCAAAAAAAATGTAAAAAAAAGTGCAAAAAAAACACAAAAAAAATGCAAAAAAAAATGCAAAAAAAATGCAAAAAAATGCAAAAAAAATGCAAAAAAAATGCAAAAAAATGCAAAAAAATGCAAAAAAAATGCAAAAAAAATGCAAAAAAAATGCAAAAAAATGCAAAAAAAAATGCAAAAAAATGCAAAAAAAATGCAAAAAAACACAAAAAAATGCAAAAAAAAACACAAAAAAATGAAAAAAAAATGCAAAAAAAATGCAAAAAAGATGCAAAAAAATGCAAAAAAACAAAAAAAAAAATGCAAAAAAATTGCAAAAAAAATGCAAAAAATGCAAAAAAAAATGCAAAAAAATGCAAAAAAAAAATGCAAAAAACCCACAAAAAAATGCAAAAAAAATGCAAAAAAATGCAAAAAAAATACAAAAAAATGCAAAAAATGCAAAAAAAACACAAAAAAATGCAAAAAATGCAAAAAAAACACAAAAAAATGCAAAAAAAACCCACAAAAAATGCAAAAAATGCAAAAAACCCACAAAAAAATGCAAAAAAAATGCAAAAAAAATGCAAAAAAAATGCAAAAAAAATGCAAAAAAAATGTAAAAAAAAAGTGCAAAAAAAACACAAAAAATGCAAAAAAAAAATGCAAAAAAATGCAAAAAAATGCAAAAAAAATGCAAAAAAATGCAAAAAAAAATGCAAAAAATGCAAAAAAAAACACAAAAAATGCAAAAAAATGCAAAAAAAATGCAAAAAAAATGCAAAAAAATGCAAAAAAAAATGCAAAAAAACCCACAAAAAAATGCAAAAAAAATGCAAAAAAATGCAAAAAAAAAATGCAAAAAAAATGTAAAAAAAAGTGCAAAAAAAACAAAAAAAATGCAAAAAAAAATGCAAAAAAAATGCAAAAAAATGCAAAAAAAATGCAAAAAAATGCAAAAAAAATGCAAAAAAATGCAAAAATGCAAAAAAACAAACAAAAAAAATGCAAAAAAATGCAAAAAAAAACACAAAAAAATGCAAAAAACAAAACAAAAAAAATGCAAAAAATGCAAAAAAAAATGCAAAAAAAATGCAAAAAAATACAAAAAAAAATGCAACAAAATGCAAAAAAAAATGCAAAAAAAACCAAAAAAAAATGCAAAAAAACACAAAAAATGCAAAAAAAATGCAAAAAAATGCAAAAATGCAAAAAAACAAACAAAAAAAATGCAAAAAAATGCAAAAAACCCACAAAAAATGCAAAAAAATGCAAAAAAATGCAAAAAAAATGCAAAAAAAATGCAAAAAAATGCAAAAAAATGCAAAAAAAACACAAAAAAATGCAAAAAAAACAAACAAAAAAAATGCAAAAAAATTGCAAAAAAAATGCAAAAAATGCAAAAAAAAATGCAAAAAAATGCAAAAAAATGCAAAAAATTGCAAAAAAAATGCAAAAAAATGCAAAAAAAAACACAAAAAAAATGCAAAAAAAACACAAAAAAATGCAAAAAACCCACAAAAAAAATGCAACAAAAAATGCAAAAAAATGCAAAAAAATGCAAAAAAAAAATGCAAAAAACCAACAAAAAAATGCAAAAAAAATGCAAAAAAATGCAATAAAAATACAAAAAAATACAAAAAAAATGCAACAAAATGCAAAAAAAAATGCAAAAAAAACCAAAAAAAATGCCAAAAAAACACAAAAAATGCAAAAAAAATGCAAAAAAATGCAAAAATGCAAAAAAACAAACAAAAAAAATGCAAAAAAATGCAAAAAACCCACAAAAAATGCAAAAAAATGCAAAAAAATGCAAAAAAAATGCAAAAAAATGCAAAAAAATGCAAAAAAAAAATGCAAAAAAAAATGCAAAAAAAACCACAAAAAAATGAAAAAAATGCAAAAAAAAAATGCAAAAAAATGCAAAAAAAAAATGCAAAAAAACCCACAAAAAATGCAAAAAAAATGCAAAAAAATGCAAAAAAAAATGCAAAAAAAAACAAAAAAAATGCACAAAAAAATGCAAAAAATGCAAAAAAAACACAAAAAAATGCAAAAAAAAACACAAAAAATGCAAAAAAAAATGCAAAAAAATGCAAAAAAAAATGCAAAAAAAACCAAAAAAAATACAAAAAAAATGCAAAAAATGCAAAAAAAATGCAAAAAAATGCAAAAAAAATGCAAAAAAATGCAAAAAAAATGCAAAAAACCACAAAAAAATGCAAAAAAACACAAAAAAAATGCAAAAAAATGTAAAAAAAAAAGTGCAAAAAAAACACAAAAAAATGCAAAAAAAACAAAAAAATGCAAAAAATGCAAAAAAAACCACAAAAAAATGCAAAAAAATGTAAAAAAAGTGCAAAAAAAACACAAAAAAAATGCAAAAAAAAATCCAAAAAAAATGCAAAAAAAATGCAAAAAAATGCAAAAAAAATGCAAAAAAATGCAAAAAAAAAAACAAAAAAAATGCAAAAAAATTGCAAAAAAAATGCAAAAAATGCAAAAAAAAATGCAAAAAAATGCAAAAAAAAAATGCAAAAAAATGCAAAAAAAAATGCAAAAAAAACACAAAAAAATGAAAAAAAATGCAAAAAAAAATGCAAAAAAATGCAAAAAAAAATGCAAAAAAAACCACAAAAAAATGCAAAAAAAATGCAAAAAAATGCAAAAAAAAAATGCAAAAAAAATGCAAAAAAAAACACAAAAAAATGAAAAAAATGCAAAAAAAAATGCAAAAAAATGCAAAAAAAAATGCAAAAAAACCCACAAAAAATGCAAAAAAAATGCAAAAAAAATGCAAAAAAAAATGCAAAAAAAAAACAAAAAAAATGCACAAAAAAATGCAAAAAATGCAAAAAAAACACAAAAAAATGCAAAAAAAAACACAAAAAATGCAAAAAAAATGCAAAAAAATGCAAAAAAAAATGCAAAAAAAACCAAAAAAAATACAAAAAAAATGCAAAAAATGCAAAAAAAATGCAAAAAAATGCAAAAAAAATGCAAAAAAATGCAAAAAAAATGCAAAAAAACAAAAAAATGCAAAAAATGCAAAAAAACCACAAAAAAATGCAAAAAAATGTAAAAAAAGTGCAAAAAAAACACAAAAAAAATGCAAAAAAAAATCCAAAAAAAATGCAAAAAAAATGTAAAAAAAAGTGCAAAAAAAACACAAAAAAAATGCAAAAAAAAATGCAAAAAAAATGCAAAAAAATGCAAAAAAAATGCAAAAAAAATGCAAAAAAATGCAAAAAAATGCAAAAAAAATGCAAAAAAAATGCAAAAAAAATGCAAAAAAATGCAAAAAAAAATGCAAAAAAATGCAAAAAAAATGCAAAAAAACACAAAAAAATGCAAAAAAAAACACAAAAAAATGAAAAAAAAATGCAAAAAAAATGCAAAAAAGATGCAAAAAAATGCAAAAAAACAAAAAAAAAAATGCAAAAAAATTGCAAAAAAAATGCAAAAAATGCAAAAAAAAATGCAAAAAAATGCAAAAAAAAAATGCAAAAAACCCACAAAAAAATGCAAAAAAAATGCAAAAAAATGCAAAAAAAATACAAAAAAATGCAAAAAATGCAAAAAAAACACAAAAAAATGCAAAAAATGCAAAAAAAACACAAAAAAATGCAAAAAAACCCACAAAAAATGCAAAAAATGCAAAAAACCCACAAAAAAATGCAAAAAAAATGCAAAAAAAATGCAAAAAAAATGCAAAAAAAATGCAAAAAAAATGTAAAAAAAAAGTGCAAAAAAAACACAAAAAATGCAAAAAAAAAATGCAAAAAAATGCAAAAAAATGCAAAAAAAATGCAAAAAAATGCAAAAAAAAATGCAAAAAATGCAAAAAAAAACACAAAAAATGCAAAAAAATGCAAAAAAAATGCAAAAAAAATGCAAAAAAATGCAAAAAAAAATGCAAAAAAACCCACAAAAAAATGCAAAAAAAATGCAAAAAAATGCAAAAAAAAAATGCAAAAAAAATGTAAAAAAAAAGTGCAAAAAAAACAAAAAAAATGCAAAAAAAAATGCAAAAAAAATGCAAAAAAATGCAAAAAAAATGCAAAAAAATGCAAAAAAAATGCAAAAAAAATGCAAAAAAATGCAAAAAAAAATGCAAAAAAACCCACAAAAAAATGCAAAAAAAATGCAAAAAAATGCAAAAAAATGCAAAAAAAATGCAAAAAAATGCAAAAAAAAAGCAAAAAAATGCAAAAAAAATGCAAAAAAATGCAAAAAAAAATGCAAAAAAATGCAAAAAAAATGCAAAAAAAATGCAAAAAAAATGCAAAAAAATACAAAAAAAATACAAAAAATGCAAAAAAAATGCAAAAAAATGCAAAAAAAATGCAAAAAAAAATGCAAAAAAAATGCAAAAAAAATGCAAAAAAACAAAAAAATGCAAAAAAAAAATGCTAAAAAAATGCAAAAAAAACAAAAAAAATGCAAAAAAAAAATGCAAAAAAATGCAAAAAAATGCAAAAAAAATGCAAAAAAAATGCAAAAAAAATGCAAAAAAAATGCAAAAAAAAATGCAAAAAAATGCAAAAAAAAATGCAAAAAAAATGCAAAAAAAATGCAAAAAAAATGCAAAAAAAATGCAAAAAAAAATGCAAAAAAATGCAAAAAAAATGCAAAAAAAATGCAAAAAATGCAAAAAAAAATGCAAAAAAATGCAAAAAAAAAATGCAAAAAAATGCAAAAAAAAATGCAAAAAAAATGTAAAAAAAATGCAAAAAAAATGCAAAAAAATGCAAAAAAAAATGCAAAAAAATGCAAAAAAAATGCAAAAAAACAAAAAAATGCAAAAAAAACACAAAAAAATGAAAAAAAAATGCAAAAAAAATGCAAAAAAATGCAAAAAAACAAAACAAAAAAAATGCAAAAAAATGCAAAAAAAATGCAAAAAAAAATGCAAAAAAAATGCAAAAAAAATGCAAAAAAACAAAAAAATGCAAAAAAAAAATGCTAAAAAAATGCAAAAAAAACAAAAAAAATGCAAAAAAAAAATGCAAAAAAATGCAAAAAAATGCAAAAAAAATGCAAAAAAAATGCAAAAAAAATGCAAAAAAAATGCAAAAAAAAATGCAAAAAAATGCAAAAAAAAATGCAAAAAAAATGCAAAAAAAATGCAAAAAAAATGCAAAAAAAATGCAAAAAAAAATGCAAAAAAATGCAAAAAAAATGCAAAAAAAATGCAAAAAATGCAAAAAAAATGCAAAAAAATGCAAAAAAAAAATGCAAAAAAATGCAAAAAAAAATGCAAAAAAAATGTAAAAAAAATGCAAAAAAAATGCAAAAAAATGCAAAAAAAAATGCAAAAAAATGCAAAAAAAATGCAAAAAAACAAAAAAATGCAAAAAAAACACAAAAAAATGAAAAAAAAATGCAAAAAAAATGCAAAAAAATGCAAAAAAACAAAACAAAAAAAATGCAAAAAAATTGCAAAAAAAATGCAAAAAATGCAAAAAAAAATGCAAAAAAATGCAAAAAAAAAATGCAAAAAACCCACAAAAAAATGCAAAAAAAATGCAAAAAAATGCAAAAAAAATACAAAAAAAATGCAAAAAATGCAAAAAAAACACAAAAAAATGCAAAAAATGCAAAAAAAACACAAAAAAATGCAAAAAAACCCACAAAAAATGCAAAAAATGCAAAAAACCCACAAAAAATGCAAAAAAAATGCAAAAAAAATGCAAAAAAAATGTAAAAAAAAAGTGCAAAAAAAACACAAAAAATGCAAAAAAAAAATGCAAAAAAAATGCAAAAAAATGCAAAAAAAATGCAAAAAAATGCAAAAAAAAATGCAAAAAATGCAAAAAAAACACAAAAAATGCAAAAAAAATGCAAAAAAATGCAAAAAAAAATGCAAAAAAACCCACAAAAAAATGCAAAAAAAATGCAAAAAAATGCAAAAAAAAAAATGCAAAAAAAATGTAAAAAAAAGTGCAAAAAAAACAAAAAAAATGCAAAAAAAAATGCAAAAAAAATGCAAAAAAATGCAAAAAAAATGCAAAAAAATGCAAAAAAAATGCAAAAAAATGCAAAAAAAATGCAAAAAAATGCAAAAAAAATGCAAAAAAAAAATGCAAAAAAAATGCAAAAAAAATACAAAAAAAATACAAAAAATGCAAAAAAAAACACAAAAAAATGCAAAAAAACCCACAAAAAATGCAAAAAATGCAAAAAACCCACAAAAAAATGCAAAAAAAATGCAAAAAAAATGTAAAAAAAAAGTGCAAAAAAAACAAAAAATGCAAAAAAAAAATGCAAAAAAAATGCAAAAAAAATGCAAAAAAAAATGCAAAAAAATGCAAAAAAAAATGCAAAAAAAATGCAAAAAAAATGCAAAAAAAATGCAAAAAAAATGCAAAAAAAAATGCAAAAAAATGCAAAAAAAATGCAAAAAAAATGCAAAAAATGCAAAAAAAATGCAAAAAAATGCAAAAAAAAAATGCAAAAAAATGCAAAAAAAAATGCAAAAAAAATGTAAAAAAAATGCAAAAAAAATGCAAAAAAATGCAAAAAAAAATGCAAAAAAATGCAAAAAAATGCAAAAAAAACAAAACAAAAAAAATGCAAAAAAATTGCAAAAAAAATGCAAAAAATGCAAAAAAAAATGCAAAAAAATGCAAAAAAAAAATGCAAAAAACCCACAAAAAAATGCAAAAAAAATGCAAAAAAATGCAAAAAAAATACAAAAAAAATGCAAAAAATGCAAAAAAAACACAAAAAAATGCAAAAAATGCAAAAAAAAACACAAAAAAATGCAAAAAAAACCACAAAAAATGCAAAAAATGCAAAAAAACCCACAAAAAATGCAAAAAAAATGCAAAAAAAAATGCAAAAAAAATGTAAAAAAAAAGTGCAAAAAAAACACAAAAAATGCAAAAAAAAAATGCAAAAAAAATGCAAAAAAATGCAAAAAAAATGCAAAAAAATGCAAAAAAAAATGCAAAAAATGCAAAAAAAACACAAAAAATGCAAAAAAATGCAAAAAAAATGCAAAAAAAATGCAAAAAAAATGCAAAAAAAAATGCAAAAAAACCCACAAAAAAATGCAAAAAAAATGCAAAAAAATGCAAAAAAAAAATGCAAAAAAAATGTAAAAAAAAGTGCAAAAAAAACAAAAAAAATGCAAAAAAAAATGCAAAAAAAATGCAAAAAAATGCAAAAAAAATGCAAAAAAATGCAAAAAAAATGCAAAAAAAATGCAAAAAAAATGCAAAAAAATGCAAAAAAAATGCAAAAAAAAATGCAAAAAAAATGCAAAAAAAATACAAAAAAAATACAAAAAATGCAAAAAAAACACAAAAAAATGCAAAAAAAACCCACAAAAAATGCAAAAAATGCAAAAAACCCACAAAAAAATGCAAAAAAAATGCAAAAAAAATGTAAAAAAAAAGTGCAAAAAAAACACAAAAAATGCAAAAAAAATGCAAAAAAATGCATAAAAAAATGCAAAAAATGCAAAAAAAACACAAAAAATGCAAAAAAAATGCAAAAAAAATGCAAAAAAAATGCAAAAAAAAATGCAAAAAAATGCAAAAAAAAAATGCAAAAAAACCCACAAAAAAATGCAAAAAAAATGCAAAAAAATGCAAAAAAAAAATGCAAAAAAAATGTAAAAAAAAAAGTGCAAAAAAAACAAAAAAAATGCAAAAAAAAATGCAAAAAAAATGCAAAAAAATGCAAAAAAAATGCAAAAAAATGCAAAAAAAAAGCAAAAAAATGCAAAAAAAATGCAAAAAAAATGCAAAAAAAATGCAAAAAAATGCAAAAAAAATGCAAAAAAAATGCAAAAAAAATGCAAAAAAATGCAAAAAAAATGCAAAAAAAAATGCAAAAAAAATGCAAAAAAAATACAAAAAAAATACAAAAAATGCAAAAAAAACACAAAAAAATGAAAAAAAAATGCAAAAAAAAATGCAAAAAAATGCAAAAAAAAATGCAAAAAAAACCACAAAAAAATGCAAAAAAAATGCAAAAAAATGCAAAAAAAAAATGCAAAAAAAAATGCAAAAAAAACCACAAAAAAATGAAAAAAATGCAAAAAAAAAATGCAAAAAAATGCAAAAAAAAAATGCAAAAAAACCCACAAAAAATGCAAAAAAAATACAAAAAAATGCAAAAAAAAATGCAAAAAAAAACAAAAAAAATGCACAAAAAAATGCAAAAAATGCAAAAAAAACACAAAAAAATGCAAAAAAAAACACAAAAAATGCAAAAAAAAATGCAAAAAAATGCAAAAAAAAATGCAAAAAAAACCAAAAAAAATACAAAAAAAATGCAAAAAATGCAAAAAAAATGCAAAAAAATGCAAAAAAAATGCAAAAAAATGCAAAAAAAATGCAAAAAACCACAAAAAAATGCAAAAAAACACAAAAAAAATGCAAAAAAATGTAAAAAAAAAAGTGCAAAAAAAACACAAAAAAATGCAAAAAAAACAAAAAAATGCAAAAAATGCAAAAAAAACCACAAAAAAATGCAAAAAAATGTAAAAAAAGTGCAAAAAAAACACAAAAAAAATGCAAAAAAAAATCCAAAAAAAATGCAAAAAAAATGCAAAAAAATGCAAAAAAAATGCAAAAAAATGCAAAAAAAAAAACAAAAAAAATGCAAAAAAATTGCAAAAAAAATGCAAAAAATGCAAAAAAAAATGCAAAAAAAACCAAAAAAAATACAAAAAAAATGCAAAAAATGCAAAAAAAATGCAAAAAAATGCAAAAAAAATGCAAAAAAATGCAAAAAAAATGCAAAAAAACACAAAAAAATGCAAAAAAACACAAAAAAAATGCAAAAAAATGTAAAAAAAAAAGTGCAAAAAAAACACAAAAAAATGCAAAAAAAACAAAAAAATGCAAAAAAATGCAAAAAAAAATGCAAAAAAAATGCAAAAAAAAACACAAAAAAATGAAAAAAATGCAAAAAAAAATGCAAAAAAATGCAAAAAAAAAATGCAAAAAAACCCACAAAAAATGCAAAAAAAATGCAAAAAAAATGCAAAAAAAAATGCAAAAAAAAAACAAAAAAAATGCACAAAAAAATGCAAAAAATGCAAAAAAAACACAAAAAAATGCAAAAAAAAACACAAAAAATGCAAAAAAAATGCAAAAAAATGCAAAAAAAAATGCAAAAAAAACCAAAAAAAATACAAAAAAAATGCAAAAAATGCAAAAAAAATGCAAAAAAATGCAAAAAAAATGCAAAAAAATGCAAAAAAAATGCAAAAAAACAAAAAAATGCAAAAAATGCAAAAAAACCACAAAAAAATGCAAAAAAATGTAAAAAAAGTGCAAAAAAAACACAAAAAAAATGCAAAAAAAAATCCAAAAAAAATGCAAAAAAAATGTAAAAAAAAAGTGCAAAAAAAACACAAAAAAAATGCAAAAAAAAATGCAAAAAAAATGCAAAAAAATGCAAAAAAAATGCAAAAAAAATGCAAAAAAATGCAAAAAAAATGCAAAAAAAATGCAAAAAAAATGCAAAAAAAATGCAAAAAAATGCAAAAAAAAATGCAAAAAAATGCAAAAAAAATGCAAAAAAACACAAAAAAATGCAAAAAAAAACACAAAAAAATGAAAAAAAAATGCAAAAAAAATGCAAAAAAGATGCAAAAAAATGCAAAAAAACAAAAAAAAAAAATGCAAAAAAATTGCAAAAAAAATGCAAAAAATGCAAAAAAAAATGCAAAAAAATGCAAAAAAAAAATGCAAAAAACCCACAAAAAAATGCAAAAAAAATGCAAAAAAATGCAAAAAAAAATACAAAAAAAATGCAAAAAATGCAAAAAAAAACACAAAAAAATGCAAAAAATGCAAAAAAAACACAAAAAAATGCAAAAAAACCCACAAAAAATGCAAAAAATGCAAAAAACCCACAAAAAAATGCAAAAAAAATGCAAAAAAAATGCAAAAAAAATGCAAAAAAAATGTAAAAAAAAAGTGCAAAAAAAACACAAAAAATGCAAAAAAAAAATGCAAAAAAATGCAAAAAAATGCAAAAAAAATGCAAAAAAATGCAAAAAAAAATGCAAAAAATGCAAAAAAAAACACAAAAAATGCAAAAAAATGCAAAAAAAATGCAAAAAAAATGCAAAAAAATGCAAAAAAAAATGCAAAAAAACCCACAAAAAAATGCAAAAAAAATGCAAAAAAATGCAAAAAAAAAATGCAAAAAAAATGTAAAAAAAAAGTGCAAAAAAAACAAAAAAAATGCAAAAAAAAATGCAAAAAAAATGCAAAAAAATGCAAAAAAAATGCAAAAAAATGCAAAAAAAATGCAAAAAAATGCAAAAAAATGCAAAAAAAAATGCAAAAAAACCCACAAAAAAATGCAAAAAAAATGCAAAAAAATGCAAAAAAATGCAAAAAAAAATGCAAAAAAACCCACAAAAAAATGCAAAAAAAATGCAAAAAAATGCAAAAAAATGCAAAAAAAATGCTAAAAAATGCAAAAAAAATGCAAAAAAACACAAAAAAATGCAAAAAAACACAAAAAAAATGCAAAAAAATGTAAAAAAAAAAGTGCAAAAAAAACACAAAAAAATGCAAAAAAAAACAAAAAAATGCAAAAAATGCAAAAAAAACCACAAAAAAATGCAAAAAAATGTAAAAAAAGTGCAAAAAAAACACAAAAAAAATGCAAAAAAAAATCCAAAAAAAATGCAAAAAAAATGCAAAAAAATGCAAAAAAAATGCAAAAAAATGCAAAAAAAAAAACAAAAAAAATGCAAAAAAATTGCAAAAAAAATGCAAAAAATGCAAAAAAAATGCAAAAAAATGCAAAAAAAAATGCAAAAAAATGCAAAAAAAAATGCAAAAAAAACACAAAAAAATGAAAAAAAATGCAAAAAAAAATGCAAAAAAATGCAAAAAAAAATGCAAAAAAAACCACAAAAAAATGCAAAAAAAATGCAAAAAAATGCAAAAAAAAAATGCAAAAAAAATGCAAAAAAAACACAAAAAAATGAAAAAAATGCAAAAAAAAATGCAAAAAAATGCAAAAAAAAAATGCAAAAAAACCCACAAAAAATGCAAAAAAAATGCAAAAAAAATGCAAAAAAAAATGCAAAAAAAAAAACAAAAAAAATGCACAAAAAAATGCAAAAAATGCAAAAAAAACACAAAAAAATGCAAAAAAAAACACAAAAAATGCAAAAAAAATGCAAAAAAATGCAAAAAAAAATGCAAAAAAACCAAAAAAAATACAAAAAAAATGCAAAAAATGCAAAAAAAATGCAAAAAAATGCAAAAAAAATGCAAAAAAATGCAAAAAAAATGCAAAAAAACAAAAAAATGCAAAAAATGCAAAAAAACCACAAAAAAATGCAAAAAAATGTAAAAAAAGTGCAAAAAAAAACACAAAAAAAATGCAAAAAAAAATCCAAAAAAAATGCAAAAAAAATGTAAAAAAAAAGTGCAAAAAAAACACAAAAAAAATGCAAAAAAAATGCAAAAAAATGCAAAAAAAATGCAAAAAAAATGCAAAAAAATGCAAAAAAATGCAAAAAAAATGCAAAAAAAATGCAAAAAAAATGCAAAAAAATGCAAAAAAAAATGCAAAAAAATGCAAAAAAAATGCAAAAAAACACAAAAAAATGCAAAAAAAAACACAAAAAAATGAAAAAAAAATGCAAAAAAATGCAAAAAAGATGCAAAAAATGCAAAAAAACAAAAAAAAAAAATGCAAAAAAATTGCAAAAAAAATGCAAAAAATGCAAAAAAAAATGCAAAAAAATGCAAAAAAAAAATGCAAAAAACCCACAAAAAAATGCAAAAAAAATGCAAAAAAATGCAAAAAAAAATACAAAAAAAATGCAAAAAATGCAAAAAAAACACAAAAAAATGCAAAAAATGCAAAAAAAACACAAAAAAATGCAAAAAAACCCACAAAAAATGCAAAAAATGCAAAAAACCCACAAAAAAATGCAAAAAAAATGCAAAAAAAATGCAAAAAAAATGCAAAAAAAATGCAAAAAAAATGTAAAAAAAAAGTGCAAAAAAAACACAAAAAATGCAAAAAAAAAATGCAAAAAAATGCAAAAAAATGCAAAAAAAATGCAAAAAAATGCAAAAAAAAACACAAAAAATGCAAAAAAATGCAAAAAAAATGCAAAAAAAATGCAAAAAAATGCAAAAAAAAATGCAAAAAAACCCACAAAAAAATGCAAAAAAAATGCAAAAAAATGCAAAAAAAAAATGCAAAAAAAATGTAAAAAAAAAGTGCAAAAAAAACAAAAAAAATGCAAAAAAAAATGCAAAAAAAATGCAAAAAAATGCAAAAAAATGCAAAAAAAATGCAAAAAAATGCAAAAAAAAAGCAAAAAAATGCAAAAAAAATGCAAAAAAATGCAAAAAAAATGCAAAAAAATGCAAAAAAAAAGCAAAAAAATGCAAAAAAAATGCAAAAAAATGCAAAAAAAATGCAAAAAAATGCAAAAAAAATGCAAAAAAAATGCAAAAAAAATGCAAAAAAATACAAAAAAAATACAAAAAATGCAAAAAAAATGCAAAAAAATGCAAAAAAAATGCAAAAAAAAATGCAAAAAAAATGCAAAAAAAATGCAAAAAAACAAAAAAATGCAAAAAAAAAATGCTAAAAAAATGCAAAAAAAACAAAAAAAATGCAAAAAAAAAATGCAAAAAAATGCAAAAAAATGCAAAAAAAATGCAAAAAAAATGCAAAAAAAAAATGCAAAAAAAATGCAAAAAAAAATGCAAAAAAATGCAAAAAAAAATGCAAAAAAAATGCAAAAAAAATGCAAAAAAAATGCAAAAAAAATGCAAAAAAAAATGCAAAAAAATGCAAAAAAAATGCAAAAAAAATGCAAAAAATGCAAAAAAAAATGCAAAAAAATGCAAAAAAAAAATGCAAAAAAATGCAAAAAAAAATGCAAAAAAAATGTAAAAAAAATGCAAAAAAAATGCAAAAAAATGCAAAAAAAAATGCAAAAAAATGCAAAAAAAATGCAAAAAAACAAAACAAAAAAAATGCAAAAAAATTGCAAAAAAAATGCAAAAAATGCAAAAAAAAATGCAAAAAAATGCAAAAAAAAAATGCAAAAAACCCACAAAAAAATGCAAAAAAAATGCAAAAAAATGCAAAAAAAATACAAAAAAAATGCAAAAAATGCAAAAAAAACACAAAAAAATGCAAAAAATGCAAAAAAAACACAAAAAAATGCAAAAAAAACCACAAAAAATGCAAAAAATGCAAAAAACCCACAAAAAATGCAAAAAAAATGCAAAAAAAATGTAAAAAAAAAGTGCAAAAAAAACACAAAAAATGCAAAAAAAAAATGCAAAAAAAATGCAAAAAAATGCAAAAAAAATGCAAAAAAATGCAAAAAAAAATGCAAAAAATGCAAAAAAAACACAAAAAATGCAAAAAAATGCAAAAAAAATGCAAAAAAAATGCAAAAAAAATGCAAAAAAAAATGCAAAAAAACCCACAAAAAAATGCAAAAAAAATGCAAAAAAATGCAAAAAAAAAATGCAAAAAAAATGTAAAAAAAAGTGCAAAAAAAACAAAAAAAATGCAAAAAAAAATGCAAAAAAAATGCAAAAAAATGCAAAAAAAATGCAAAAAAATGCAAAAAAAATGCAAAAAAAATGCAAAAAAAATGCAAAAAAATGCAAAAAAATGCAAAAAAAATGCAAAAAAAATGCAAAAAAAATGCAAAAAAATGCAAAAAAAATGCAAAAAAAATGCAAAAAAATGCTAAAAAATGCAAAAAAAAATGCAAAAAAATGCAAAAAAAATGCAAAAAAACACAAAAAAATGCAAAAAAAACCACAAAAAAATGAAAAAGAAATGAAAAAAAAATGCAAAAAAAATGCAAAAAAATGAAAAAAAACAAAACAAAAAAAATGAAAAAAAAATGCAAAAAAAATGCAAAAAAATGCAAAAAAAATGCAAAAAAAAATGCAAAAAAAATGCAAAAAAAATACAAAAAAAATACAAAAAATGCAAAAAAAACACAAAAAAATGCAAAAAAAACCCACAAAAAATGCAAAAAATGCAAAAAACCCACAAAAAAATGCAAAAAAAATGCAAAAAAAATGTAAAAAAAAAGTGCAAAAAAACCACAAAAAATGCAAAAAAAAATGCAAAAAAATGCATAAAAAAATGCAAAAAATGCAAAAAAAATGTAAAAAAAAAGTGCAAAAAAAACACAAAAAATGCAAAAAAAATGCAAAAAAATGCATAAAAAAATGCAAAAAATGCAAAAAAAACACAAAAAATGCAAAAAAAATGCAAAAAAAATGCAAAAAAAATGCAAAAAAAATGCAAAAAAATGCAAAAAAAAATGCAAAAAAACCCACAAAAAAATGCAAAAAAAATGCAAAAAAATGCAAAAAAAAAATGCAAAAAAAATGTAAAAAAAAAAGTGCAAAAAAAACAAAAAAAATGCAAAAAAAAATGCAAAAAAAATGCAAAAAAATGCAAAAAAAATGCAAAAAAATGCAAAAAAAAACAAAAAAAATGCACAAAAAAATGCAAAAAATGCAAAAAAAACACAAAAAAATGCAAAAAAAAACCACAAAAAATGCAAAAAAAAATGCAAAAAAATGCAAAAAAAAATGCAAAAAAAACCAAAAAAAATACAAAAAAAATGCAAAAAATGCAAAAAAAATGCAAAAAAATGCAAAAAAAATGCAAAAAAATGCAAAAAAAATGCAAAAAACCACAAAAAAATGCAAAAAAACACAAAAAAAATGCAAAAAAATGTAAAAAAAAAAGTGCAAAAAAAACACAAAAAAATGCAAAAAAAACAAAAAAATGCAAAAAATGCAAAAAAAACCACAAAAAAATGCAAAAAAATGTAAAAAAAGTGCAAAAAAAAACACAAAAAAAAATGCAAAAAAAAAATCCAAAAAAAATGCAAAAAAAATGCAAAAAAATGCAAAAAAAATGCAAAAAAATGCAAAAAAAAAAACAAAAAAAATGCAAAAAAATTGCAAAAAAAATGCAAAAAATGCAAAAAAAAATGCAAAAAAATGCAAAAAAAAAATGCAAAAAAATGCAAAAAAAAATGCAAAAAAAACACAAAAAAATGAAAAAAAATGCAAAAAAAAATGCAAAAAAATGCAAAAAAAAATGCAAAAAAAACCACAAAAAAATGCAAAAAAAATGCAAAAAAATGCAAAAAAAAAATGCAAAAAAAATGCAAAAAAAAACACAAAAAAATGAAAAAAATGCAAAAAAAAATGCAAAAAAATGCAAAAAAAAAATGCAAAAAAACCCACAAAAAATGCAAAAAAAATGCAAAAAAAATGCAAAAAAAAATGAAAAAAAAAAACAAAAAAAATGCACAAAAAAATGCAAAAAATGCAAAAAAAACACAAAAAAATGCAAAAAAAAACACAAAAAATGCAAAAAAAATGCAAAAAAATGCAAAAAAAAATGCAAAAAAAACCAAAAAAAATACAAAAAAAATGCAAAAAATGCAAAAAAAATGCAAAAAAATGCAAAAAAAATGCAAAAAAATGCAAAAAAAATGCAAAAAAACAAAAAAATGCAAAAAATGCAAAAAAAACCACAAAAAAATGCAAAAAAATGTAAAAAAAGTGCAAAAAAAACACAAAAAAAATGCAAAAAAAAATCCAAAAAAAATGCAAAAAAAATGTAAAAAAAAGTGCAAAAAAAACACAAAAAAAATGCAAAAAAAAATGCAAAAAAAATGCAAAAAAATGCAAAAAAAATGCAAAAAAAATGCAAAAAAATGCAAAAAAATGCAAAAAAAATGCAAAAAAAATGCAAAAAAAATGCAAAAAAATGCAAAAAAAAATGCAAAAAAATGCAAAAAAAATGCAAAAAAACACAAAAAAATGCAAAAAAAAACACAAAAAAATGAAAAAAAAATGCAAAAAAAATGCAAAAAAGATGCAAAAAAATGCAAAAAAACAAAAAAAAAAATGCAAAAAAATTGCAAAAAAAATGCAAAAAATGCAAAAAAAAAATGCAAAAAAATGCAAAAAAAAAATGCAAAAAACCCACAAAAAAATGCAAAAAAAATGCAAAAAAATGCAAAAAAAATACAAAAAAATGCAAAAAATGCAAAAAAAACACAAAAAAATGCAAAAAATGCAAAAAAAACACAAAAAAATGCAAAAAAACCCACAAAAAATGCAAAAAATGCAAAAAACCCACAAAAAAATGCAAAAAAAATGCAAAAAAAATGCAAAAAAAATGCAAAAAAAATGCAAAAAAAATGTAAAAAAAAAGTGCAAAAAAAACACAAAAAATGCAAAAAAAAAATGCAAAAAAATGCAAAAAAATGCAAAAAAAATGCAAAAAAATGCAAAAAAAAATGCAAAAAATGCAAAAAAAAACACAAAAAATGCAAAAAAATGCAAAAAAAATGCAAAAAAAATGCAAAAAAATGCAAAAAAAAATGCAAAAAAACCCACAAAAAAATGCAAAAAAAATGCAAAAAAATGCAAAAAAAAAATGCAAAAAAAATGTAAAAAAAAAGTGCAAAAAAAACAAAAAAAATGCAAAAAAAAATGCAAAAAAAATGCAAAAAAATGCAAAAAAAATGCAAAAAAATGCAAAAAAAATGCAAAAAAATGCAAAAATGCAAAAAAACAAACAAAAAAAATGCAAAAAAATGCAAAAAAAAACACAAAAAAATGCAAAAAACAAAACAAAAAAAATGCAAAAAATGCAAAAAAAAATGCAAAAAAAATGCAAAAAAATACAAAAAAAAATGCAACAAAATGCAAAAAAAAATGCAAAAAAAACCAAAAAAAAATGCAAAAAAACACAAAAAATGCAAAAAAAATGCAAAAAAATGCAAAAATGCAAAAAAACAAACAAAAAAAATGCAAAAAAATGCAAAAAACCCACAAAAAATGCAAAAAAATGCAAAAAAATGCAAAAAAAATGCAAAAAAAATGCAAAAAAATGCAAAAAAATGCAAAAAAAACACAAAAAAATGCAAAAAAAACAAACAAAAAAAATGCAAAAAAATTGCAAAAAAAATGCAAAAAATGCAAAAAAAAATGCAAAAAAATGCAAAAAAATGCAAAAAATTGCAAAAAAAATGCAAAAAAATGCAAAAAAAACACAAAAAAAATGCAAAAAAAACACAAAAAAATGCAAAAAACCCACAAAAAAAATGCAACAAAAAATGCAAAAAAATGCAAAAAAATGCAAAAAAAAAATGCAAAAAACCAACAAAAAAATGCAAAAAAAATGCAAAAAAATGCAATAAAAATACAAAAAAATACAAAAAAAATGCAACAAAATGCAAAAAAAAATGCAAAAAAAACCAAAAAAAATGCCAAAAAAACACAAAAAATGCAAAAAAAATGCAAAAAAATGCAAAAATGCAAAAAAACAAACAAAAAAAATGCAAAAAAATGCAAAAAACCCACAAAAAATGCAAAAAAATGCAAAAAAATGCAAAAAAAATGCAAAAAAATGCAAAAAAATGCAAAAAAAAAATGCAAAAAAAAATGCAAAAAAAACCACAAAAAAATGAAAAAAATGCAAAAAAAAAATGCAAAAAAATGCAAAAAAAAAATGCAAAAAAACCCACAAAAAATGCAAAAAAAATGCAAAAAAATGCAAAAAAAAATGCAAAAAAAAACAAAAAAAATGCACAAAAAAATGCAAAAAATGCAAAAAAAACACAAAAAAATGCAAAAAAAAACACAAAAAATGCAAAAAAAAATGCAAAAAAATGCAAAAAAAAATGCAAAAAAAACCAAAAAAAATACAAAAAAAATGCAAAAAATGCAAAAAAAATGCAAAAAAATGCAAAAAAAATGCAAAAAAATGCAAAAAAAATGCAAAAAACCACAAAAAAATGCAAAAAAACACAAAAAAAATGCAAAAAAATGTAAAAAAAAAAAGTGCAAAAAAAACACAAAAAAATGCAAAAAAAACAAAAAAATGCAAAAAATGCAAAAAAAACCACAAAAAAATGCAAAAAAAATGTAAAAAAAGTGCAAAAAAAACACAAAAAAAATGCAAAAAAAAATCCAAAAAAAATGCAAAAAAAATGCAAAAAAATGCAAAAAAAATGCAAAAAAATGCAAAAAAAAAAACAAAAAAAATGCAAAAAAATTGCAAAAAAAATGCAAAAAATGCAAAAAAAAATGCAAAAAAATGCAAAAAAAAAATGCAAAAAAATGCAAAAAAAAATGCAAAAAAAACACAAAAAAATGAAAAAAAATGCAAAAAAAAATGCAAAAAAATGCAAAAAAAAATGCAAAAAAAACCACAAAAAAATGCAAAAAAAATGCAAAAAAATGCAAAAAAAAAATGCAAAAAAAATGCAAAAAAAAACACAAAAAAATGAAAAAAATGCAAAAAAAAATGCAAAAAAATGCAAAAAAAAATGCAAAAAAACCCACAAAAAATGCAAAAAAAATGCAAAAAAAATGCAAAAAAAAATGCAAAAAAAAAACAAAAAAAATGCACAAAAAAATGCAAAAAATGCAAAAAAAACACAAAAAAATGCAAAAAAAAACACAAAAAATGCAAAAAAAATGCAAAAAAATGCAAAAAAAAATGCAAAAAAAACCAAAAAAAATACAAAAAAAATGCAAAAAATGCAAAAAAAATGCAAAAAAATGCAAAAAAAATGCAAAAAAATGCAAAAAAAATGCAAAAAAACAAAAAAATGCAAAAAATGCAAAAAAACCACAAAAAAATGCAAAAAAATGTAAAAAAAGTGCAAAAAAAACACAAAAAAAATGCAAAAAAAAATCCAAAAAAAATGCAAAAAAAATGTAAAAAAAAGTGCAAAAAAAACACAAAAAAAATGCAAAAAAAAATGCAAAAAAAATGCAAAAAAATGCAAAAAAAATGCAAAAAAAATGCAAAAAAATGCAAAAAAATGCAAAAAAAATGCAAAAAAAATGCAAAAAAAATGCAAAAAAATGCAAAAAAAAATGCAAAAAAATGCAAAAAAAATGCAAAAAAACACAAAAAAATGCAAAAAAAAACACAAAAAAATGAAAAAAAAATGCAAAAAAAATGCAAAAAAGATGCAAAAAAATGCAAAAAAACAAAAAAAAAAATGCAAAAAAATTGCAAAAAAAATGCAAAAAATGCAAAAAAAAATGCAAAAAAATGCAAAAAAAAAATGCAAAAAACCCACAAAAAAATGCAAAAAAAATGCAAAAAAATGCAAAAAAAATACAAAAAAATGCAAAAAATGCAAAAAAAAACACAAAAAAATGCAAAAAATGCAAAAAAAACACAAAAAAATGCAAAAAAACCCACAAAAAATGCAAAAAATGCAAAAAACCCACAAAAAAATGCAAAAAAAATGCAAAAAAAATGCAAAAAAAATGCAAAAAAAATGCAAAAAAAATGTAAAAAAAAAGTGCAAAAAAAACACAAAAAATGCAAAAAAAAAATGCAAAAAAATGCAAAAAAATGCAAAAAAAATGCAAAAAAATGCAAAAAAAAATGCAAAAAATGCAAAAAAAAACACAAAAAATGCAAAAAAATGCAAAAAAAATGCAAAAAAAATGCAAAAAAATGCAAAAAAAAATGCAAAAAAACCCACAAAAAAATGCAAAAAAAATGCAAAAAAATGCAAAAAAAAAATGCAAAAAAAATGTAAAAAAAAAGTGCAAAAAAAACAAAAAAAATGCAAAAAAAAATGCAAAAAAAATGCAAAAAAATGCAAAAAAAATGCAAAAAAATGCAAAAAAAATGCAAAAAAAATGCAAAAAAATGCAAAAAAAAATGCAAAAAAACCCACAAAAAAATGCAAAAAAAATGCAAAAAAATGCAAAAAAATGCAAAAAAAATGCAAAAAAATGCAAAAAAAAAGCAAAAAAATGCAAAAAAAATGCAAAAAAATGCAAAAAAAAATGCAAAAAAATGCAAAAAAAATGCAAAAAAAATGCAAAAAAAATGCAAAAAAATACAAAAAAAATACAAAAAATGCAAAAAAAATGCAAAAAAATGCAAAAAAAATGCAAAAAAAAATGCAAAAAAAATGCAAAAAAAATGCAAAAAAACAAAAAAATGCAAAAAAAAAATGCTAAAAAAATGCAAAAAAAACAAAAAAAATGCAAAAAAAAAATGCAAAAAAATGCAAAAAAATGCAAAAAAAATGCAAAAAAAATGCAAAAAAAATGCAAAAAAAATGCAAAAAAAAATGCAAAAAAATGCAAAAAAAAATGCAAAAAAAATGCAAAAAAAATGCAAAAAAAATGCAAAAAAAATGCAAAAAAAAATGCAAAAAAATGCAAAAAAAATGCAAAAAAAATGCAAAAAATGCAAAAAAAAATGCAAAAAAATGCAAAAAAAAAATGCAAAAAAATGCAAAAAAAAATGCAAAAAAAATGTAAAAAAAATGCAAAAAAAATGCAAAAAAATGCAAAAAAAAATGCAAAAAAATGCAAAAAAAATGCAAAAAAACAAAAAAATGCAAAAAAAACACAAAAAAATGAAAAAAAAATGCAAAAAAAATGCAAAAAAATGCAAAAAAACAAAACAAAAAAAATGCAAAAAAATGCAAAAAAAATGCAAAAAAAAATGCAAAAAAAATGCAAAAAAAATGCAAAAAAACAAAAAAATGCAAAAAAAAAATGCTAAAAAAATGCAAAAAAAACAAAAAAAATGCAAAAAAAAAATGCAAAAAAATGCAAAAAAATGCAAAAAAAATGCAAAAAAAATGCAAAAAAAATGCAAAAAAAATGCAAAAAAAAATGCAAAAAAATGCAAAAAAAAATGCAAAAAAAATGCAAAAAAAATGCAAAAAAAATGCAAAAAAAATGCAAAAAAAAATGCAAAAAAATGCAAAAAAAATGCAAAAAAAATGCAAAAAATGCAAAAAAAATGCAAAAAAATGCAAAAAAAAAATGCAAAAAAATGCAAAAAAAAATGCAAAAAAAATGTAAAAAAAATGCAAAAAAAATGCAAAAAAATGCAAAAAAAAATGCAAAAAAATGCAAAAAAAATGCAAAAAAACAAAAAAATGCAAAAAAAACACAAAAAAATGAAAAAAAAATGCAAAAAAAATGCAAAAAAATGCAAAAAAACAAAACAAAAAAAATGCAAAAAAATTGCAAAAAAAATGCAAAAAATGCAAAAAAAAATGCAAAAAAATGCAAAAAAAAAATGCAAAAAACCCACAAAAAAATGCAAAAAAAATGCAAAAAAATGCAAAAAAAATACAAAAAAAATGCAAAAAATGCAAAAAAAACACAAAAAAATGCAAAAAATGCAAAAAAAACACAAAAAAATGCAAAAAAACCCACAAAAAATGCAAAAAATGCAAAAAACCCACAAAAAATGCAAAAAAAATGCAAAAAAAATGCAAAAAAAATGTAAAAAAAAAGTGCAAAAAAAACACAAAAAATGCAAAAAAAAAATGCAAAAAAAATGCAAAAAAATGCAAAAAAAATGCAAAAAAATGCAAAAAAAAATGCAAAAAATGCAAAAAAAACACAAAAAATGCAAAAAAAATGCAAAAAAATGCAAAAAAAAATGCAAAAAAACCCACAAAAAAATGCAAAAAAAATGCAAAAAAATGCAAAAAAAAAAATGCAAAAAAAATGTAAAAAAAAGTGCAAAAAAAACAAAAAAAATGCAAAAAAAAATGCAAAAAAAATGCAAAAAAATGCAAAAAAAATGCAAAAAAATGCAAAAAAAATGCAAAAAAATGCAAAAAAAATGCAAAAAAATGCAAAAAAAATGCAAAAAAAAATGCAAAAAAAATGCAAAAAAAATACAAAAAAAATACAAAAAATGCAAAAAAAACACAAAAAAATGCAAAAAAACCCACAAAAAATGCAAAAAATGCAAAAAACCCACAAAAAAATGCAAAAAAAATGCAAAAAAAATGTAAAAAAAAAGTGCAAAAAAAACAAAAAATGCAAAAAAAAAATGCAAAAAAAATGCAAAAAAATGCAAAAAAAATGCAAAAAAAATACAAAAAAAATACAAAAAATGCAAAAAAAACACAAAAAAATGAAAAAAAATGCAAAAAAAAATGCAAAAAAATGCAAAAAAAAATGCAAAAAAAAACACAAAAAAATGCAAAAAAAATGCAAAAAAATGCAAAAAAAAAATGCAAAAAAAAATGCAAAAAAACCACAAAAAAATGAAAAAAATGCAAAAAAAAAAATGCAAAAAAATGCAAAAAAAAAATGCAAAAAAACCCACAAAATATGCAAAAAAAATGCAAAAAAATGCAAAAAAAAATGCAAAAAAAAACAAAAAAAATGCACAAAAAAATGCAAAAAATGCAAAAAAAACACCAAAAAATGCAAAAAAAAACACAAAAAATGCAAAAAAAAATGCAAAAAAATGCAAAAAAAAAAGCAAAAAAAAACAAAAAAAATGCACAAAAAAATGCAAAAAATGCAAAAAAACCACCAAAAAATGCAAAAAAAAACACAAAAAATGCAAAAAAAAATGCAAAAAAATGCAAAAAAAAAAGCAAAAAAAACCAAAAAAAATGCAAAAAAAAATGCAAAAAAATGCAAAAAAAAAGCAAAAAAATGCAAAAAAAAATGCAAAAAAATGCAAAAAAAATGCAAAAAAATGCAAAAAAAATGCAAAAAAAATGCAAAAAAAATGCAAAAAAATACAAAAAAAATACAAAAAATGCAAAAAAAATGCAAAAAAATGCAAAAAAAATGCAAAAAAAAATGCAAAAAAAATGCAAAAAAAATGCAAAAAAACAAAAAAATGCAAAAAAAAATGCTAAAAAAATGCAAAAAAAACAAAAAAAATGCAAAAAAAAAATGCAAAAAAATGCAAAAAAATGCAAAAAAAATGCAAAAAAAATGCAAAAAAAATGCAAAAAAAAATGCAAAAAAATGCAAAAAAAAATGCAAAAAAAATGCAAAAAAAATGCAAAAAAAATGCAAAAAAAATGCAAAAAAAAATGCAAAAAATGCAAAAAAAATGCAAAAAAAATGCAAAAAATGCAAAAAAAAATGCAAAAAAATGCAAAAAAAAAATGCAAAAAAATGCAAAAAAAAAGCAAAAAAATGCAAAAAAAATGCAAAAAAATGCAAAAAAAATGCAAAAAAATGCAAAAAAAATGCAAAAAAAATGCAAAAAAAATGCAAAAAAATACAAAAAAAATACAAAAAATGCAAAAAAAATGCAAAAAAATGCAAAAAAAATGCAAAAAAAAATGCAAAAAAAATGCAAAAAAAATGCAAAAAAACAAAAAAATGCAAAAAAAAATGCTAAAAAAATGCAAAAAAACAAAAAAAATGCAAAAAAAAAATGCAAAAAAATGCAAAAAAATGCAAAAAAAATGCAAAAAAAATGCAAAAAAAATGCAAAAAAAATGCAAAAAAAAATGCAAAAAAATGCAAAAAAATGCAAAAAAATGCAAAAAAAAAATGCAAAAAAATGCAAAAAAAAAGGCAAAAAAAATGTAAAAAAAATGCAAAAAAAATGCAAAAAAATGCAAAAAAAAATGCAAAAAAATGCAAAAAAAATGCAAAAAAACAAAAAAAATGCAAAAAAAACACAAAAAAATGAAAAAAAAATGAAAAAAAATGCAAAAAAATGCAAAAAAACAAAACAAAAAAAATGCAAAAAAATTGCAAAAAAAATGCAAAAAATGCAAAAAAAATGCAAAAAAATGCAAAAAAAAAATGCAAAAAACCCACAAAAAAATGCAAAAAAAATGCAAAAAAATGCAAAAAAAATACAAAAAAAATGCAAAAAATGCAAAAAAAAACACAAAAAAATGCAAAAAATGCAAAAAAAACACAAAAAAATGCAAAAAAACCCACAAAAAATGCAAAAAATGCAAAAAAAACACAAAAAATGCAAAAAAAATGCAAAAAAAATGCAAAAAAATGTAAAAAAAAGTGCAAAAAAAACACAAAAAATGCAAAAAAAAAATGCAAAAAAAATGCAAAAAAATGCAAAAAAAATGCAAAAAAATGCAAAAAAAAATGCAAAAAATGCAAAAAAAACACAAAAAATGCAAAAAAATGCAAAAAAAATGCAAAAAAAATGCAAAAAAATGCAAAAAAAAATGCAAAAAAACCCACAAAAAAATGCAAAAAAAATGCAAAAAAATGCAAAAAAAAAATGCAAAAAAAATGTAAAAAAAAGTGCAAAAAAAACAAAAAAAATGCAAAAAAAAATGCAAAAAAAATGCAAAAAAATGCAAAAAAAATGCAAAAAAATGCAAAAAAAATGCAAAAAAATGCAAAAAAAATGCAAAAAAATGCAAAAAAAATGCAAAAAAAAATGCAAAAAAAATGCAAAAAAAATACAAAAAAAATACAAAAAATGCAAAAAAAACACAAAAAAATGCAAAAAAAACCCACAAAAAATGCAAAAAATGCAAAAAACCCACAAAAAAATGCAAAAAAAATGCAAAAAAAATGTAAAAAAAAAGTGCAAAAAAAACACAAAAAATGCAAAAAAAAAATGCAAAAAAAATGCAAAAAAATGCAAAAAAAAATGCAAAAAAATGCAAAAAAAAATGCAAAAAATGCAAAAAAAACACAAAAAATGCAAAAAAAATGCAAAAAAAATGCAAAAAAAATGCAAAAAAATGCAAAAAAAAATGCAAAAAAAATGCAAAAAAAATACAAAAAAAATACAAAAAATGCAAAAAAAACACAAAAAAATGCAAAAAAACCCACAAAAAATGCAAAAAATGCAAAAAACCCACAAAAAAATGCAAAAAAAATGCAAAAAAATGTAAAAAAAAAGTGCAAAAAAAACACAAAAAATGCAAAAAAAAAATGCAAAAAAAATGCAAAAAAATGCAAAAAAAATGCAAAAAAATGCAAAAAAAAATGCAAAAAATGCAAAAAAAACACAAAAAATGCAAAAAAATGCAAAAAAAATGCAAAAAAAATGCAAAAAAATGCAAAAAAAAATGCAAAAAAAACCCACAAAAAAATGCAAAAAAAATGCAAAAAAATGCAAAAAAAAAATGCAAAAAAAAAGTAAAAAAAAAGTGCAAAAAAAACAAAAAAAATGCAAAAAAAAATGCAAAAAAAATGCAAAAAAATGCAAAAAAAATGCAAAAAAATGCAAAAAAAAAGCAAAAAAATGCAAAAAAAATGCAAAAAAAATGCAAAAAAAATGCAAAAAAATGCAAAAAAAATGCAAAAAAAATGCAAAAAAAATGCAAAAAAATGCAAAAAAAATGCAAAAAAAAATGCAAAAAAAATGCAAAAAAAATACAAAAAAAATACAAAAAATGCAAAAAAAACACAAAAAAATGAAAAAAAATGCAAAAAAAAATGCAAAAAAATGCAAAAAAAAATGCAAAAAAAAACACAAAAAAATGCAAAAAAAATGCAAAAAAATGCAAAAAAAAAATGCAAAAAAAAATGCAAAAAAACCACAAAAAAATGAAAAAAATGCAAAAAAAAAAATGCAAAAAAATGCAAAAAAAAAATGCAAAAAAACCCACAAAATATGCAAAAAAAATGCAAAAAAATGCAAAAAAAAATGCAAAAAAAAACAAAAAAAATGCACAAAAAAATGCAAAAAATGCAAAAAAAACACCAAAAAATGCAAAAAAAAACACAAAAAATGCAAAAAAAAATGCAAAAAAATGCAAAAAAAAAAGCAAAAAAAACCAAAAAAAATGCAAAAAAAAATGCAAAAAAAATGCAAAAAAATGCAAAAAAAATGCAAAAAAATGCAAAAAAAAGCAAAAAAATGCAAAAAAAATGCAAAAAAAATGCAAAAAAAATGCAAAAAAATGCAAAAAAAATGCAAAAAAAATGCAAAAAAAATGCAAAAAAATGCAAAAAAAATGCAAAAAAAAATGCAAAAAAAATGCAAAAAAAATACAAAAAAAATACAAAAAATGCAAAAAAAACACAAAAAAATGAAAAAAAATGCAAAAAAAAATGCAAAAAAATGCAAAAAAAAATGCAAAAAAAACCACAAAAAAATGCAAAAAAATGCAAAAAAATGCAAAAAAAAAATGCAAAAAAAAATGCAAAAAAAACCACAAAAAAATGAAAAAAATGCAAAAAAAAAAATGCAAAAAAATGCAAAAAAAAAATGAAAAAAAACCCACAAAAAATGCAAAAAAAATGCAAAAAAATGCAAAAAAAAATGCAAAAAAAAAACAAAAAAAATGCACAAAAAAATGCAAAAAATGCAAAAAAAACACAAAAAAATGCAAAAAAAAACACAAAAAATGCAAAAAAAAATGCAAAAAAATGCAAAAAAAATTGCAAAAAAAATGCAAAAAATGCAAAAAAATGCAAAAAAATGCAAAAAAAATGCAAAAAAACACAAAAAAATGCAAAAAAAATGCAAAAAAAATGCAAAAAAAATACAAAAAAAATGCAAAAAATGCAAAAAAACACAAAAAAATGCAAAAAATGCAAAAAAAACACAAAAAAATGCAAAAAAAACCCACAAAAAATGCAAAAAATGCAAAAAACCCACAAAAAAATGCAAAAAAAATGCAAAAAAAATGCAAAAAAAATGCAAAAAAATGCAAAAAAAATGCAAAAAAATGCAAAAAACACAAAAAAATGCAAAAAAAAATGCAAAAAAAAACACAAAAAAATGCAAAAAAAATGCAAAAAAATGCAAAAAAAAAATGCAAAAAAAAATGCAAAAAAACCACAAAAAAATGAAAAAAATGCAAAAAAAAAAATGCAAAAAAATGCAAAAAAAAAATGCAAAAAAACCCACAAAATATGCAAAAAAAATGCAAAAAAATGCAAAAAAAAATGCAAAAAAAACCAAAAAAAATGCACAAAAAAATGCAAAAAATGCAAAAAAAACACCAAAAAATGCAAAAAAAAACACAAAAAATGCAAAAAAAAATGCAAAAAAATGCAAAAAAAAAAGCAAAAAAAACCAAAAAAAATGCAAAAAAAAATGCAAAAAAAATGCAAAAAAATGCAAAAAAAATGCAAAAAAATGCAAAAAAAAAGCAAAAAAATGCAAAAAAAAATGCAAAAAAAATGCAAAAAAAATGCAAAAAAATGCAAAAAAAATGCAAAAAAAATGCAAAAAAAATGCAAAAAAATGCAAAAAAAATGCAAAAAAAAATGCAAAAAAAATGCAAAAAAAATACAAAAAAAATACAAAAAATGCAAAAAAAACACAAAAAAATGAAAAAAAATGCAAAAAAAAATGCAAAAAAATGCAAAAAAAAATGCAAAAAAAACCACAAAAAAATGCAAAAAAATGCAAAAAAATGCAAAAAAAAAATGCAAAAAAAAATGCAAAAAAAACCACAAAAAAATGAAAAAAATGCAAAAAAAAAAATGCAAAAAAATGCAAAAAAAAAATGAAAAAAAACCCACAAAAAATGCAAAAAAAATGCAAAAAAATGCAAAAAAAAAATGCAAAAAAAAACAAAAAAAATGCACAAAAAAAATGCAAAAAATGCAAAAAAAACACAAAAAAATGCAAAAAAAAACACAAAAAATGCAAAAAAAAATGCAAAAAAATGCAAAAAAAATTGCAAAAAAAATGCAAAAAATGCAAAAAAATGCAAAAAAATGCAAAAAAAATGCAAAAAAACACAAAAAAATGCAAAAAAAATGCAAAAAAATGCAAAAAAAATACAAAAAAAATGCAAAAAATGCAAAAAAACACAAAAAAATGCAAAAAATGCAAAAAAAACACAAAAAAATGCAAAAAAACCCACAAAAAATGCAAAAAATGCAAAAAACCCACAAAAAAATGCAAAAAAAATGCAAAAAAAATGCAAAAAAAATGCAAAAAAATGCAAAAAAAATGCAAAAAAATGCAAAAAACACAAAAAAATGCAAAAAAAAAAGTGCAAAAAAAACACAAAAAAAATACAAAAAAAAATGCAAAAAAAATGCAAAAAAAATGTAAAAAAAAAAGTGCAAAAAAAACAAAAAAATGCAAAAAAAAATGCAAAAAAAATGCAAAAAAATGCAAAAAAATGGTAAAAAAATGCAAAAAAATGCAAAAAAATGCAAAAAAAAATGCTAAAAAAATGCAAAAAAATGCAAAAAAAATGCAAAAAAATGCAAAAAACACAAAAAAATGCAAAAAAAAAAGTGCAAAAAAAACACAAAAAAATGCAAAAAAAAATGCAAAAAAAATGCAAAAAAATGCAAAAAAAATGCAAAAAAAATGCAAAAAAACAAAAAAATGCAAAAAAAAACACAAAAAAATGCAAAAAAAATGCAAAAAAAATGCAAAAAAAAAATGCAAAAAAAAATGCAAAAAAAACACAAAAAAATGCAAAAAAAACACAAAAAAAATGCAAAAAAAATGCAAAAAAAATGCAAAAAAATGCAAAAAACACAAAAAAATGCAAAAAAAAAAAAGTGCAAAAAAAACAAAAAAAATACAAAAAAAAATGCAAAAAAAATGCAAAAAAAATGTAAAAAAAAAAGTGCAAAAAAAACACAAAAAAATGCAAAAAAAAATGCAAAAAAAATGCAAAAAAATGCAAAAAAATGGTAAAAAAATGCAAAAAAATGCAAAAAAATGCAAAAAAAAATGCTAAAAAAATGCAAAAAAATGCAAAAAAAATGCAAAAAAATGCAAAAAACACAAAAAAATGCAAAAAAAAAAGTGCAAAAAAAACACAAAAAAATGCAAAAAAAAATGCAAAAAAAATGCAAAAAAATGCAAAAAAAATGCAAAAAAAATGCAAAAAAACAAAAAAATGCAAAAAAAACACAAAAAAATGCAAAAAAAATGCAAAAAAAATGCAAAAAAAAAATTCAAAAAAAAATGCAAAAAAAACACAAAAAAATGCAAAAAAAACACAAAAAAAATGCAAAAAAAATGCAAAAAAAATGCAAAAAAAATGCAAAAAATGCAAAAAAAAATGCAAAAAAAACACAAAAAAATGAAAAAAAAATGCAAAAAAATGCAAAAAAAAAATGCAAAAAACCCACAAAAAAATGCAAAAAAAACAAAAAAATGCAAAAAATGCAAAAAAAACCACAAAAAAATGCAAAAAAAATGTAAAAAAAAAAGTGCAAAAAAAACACAAAAAATGCAAAAAAAAAATGCAAAAAAAATGCAAAAAAATGCAAAAAAAATGCAAAAAAAATGCAAAAAAAATGCAAAAAAATGCAAAAAAAATGCAAAAAAAATGCAAAAAAAATGCAAAAAAATGCAAAAAAAAATGCAAAAAAATGCAAAAAAAATGCAAAAAAACACAAAAAAATGCAAAAAAAAACACAAAAAAATGAAAAAAAAATGCAAAAAAAATGCAAAAAAATGCAAAAAAATGCAAAAAAACAAAACAAAAAAAATGCAAAAAAATTGCAAAAAAAATGCAAAAAATGCAAAAAAAAATGCAAAAAAATGCAAAAAAAAAATGCAAAAAACCCACAAAAAAATGCAAAAAAAATGCAAAAAAATGCAAAAAAAATACAAAAAAAATGCAAAAAATGCAAAAAAAACACAAAAAAATGCAAAAAATGCAAAAAAACACACAAAAAAATGCAAAAAAAACCCAAAAAAAATGCAAAAAATGCAAAAAACCCACAAAAAAATGCAAAAAAAATGCAAAAAATG
Organism: Zingel zingel; assembly: GCA_023566125.1. Taxonomy (NCBI): domain Eukaryota; kingdom Metazoa; phylum Chordata; class Actinopteri; order Perciformes; family Percidae; genus Zingel; species Zingel zingel. Next base: position 53,871 of record JAKRKW010000080.1, read on the forward strand.
CAAAAAAAACACAAAAAAATGCAAAAAATGCAAAAAAAACACAAAAAAAAATGCAAAAAAAAATGCAAAAAAATGCAAAAAAAATGTAAAAAAAAAAGTGCAAAAAAAACACAAAAAATGCAAAAAAAAAATGCAAAAAAAATGCAAAAAAATGCAAAAAAAATGCAAAAAAATGCAAAAAAAATGCAAAAAATGCAAAAAAAACACAAAAAATGCAAAAAAAAACCCACAAAAAAATGCAAAAAAAATGTAAAAAAAAAGTGCAAAAAAAACAAAAAAAATGCAAAAAAAAATGCAAAAAAAATGCAAAAAAATGCAAAAAAAATGCAAAAAAATGCAAAAAAAAATGCAAAAAAAATGCAAAAAAATGCAAAAAAAATGCAAAAAAATGCAAAAAAAATGCAAAAAAAATGCAAAAAAAACACAAAAAAATGAAAAAAAATGCAAAAAAAAAATGCAAAAAAATGAAAAAAAAAATGCAAAAAAACCCACAAAAAAATGCAAAAAAATGCAAAAAAACACAAAAAAATGCAAAAAAAATGCAAAAAAAATGCAAAAAAAAATGCAAAAAATGCAAAAAAAATGCAAAAAAACACAAAAAAATGCAAAAAAAACACAAAAAAAACACAAAAAAATGAAAAAAAAATGCAAAAAAAAATGCAAAAAACCCACAAAAAAATGCAAAAAAAATGCAAAAAAAATGCAAAAAAAATACAAAAAAAATGCAAAAAATGCAAAAAAAACAAAAAAATGCAAAAAATGCAAAAAAAAAACAAAAAAATGCAAAAAAAACACAAAAAAATGTAAAAAAAAAACCCACAAAAAATGCAAAAAAAATGTAAAAAAAAAGTGCAAAAAAAACACAAAAAATGCAAAAAAAAAATGCAAAAAAAATGCAAAAAAATGCAAAAAAAAATGCAAAAAAATGCAAAAAAAACACAAAAAATGCAAAAAAAAACCCACAAAAAAATGCAAAAAAAATGTAAAAAAAAAGTGCAAAAAAAACAAAAAAAATGCAAAAAAAATGCAAAAAAATTGCAAAAAAAATGCAAAAAAATGCAAAAAAAAATGCAAAAAAAACACAAAAAAATGAAAAAAAATGCAAAAAAAAATGCAAAAAAATGCAAAAAAAAATGCAAAAAAAACCACAAAAAAATGCAAAAAAATGCAAAAAAATGCAAAAAAAAAATGCAAAAAAAAATGCAAAAAAAACCACAAAAAAATGAAAAAAATGCAAAAAAAAAAATGCAAAAAAATGCAAAAAAAAAATGAAAAAAAACCCACAAAAAATGCAAAAAAAATGCAAAAAAATGCAAAAAAAAATGCAAAAAAAAACAAAAAAAATGCACAAAAAAATGCAAAAAATGCAAAAAAAACACAAAAAAATGCAAAAAAAAACACAAAAAATGCAAAAAAAAATGCAAAAAAATGCAAAAAAAATTGCAAAAAAAATGCAAAAAATGCAAAAAAAATGCAAAAAAATGCAAAAAAAATACAAAAAAAATGCAAAAAATGCAAAAAAACACAAAAAAATGCAAAAAATGCAAAAAAAACACAAAAAAATGCAAAAAAAACCCACAAAAAATGCAAAAAATGCAAAAAACCCACAAAAAAATGCAAAAAAAAATGCAAAAAAAATGCAAAAAAAATGCAAAAAAATGCAAAAAAAATGCAAAAAAATGCAAAAAACACAAAAAAATGCAAAAAAAAAAGTGCAAAAAAAACACAAAAAAAATACAAAAAAAATGCAAAAAAAATGCAAAAAAAATGTAAAAAAAAAAGTGCAAAAAAAAACACAAAAAAATGCAAAAAAAAATGCAAAAAAAATGCAAAAAAATGCAAAAAAATGGTAAAAAAATGCAAAAAAATGCAAAAAAATGCAAAAAAAAATGCTAAAAAAATGCAAAAAAATGCAAAAAAAATGCAAAAAAATGCAAAAAACACAAAAAAATGCAAAAAAAAAAGTGCAAAAAAACCACAAAAAAATGCAAAAAAAAATGCAAAAAAAATGCAAAAAAATGCAAAAAAAATGCAAAAAAAATGCAAAAAAACAAAAAAATGCAAAAAAAACACAAAAAAATGCAAAAAAAATGCAAAAAAAAATGCAAAAAAAAAATGCAAAAAAAAATGCAAAAAAAACACAAAAAAATGCAAAAAAAACACAAAAAAAATGCAAAAAAAATGCAAAAAAAATGCAAAAAATGCAAAAAAAAATGCAAAAAAAACACAAAAAAATGAAAAAAAAATGCAAAAAAATGCAAAAAAAAAATGCAAAAAACCCACAAAAAAATGCAAAAAAAACAAAAAAATGCAAAAAATGCAAAAAAAACCACAAAAAAATGCAAAAAAAATGTAAAAAAAAAAGTGCAAAAAAAACACAAAAAATGCAAAAAAAAATGCAAAAAAAAATGCAAAAAAATGCAAAAAAAAATGCAAAAAAAATGCAAAAAAAATGCAAAAAAATGCAAAAAAAATGCAAAAAAAATGCAAAAAAAATGCAAAAAAATGCAAAAAAAAATGCAAAAAAATGCAAAAAAAATGCAAAAAAACACAAAAAAATGCAAAAAAAAACACAAAAAAATGAAAAAAAAATGAAAAAAAAATGCAAAAAAATGCAAAAAAATGCAAAAAAACAAAACAAAAAAAATGCAAAAAAATTGCAAAAAAAATGCAAAAAATGCAAAAAAAAATGCAAAAAAATGCAAAAAAAAAATGCAAAAAACCCACAAAAAAATGCAAAAAAAATGCAAAAAAATGCAAAAAAAATACAAAAAAAATGCAAAAAATGCAAAAAAAACACAAAAAAATGCAAAAAATGCAAAAAAACACACAAAAAAATGCAAAAAAAACCAAAAAAAATGCAAAAAATGCAAAAAACCCACAAAAAAATGCAAAAAAAATGCAAAAAATGCAAAAAAAAACACAAAAAAATGCAAAAAATGCAAAAAAAACACAAAAAAAATGCAAAAAAAAATGCAAAAAAATGCAAAAAAAATGTAAAAAAAAAAGTGCAAAAAAAACACAAAAAATGCAAAAAAAAAAATGCAAAAAAAATGCAAAAAAATGCAAAAAAAATGCAAAAAAATGCAAAAAAAATGCAAAAAATGCAAAAAAAACACAAAAAATGCAAAAAAAACCCACAAAAAAATGCAAAAAAAATGTAAAAAAAAAGTGCAAAAAAAACAAAAAAAATGCAAAAAAAAATGCAAAAAAAATGCAAAAAAATGCAAAAAAAATGCAAAAAAATGCAAAAAAAAATGCAAAAAAAATGCAAAAAAATGCAAAAAAAAATGCAAAAAAATGCAAAAAAAATGCAAAAAAAATGCAAAAAAAACACAAAAAAATGAAAAAAAATGCAAAAAAAAAATGCAAAAAAATGAAAAAAAAAATGCAAAAAAACCCACAAAAAAATGCAAAAAAATGCAAAAAAACACAAAAAAATGCAAAAAAAATGCAAAAAAAATGCAAAAAAAAAAATGCAAAAAATGCAAAAAAATGCAAAAAAACACAAAAAAATGCAAAAAAAACACAAAAAAAAACACAAAAAAAATGAAAAAAAAATGAAAAAAAAAATGCAAAAAACCCACAAAAAAATGCAAAAAAAATGCAAAAAAAATGCAAAAAAAATACAAAAAACAAAATGCAAAAAATGCAAAAAAAAACAAAAAAATGCAAAAAATGCAAAAAAAACACAAAAAAATGCAAAAAAAACACAAAAAAATGCAAAAAAAATGTAAAAAAAAAAAAGTGCAAAAAAAACACAAAAAAATGCAAAAAAAAATGCAAAAAAAATGCAAAAAAAATGTAAAAAAAAGTGCAAAAAAAACACAAAAAAATGCAAAAAAAAATGCAAAAAAAATGCAAAAAAATGCAAAAAAAATGCAAAAAAAATGCAAAAAAAATGCAAAAAAATGCAAAAAAAATGCAAAAAAAATGCAAAAAAAATGCAAAAAAAAATGCAAAAAACCCACAAAAAAATGCAAAAAAAATGCAAAAAAATGCAAAAAAAATACAAAAAAAATGCAAAAAATGCAAAAAAAAACACAAAAAAATGCAAAAAAAACACAAAAAAATGCAAAAAAACCCACAAAAAATGCAAAAAAAATGTAAAAAAAAAGTGCAAAAAAAACACAAAAAATGCAAAAAAAAAATGCAAAAAAAATGCAAAAAAATGCAAAAAAAATGCAAAAAAAATGCAAAAAAAATGCAAAAAAAAAATGCAAAAAACCCACAAAAAAATGCAAAAAAAATGCAAAAAAATGCAAAAAAAAATACAAAAAAAATGCAAAAAATGCAAAAAAAACACAAAAAAATGCAAAAAAAACACAAAAAAATGCAAAAAAACCCACAAAAAATGCAAAAAAAATGTAAAAAAAAAGTGCAAAAAAACACAAAAAATGCAAAAAAAAAATGCAAAAAAAATGCAAAAAAATGCAAAAAAAAATGCAAAAAAATGCAAAAAAAACACAAAAAATGCAAAAAAAACCCACAAAAAAATGCAAAAAAAATGTAAAAAAAAAGTGCAAAAAAAAACAAAAAAAATGCAAAAAAAATGCAAAAAAATTGCAAAAAAAATGCAAAAAAATGCAAAAAAAAATGCAAAAAAAACACAAAAAAATGAAAAAAAATGAAAAAAAAAATGCAAAAAAATGCAAAAAAAACACAAAAAAATGCAAAAAAACCCACAAAAAATGCAAAAAAAATGTAAAAAAAAAGTGCAAAAAAAACACAAAAAATGCAAAAAAAAAAATGCAAAAAAAATGCAAAAAAATGCAAAAAAAATGCAAAAAAAATGCAAAAAAAATGCAAAAAAAAAATGCAAAAAACCCACAAAAAATGCAAAAAAAATGCAAAAAAATGCAAAAAAAATACAAAAAAAATGCAAAAAATGCAAAAAAAACACAAAAAAATGCAAAAAAAAACACAAAAAAATGCAAAAAAACCCACAAAAAATGCAAAAAAAATGTAAAAAAAAAGTGCAAAAAAAACACAAAAAATGCAAAAAAAAAATGCAAAAAAAATGCAAAAAAATGCAAAAAAAAATGCAAAAAAATGCAAAAAAAACACAAAAAATGCAAAAAAAACCCACAAAAAAATGCAAAAAAAATGTAAAAAAAAAGTGCAAAAAAAACAAAAAAAATGCAAAAAAAATGCAAAAAAATTGCAAAAAAAATGCAAAAAATACAAAAAAAATGCAAAAAAATGCAAAAAAAAATGCAAAAAAATGCAAAAAAAAATGCAAAAAAAACACAAAAAAATGAAAAAAAATGAAAAAAAAAATGCAAAAAAATGCAAAAAAAAATGCAAAAAAACCCACAAAAAAATGCAAAAAAAATGCAAAAAAATGCAAAAAAAAAATGCAAAAAAAAATGCAAAAAAAAACACAAAAAAATGAAAAAAATGCAAAAAAAAAAATGCAAAAAAATGCAAAAAAAAAATGCAAAAAAAACAAAAAAAATGCAAAAAAAAATGCAAAAAAAATGCAAAAAAATGCAAAAAAAATGCAAAAAAATGCAAAAAAATGCAAAAAAATGCAAAAAAAATGCAAAAAAAATGCAAAAAAAATGCAAAAAAACACAAAAAAATGCAAAAAAAAAATGCTAAAAAAATGCAAAAAAAATGCAAAAAAATGCAAAAAAACAAAACAAAAAAAATGCAAAAAAATTGCAAAAAAAATGCAAAAAATGCAAAAAAAAATGCAAAAAAATGCAAAAAAAAAATGCAAAAAACCCACAAAAAAATGCAAAAAAAATGCAAAAAAATGCAAAAAAAATACAAAAAAATGCAAAAAATGCAAAAAAACACAAAAAAATGCAAAAAATGCAAAAAATACACAAACAAATGCAAAAAAACAAACAAAAAATGCAAAAAAATGTAAAAAAAGTGCAAAAAAAACACAAAAAAATGCAAAAAAAAATGCAAAAAAAATGCAAAAAAAATGTAAAAAAAAAGTGCAAAAAAAACACAAAAAATGCAAAAAAAAAATGCAAAAAAATGCAAAAAAAAATGCAAAAAAATGCAAAAAAAATGCAAAAAATGCAAAAAAAAAACACAAAAAATGCAAAAAAAACCCACAAAAAATGCAAAAAAATGCAAAAAAAATGCAAAAAAATGCAAAAAAACAAAACAAAAAAAATGCAAAAAAATTGCAAAAAAAATGCAAAAAAATTGCAAAAAAAATGCAAAAAAATGCAAAAAAAAATGCAAAAAAATGCAAAAAAAACAAAAAAAATGCAAAAAAAATGCAAAAAAATTGCAAAAAAAATGCAAAAAATGCAAAAAAAATGCAAAAAAATGCAAAAAAAAAATGCAAAAAAATGCAAAAAAAAATGCAAAAAAAACACAAAAAAATGAAAAAAAATGCAAAAAAAAATGCAAAAAAATGCAAAAAAAAATGCAAAAAAACCCACAAAAAAATGCAAAAAAAATGCAAAAAAATGCAAAAAAAAAATGCAAAAAAAAATGCAAAAAAAAACACAAAAAAATGAAAAAAATGCAAAAAAAAAATGCAAAAAAATGCAAAAAAAAAATGCAAAAAAAACAAAAAAAATGCAAAAAAAAATGCAAAAAAAATGCAAAAAAATGCAAAAAAAATGCAAAAAAATGCAAAAAAATGCAAAAAAATGCAAAAAAAATGCAAAAAAAATGCAAAAAAAATGCAAAAAAACACAAAAAAATGCAAAAAAAAATGCTAAAAAAATGCAAAAAAAATGCAAAAAAATGCAAAAAAACAAAACAAAAAAAATGCAAAAAAATTGCAAAAAAAATGCAAAAAATGCAAAAAAAAATGCAAAAAAATGCAAAAAAAAAATGCAAAAAACCCACAAAAAAATGCAAAAAAAATGCAAAAAAATGCAAAAAAAATACAAAAAAAATGCAAAAAATGCAAAAAAACACAAAAAAATGCAAAAAATGCAAAAAAAACACAAAAAAATGCAAAAAAACCCACAAAAAATGCAAAAAAATGTAAAAAAAAGTGCAAAAAAAACACAAAAAAAATGCAAAAAAAAACGCAAAAAAAATGCAAAAAAAATGTAAAAAAAAAGTGCAAAAAAAACACAAAAAATGCAAAAAAAAAATGCAAAAAAAATGCAAAAAAATGCAAAAAAAAATGCAAAAAAATGCAAAAAAAATGCAAAAAATGCAAAAAAAAAACACAAAAAATGCAAAAAAACCCACAAAAAATGCAAAAAAAATGTAAAAAAAAAGTGCAAAAAAAACACAAAAAATGCAAAAAAAAAATGCAAAAAAAATGCAAAAAAATGCAAAAAAAATGCAAAAAAAATGCAAAAAAAATGCAAAAAAAATGCAAAAAAATGCAAAAAAACAAAACAAAAAAAATGCAAAAAAATTGCAAAAAAAATGCAAAAAAATTGCAAAAAAAATGCAAAAAAATGCAAAAAAAAATGCAAAAAAAACACAAAAAAATGAAAAAAAATGCAAAAAAAAATGCAAAAAAATGCAAAAAAAACACAAAAAAATGCAAAAAAACCCACAAAAAATGCAAAAAAAATGTAAAAAAAAAGTGCAAAAAAAACACAAAAAATGCAAAAAAAAAATGCAAAAAAAATGCAAAAAAATGCAAAAAAAATGCAAAAAAAATGCAAAAAAAATGCAAAAAAAAAATGCAAAAAACCCACAAAAAAATGCAAAAAAAATGCAAAAAAATGCAAAAAAAATACAAAAAAAATGCAAAAAATGCAAAAAAAACACAAAAAAATGCAAAAAAAACACAAAAAAATGCAAAAAAAAACCACAAAAAATGCAAAAAAAATGTAAAAAGAAAGTGCAAAAAAAACACAAAAAATGCAAAAAAAAATGCAAAAAAAATGCAAAAAAATGCAAAAAAAAATGCAAAAAAATGCAAAAAAAACACAAAAAATGCAAAAAAAAACCCACAAAAAAATGCAAAAAAAATGTAAAAAAAAAGTGCAAAAAAAACAAAAAAAATGCAAAAAAAATGCAAAAAAATTGCAAAAAAAATGCAAAAAATGCAAAAAAAATGCAAAAAAATGCAAAAAAAAAATGCAAAAAAATGCAAAAAAAAATGCAAAAAAAACACAAAAAAATGAAAAAAAATGCAAAAAAAAATGCAAAAAAATGCAAAAAAAAATGCAAAAAAACCCACAAAAAAATGCAAAAAAAATGCAAAAAAATGCAAAAAAAAAATGCAAAAAAAAATGCAAAAAAAACCACAAAAAAATGAAAAAAATGCAAAAAAAAAAATGCAAAAAAATGCAAAAAAAAAATGCAAAAAAAACAAAAAAAATGCAAAAAAAAATGCAAAAAAAATGCAAAAAAATGCAAAAAAAATGCAAAAAAATGCAAAAAAATGCAAAAAAATGCAAAAAAAATGCAAAAAAAATGCAAAAAAAATGCAAAAAAACACAAAAAAATGCAAAAAAAAAATGCTAAAAAAATGCAAAAAAAATGCAAAAAAATGCAAAAAAAATACAAAAAAATGCAAAAAATGCAAAAAAACACAAAAAAATGCAAAAAATGCAAAAAAAACACAAAAAAATGCAAAAAAACCCACAAAAAATGCAAAAAAATGTAAAAAAAAGTGCAAAAAAAACACAAAAAAAATGCAAAAAAAAACGCAAAAAAAATGCAAAAAAAATGTAAAAAAAAAGTGCAAAAAAAACACAAAAAATGCAAAAAAAAAATGCAAAAAAAATGCAAAAAAATGCAAAAAAAAATGCAAAAAAATGCAAAAAAAATGCAAAAAATGCAAAAAAAAAACACAAAAAATGCAAAAAAACCCACAAAAAATGCAAAAAAAATGTAAAAAAAAAGTGCAAAAAAAACACAAAAAATGCAAAAAAAAAATGCAAAAAAAATGCAAAAAAATGCAAAAAAAATGCAAAAAAAATGCAAAAAAAATGCAAAAAAAATGCAAAAAAATGCAAAAAAACAAAACAAAAAAAATGCAAAAAAATTGCAAAAAAAATGCAAAAAAATTGCAAAAAAAATGCAAAAAAATGCAAAAAAAAATGCAAAAAAAACACAAAAAAATGAAAAAAAATGCAAAAAAAAATGCAAAAAAATGCAAAAAAAACACAAAAAAATGCAAAAAAACCCACAAAAAATGCAAAAAAAATGTAAAAAAAAAGTGCAAAAAAAACACAAAAAATGCAAAAAAAAAATGCAAAAAAAATGCAAAAAAATGCAAAAAAAATGCAAAAAAAATGCAAAAAAAATGCAAAAAAAAAATGCAAAAAACCCACAAAAAAATGCAAAAAAAATGCAAAAAAATGCAAAAAAAATACAAAAAAAATGCAAAAAATGCAAAAAAAACACAAAAAAATGCAAAAAAAACACAAAAAAATGCAAAAAAAAACCACAAAAAATGCAAAAAAAATGTAAAAAGAAAGTGCAAAAAAAACACAAAAAATGCAAAAAAAAATGCAAAAAAAATGCAAAAAAATGCAAAAAAAAATGCAAAAAAATGCAAAAAAAACACAAAAAATGCAAAAAAAACCCACAAAAAAATGCAAAAAAAATGTAAAAAAAAAGTGCAAAAAAAACAAAAAAAATGCAAAAAAAATGCAAAAAAATTGCAAAAAAAATGCAAAAAATGCAAAAAAAATGCAAAAAAATGCAAAAAAAAAATGCAAAAAAATGCAAAAAAAAATGCAAAAAAAACACAAAAAAATGAAAAAAAATGCAAAAAAAAATGCAAAAAAATGCAAAAAAAAATGCAAAAAAACCCACAAAAAAATGCAAAAAAATGCAAAAAAATGCAAAAAAAAAATGCAAAAAAAAATGCAAAAAAAACCACAAAAAAATGAAAAAAATGCAAAAAAAAAAATGCAAAAAAATGCAAAAAAAAAATGCAAAAAAAACAAAAAAAATGCAAAAAAAAATGCAAAAAAAATGCAAAAAAATGCAAAAAAAATGCAAAAAAATGCAAAAAAATGCAAAAAAATGCAAAAAAAATGCAAAAAAAATGCAAAAAAAATGCAAAAAAACACAAAAAAATGCAAAAAAAAAATGCTAAAAAAATGCAAAAAAAATGCAAAAAAATGCAAAAAAACAAAACAAAAAAAATGCAAAAAAATTGCAAAAAAAATGCAAAAAATGCAAAAAAAAATGCAAAAAAATGCAAAAAAAAAATGCAAAAAACCCACAAAAAAATGCAAAAAAAATGCAAAAAAATGCAAAAAAAATACAAAAAAATGCAAAAAATGCAAAAAAACACAAAAAAATGCAAAAAATGCAAAAAAAACACAAAAAAATGCAAAAAAACCCACAAAAAATGCAAAAAAATGTAAAAAAAATGTAAAAAAAAAGTGCAAAAAAAACACAAAAAATGCAAAAAAAAAATGCAAAAAAAATGCAAAAAAATGCAAAAAAAAATGCAAAAAAATGCAAAAAAAATGCAAAAAATGCAAAAAAAAAAACACAAAAAATGCAAAAAAACCCCACAAAAAAATGCAAAAAAAATGTAAAAAAAAAGTGCAAAAAAAACAAAAAAAATGCAAAAAAAATGCAAAAAAATGCAAAAAAAATGCAAAAAAATGCAAAAAAAATGCAAAAAAATGCAAAAAAAATGCAAAAAAAATGCAAAAAAAATGCAAAAAAATGCAAAAAAAATGCAAAAAAAATGCAAAAAAAATGCAAAAAAACACAAAAAGATGCAAAAAAAAATGCTAAAAAAAACAAAAAAAATGCAAAAAAATTGCAAAAAAAATGCAAAAAATGCAAAAAAAATGCAAAAAAATGCAAAAAAAAAATGCAAAAAAATGCAAAAAAAAATGCAAAAAAACACAAAAAAAATGCAAAAAAACCCACAAAAAAATGCAAAAAAATGCAAAAAAAAAATGCAAAAAAAAAATGCAAAAAAAAACACAAAAAAATGAAAAAAATGCAAAAAAAAAAATGCAAAAAAATGCAAAAAAAAAATGCAAAAAAAACAAAAAAAATGCAAAAAAAAATGCAAAAAAAATGCAAAAAAATGCAAAAAAAATGCAAAAAAATGCAAAAAAAATGCAAAAAAATGCAAAAAAAATGCAAAAAAAATGCAAAAAAAATGCAAAAAAATGCAAAAAAAATGCAAAAAAAAATGCAAAAAAAATGCAAAAAAATACAAAAAAATACAAAAAATGCAAAAAAAATGCAAAAAAATGCAAAAAAAATGCAAAAAAAAATGCAAAAAAAATGCAAAAAAAATGCAAAAAAAATGCAAAAAAAAATGTAAAAAAAAGTGCAAAAAAAACACAAAAAATGCAAAAAAAAAATGCAAAAAAAATGCAAAAAAATGCAAAAAAAAATGCAAAAAAATGCAAAAAAAATGCAAAAAATGCAAAAAAAAACACAAAAAATGCAAAAAAAACCCACAAAAAAATGCAAAAAAAATGTAAAAAAAAAGTGCAAAAAAACCAAAAAAAATGCAAAAAAAATGCAAAAAAATGCAAAAAAAATGCAAAAAAATGCAAAAAAAATGCAAAAAAAATGCAAAAAAAATGCAAAAAAATGCAAAAAAAATGCAAAAAAAATGCAAAAAAAATGCAAAAAAACACAAAAAAATGCAAAAAAAAATGCTAAAAAAAACAAAAAAAATGCAAAAAAATTGCAAAAAAAAATGCAAAAAATGCAAAAAAAATGCAAAAAAATGCAAAAAAAAAAATGCAAAAAAATGCAAAAAAAAATGCAAAAAAACACAAAAAAATGAAAAAAAATGCAAAAAAAAATGCAAAAAAATGCAAAAAAAAATGCAAAAAAACCCACAAAAAAATGCAAAAAAAAATGCAAAAAAACAAAAAAATGCAAAAAAAATGCAAAAAAATGCAAAAAAATGCAAAAAAATGCAAAAAAATGCAAAAAAATGCAAAAAAATGCAAAAAAATGCAAAAAAAATGCAAAAAAAATGCAAAAAAACACAAAAAAATGCAAAAAAAAAATGCTAAAAAAATGCAAAAAAAATGCAAAAAAATGCAAAAAAACAAAACAAAAAAAATGCAAAAAAATTGCAAAAAAAATGCAAAAAATGCAAAAAAAAATGCAAAAAAATGCAAAAAAAAAATGCAAAAAACCCACAAAAAAATGCAAAAAAAATGCAAAAAAATGCAAAAAAAATACAAAAAAATGCAAAAAATGCAAAAAAACACAAAAAAATGCAAAAAATGCAAAAAAAACACAAAAAAATGCAAAAAAACCCACAAAAAATGCAAAAAAATGTAAAAAAAAGTGCAAAAAAAACACAAAAAAAATGCAAAAAAAAATGCAAAAAAAATGCAAAAAAAATGTAAAAAAAAAGTGCAAAAAAAACACAAAAAATGCAAAAAAAAAATGCAAAAAAAATGCAAAAAAATGCAAAAAAAAATGCAAAAAAATGCAAAAAAAATGCAAAAAATGCAAAAAAAAAACACAAAAAATGCAAAAAAAACCCACAAAAAAATGCAAAAAAAATGTAAAAAAAAAGTGCAAAAAAAACAAAAAAAATGCAAAAAAAATGCAAAAAAATGCAAAAAAAATGCAAAAAAATGCAAAAAAAATGCAAAAAAATGCAAAAAAAATGCAAAAAAAATGCAAAAAAAATGCAAAAAAATGCAAAAAAAATGCAAAAAAAATGCAAAAAAAATGCAAAAAAACACAAAAAAATGCAAAAAAAAATGCTAAAAAAAACAAAAAAAATGCAAAAAAATTGCAAAAAAAATGCAAAAAATGCAAAAAAAATGCAAAAAAATGCAAAAAAAAAATGCAAAAAAATGCAAAAAAAAATGCAAAAAAACACAAAAAAATGAAAAAAAATGCAAAAAAAAATGCAAAAAAATGCAAAAAAAAATGCAAAAAAACCCACAAAAAAATGCAAAAAAATGCAAAAAAAAAATGCAAAAAAAAAATGCAAAAAAAAACACAAAAAAATGAAAAAAATGCAAAAAAAAAATGCAAAAAAATGCAAAAAAAAAATGCAAAAAAAACAAAAAAAATGCAAAAAAAAATGCAAAAAAAATGCAAAAAAATGCAAAAAAAATGCAAAAAAATGCAAAAAAAATGCAAAAAAATGCAAAAAAACAAAACAAAAAAAATGCAAAAAAATTGCAAAAAAAATGCAAAAAATGCAAAAAAAAATGCAAAAAAATGCAAAAAAAAAATGCAAAAAACCCACAAAAAAATGCAAAAAAATGCAAAAAAAATGCAAAAAAATGCAAAAAAAAATGCAAAAAATGCAAAAAAAACACAAAAAATGCAAAAAAAACCCACAAAAAAATGCAAAAAAAATGTAAAAAAAAAGTGCAAAAAAAACAAAAAAAAATGCAAAAAAAAATGCAAAAAAAATGCAAAAAAATGCAAAAAAAATGCAAAAAAATGCAAAAAAAATGCAAAAAAAATGCAAAAAAATGCAAAAAAAAATGCAAAAAAATGCAAAAAAAAATGCAAAAAAAAATGCAAAAAAAAATGCAAAAAAAAATGCAAAAAAATGAGAAAAAAAAATGCAAAAAAACCCACAAAAAAATGCAAAAAAAATGCAAAAAAATGCAAAAAAACACAAAAAAAACACAAAAAAAATGCAAAAAAAATGCAAAAAAAATGCAAAAAAAAATGCAAAAAATGCAAAAAAAATGCAAAAAAACACAAAAAAATGCAAAAAAAACACAAAAAAAATGCAAAATAAATGCAAAAAAAATGCAAAAAAAAATGCAAAAAATGCAAAAAAAATGCAAAAAAAAACACAAAAAAATGAAAAAAAAATGCAAAAAGAAAATGCAAAAAACCCACAAAAAAATGCAAAAAAAATGCAAAAAAAATGAAAAAAAAATACAAAAAAAATGCAAAAAATGCAAAAAAAAACAAAAAAATGCAAAAAATGCAAAAAAAACACAAAAAAATGCAAAAAAAACACAAAAAAATGCAAAAAAAATGCAAAAAAATGCAAAAAAATGCAAAAAAAACACAAAAAAATGAAAAAAAAATGCAAAAAAAACACAAAAAAATGCAAAAAAAACGCAAAAAAAATGCAAAAAAAATGCAAAAAAAATGCAAAAAAAAATGCAAAAAATGCAAAAAAAATGCAAAAAAACACAAAAAAATGCAAAAAAAACACAAAAAAAATGCAAAATAAATGCAAAAAAAATGCAAAAAAAATGCAAAAAAACACAAAAAAATGCAAAAAAAAAATGCTAAAAAAATGCAAAAAAAATGCAAAAAAATGCAAAAAAACAAAACAAAAAAAATGCAAAAAAATTGCAAAAAAAATGCAAAAAATGCAAAAAAAAATGCAAAAAAATGCAAAAAAAAAATGCAAAAAACCCACAAAAAAATGCAAAAAAAATGCAAAAAAATGCAAAAAAAATACAAAAAAATGCAAAAAATGCAAAAAAAACAAAAAAATGCAAAAAATGCAAAAAAAACACAAAAAAATGCAAAAAAACCCACAAAAAATGCAAAAAAATGTAAAAAAAAGTGCAAAAAAAACACAAAAAAAATGCAAAAAAAAATGCAAAAAAAATGCAAAAAAAATGTAAAAAAAAAGTGCAAAAAAAACACAAAAAATGCAAAAAAAAAATGCAAAAAAAATGCAAAAAAATGCAAAAAAAAATGCAAAAAAATGAAAAAAAATGCAAAAAATGCAAAAAAAAAACACAAAAAATGCAAAAAAAACCCACAAAGAAATGCAAAAAAAATGTAAAAAAAAAGTGCAAAAAAAACAAAAAAAATGCAAAAAAAATGCAAAAAAATGCAAAAAAAATGCAAAAAAATGCAAAAAAAATGCAAAAAAATGCAAAAAAAATGCAAAAAAAATGCAAAAAAAATGCAAAAAAATGCAAAAAAATGCAAAAAAAATGCAAAAAAAATGCAAAAAAACACAAAAAAATGCAAAAAAAAATGCTAAAAAAAACAAAAAAAATGCAAAAAAATTGCAAAAAAAATGCAAAAAATGCAAAAAAAATGCAAAAAAATGCAAAAAAAAAATGCAAAAAAATGCAAAAAAAAATGCAAAAAAACACAAAAAAATGCAAAAAAACACAAAAAAATGCAAAAAATGCAAAAAAAATGCAAAAAAACCCACAAAAAAATGCAAAAAAACAAAACAAAAAAAATGCAAAAAAATTGCAAAAAAAATGCAAAAAATGCAAAAAAAATGCAAAAAAATGCAAAAAAATGCAAAAAAAAAATGCAAAAAACCCACAAAAAAATGCAAAAAAATGCAAAAAAAATACAAAAAAAATGCAAAAAATGCAAAAAAAACACAAAAAAATGCAAAAAATGCAAAAAAACACAAAAAATGCAAAAAACCCACAAAAAATGCAAAAAAATGTAAAAAAAAAGTGCAAAAAAAACACAAAAAAATGCAAAAAAAAATGCAAAAAAAATGCAAAAAAAATGTAAAAAAAAAGTGCAAAAAAAACACAAAAAATGCAAAAAAAAAAATGCAAAAAAAATGCAAAAAAATGCAAAAAAAATGCAAAAAAATGCAAAAAAAATGCAAAAAATGCAACAAAAAAACACAAAAAATGCAAAAAAAACCCACAAAAAAATGCAAAAAAAATGTAAAAAAAAAGTGCAAAAAAAACAAAAAAAATGCAAAAAAAAATGCAAAAAAAATGCAAAAAAATGCAAAAAAAATGCAAAAAAATGCAAAAAAAATGCAAAAAAATGCAAAAAAAATGCAAAAAAAATGCAAAAAAAATGCAAAAAAATGCAAAAAAAATGCAAAAAAAATGCAAAAAAAATGCAAAAAAATACAAAAAAAATACAAAAAATGCAAAAAAAATGCAAAAAAATGAAAAAAATGCAAAAAAAAATGCAAAAAAATGCAAAAAAAAAAATGAAAAAAATGCAAAAAAAACAAAAAAATGCAAAAAATGCAAAAAAAATGCAAAAAAAACCACAAAAAATGCAAAAAAATGTAAAAAAAAAAGTGCAAAAAAAACACAAAAAAAATGCAAAAAAATGCAAAAAAAATGCAAAAAAACACAAAAAAATGCAAAAAAAACCCCAAAAAAATGAAAAAAAAATGCAAAAAAAATGCAAAAAAAATGCAAAAAATGCAAAAAAAATGCAAAAAAATGCAAAAAAATGCAAAAAAATGCAAAAAAAATGCAAAAAACCCACAAAAAAATGCAAAAAAAATGCAAAAAAATGCAAAAAAAATGCAAAAAAAATGCAAAAAAAATGCAAAAAAATACAAAAAAAATACAAAAAATGCAAAAAAAATGCAAAAAAATGCAAAAAAATTGCAAAAAAAACAAAAAAATGCAAAAAATGCAAAAAAAAATGCAAAAAAAAATGCAAAAAAATGCAAAAAAAATGCAAAAAAATGCAAAAAAAAATGCAAAAAATGCAAAAAAAAAACACAAAAAATGCAAAAAAAAACCACAAAAAAATGCAAAAAAAATGTAAAAAAAAAGTGCAAAAAAAACAAAAAAAATGCAAAAAATGCAAAAAAATGCAAAAAAAATGCAAAAAAATGCAAAAAAAATGCAAAAAAAATGCAAAAAAATGCAAAAAAAATGCAAACAAAATGAAAAAAAAATGCAAAAAAATACAAAAAAAATACAAAAAATGCAAAAAAAATGCAAAAAAATGCAAAAAAATTGCAAAAAAAATGCAAAAAAAATGCAAAAAAATGCAAAAAAACACAAAAAAATGCAAAAAAAAAATGCTAAAAAAATGCAAAAAAAACAAAAAAAATGCAAAAAAAAATGCAAAAAAATGCAAAAAAATGCAAAAAAAATGCAAAAAAAATGCAAAAAAAATGCAAAAAAATGCAAAAAAAATGCAAAAAAACCCACAAAAAAATGCAAAAAAAATGCAAAAAAATGCAAAAAAAAATGCAAAAAAAAATGCAAAAAAAAACACAAAAAAATGAAAAAAATGCAAAAAAAAAATGCAAAAAAATGCAAAAAAAAAATGCAAAAAAACCCACAAAAAATGCAAAAAAAATGCAAAAAAAAATGCAAAAAAAAATGCAAAAAAACCAAAAAAAATGCACAAAAAAATGCAAAAAATGCAAAAAAAACACAAAAAAATGCAAAAAAACCACAAAAAATGCAAAAAAAATGCAAAAAATGCAAAAAAAATGCAAAAAAAACCAAAAAAAAATACAAAAAAAATGCAAAAAATGCAAAAAAAACACAAAAAATGCAAAAAAAACCCACAAAAAAATGCAAAAAAAAATGTAAAAAAAAAGTGCAAAAAAAACAAAAAAAATGCTAAAAAAAATGCAAAAAAAATGCAAAAAAATGCAAAAAAAATGCAAAAAAAATGCAAAAAAAAATGCAAAAAAATGCAAAAAAAATCCAAAAAAACACAAAAAAACACAAAAAAATGCAAAAAAAATGCAAAAAAATGCAAAAAAAATGCAAAAAAATGCAAAAAAAATGCAAAAAAACACAAAAAAATGCAAAAAAAACAAAAAAAATGCAAAAAAAAACACAAAAAAATGAAAAAAATGCAAAAAAAAAATGCAAAAAAATGCAAAAAAAAAATGCAAAAAAACCCACAAAAAATGCAAAAAAAATGCAAAAAAAAATGCAAAAAAAAATGCAAAAAAACCAAAAAAAATGCACAAAAAAATGCAAAAAATGCAAAAAAAACACAAAAAAATGCAAAAAAACCACAAAAAATGCAAAAAAAATGCAAAAAATGCAAAAAAAATGCAAAAAAAAACCAAAAAAAATACAAAAAAAATGCAAAAAATGCAAAAAAAACACAAAAAATGCAAAAAAAACCCACAAAAAAATGCAAAAAAAAATGTAAAAAAAAAGTGCAAAAAAAACAAAAAAAATGCTAAAAAAAAATGCAAAAAAAATGCAAAAAAATGCAAAAAAAATGCAAAAAAAATGCAAAAAAAAATGCAAAAAAATGCAAAAAAAATCCAAAAAAACACAAAAAAACACAAAAAAAATGCAAAAAAAATGCAAAAAAATGCAAAAAAAATGCAAAAAAATGCAAAAAAAATGCAAAAAAACACAAAAAAATGCAAAAAAAACAAAAAAAATGCAAAAAAAAACAAAAAAATGAAAAAAATGCAAAAAAAAAATGCAAAAAAATGCAAAAAAAAATGCAAAAAAACCCACAAAAAATGCAAAAAAATGCAAAAAAAAATGCAAAAAAAAATGCTAAAAAAAATGCAAAAAAAATGCAAAAAAATGCAAAAAAAATGCAAAAAAAATGCAAAAAAAAATGCAAAAAAATGCAAAAAAAATCCAAAAAAACACAAAAAAACACAAAAAAAATGCAAAAAAAATGCAAAAAAATGCAAAAAAAATGCAAAAAAATGCAAAAAAAATGCAAAAAAACAAAAAAATGCAAAAAAAACAAAAAAAATGCAAAAAAAAACACAAAAAAATGAAAAAAATGCAAAAAAAAAATGCAAAAAAATGCAAAAAAAAAATGCAAAAAAACCCACAAAAAATGCAAAAAAAATGCAAAAAAAAATGCAAAAAAAAATGCAAAAAAACCAAAAAAAATGCACAAAAAAATGCAAAAAATGCAAAAAAAACACAAAAAAATGCAAAAAAACCACAAAAAATGCAAAAAAAATGCAAAAAATGCAAAAAAAATGCAAAAAAAACCAAAAAAAATACAAAAAAAATGCAAAAAATGCAAAAAAAACACAAAAAATGCAAAAAAAACCCACAAAAAAATGCAAAAAAAAATGTAAAAAAAAAGTGCAAAAAAAACAAAAAAAATGCTAAAAAAAATGCAAAAAAAATGCAAAAAAATGCAAAAAAAATGCAAAAAAAATGCAAAAAAAAATGCAAAAAAATGCAAAAAAAATCCAAAAAAACACAAAAAAACACAAAAAAAATGCAAAAAAAATGCAAAAAAATGCAAAAAAAATGCAAAAAAATGCAAAAAAAATGCAAAAAAACACAAAAAAATGCAAAAAAAACAAAAAAAATGCAAAAAAAATGCAAAAAAAATGCAAAAAAAAAATGCAAAAAAATGCAAAAAAAATGCAAAAAAACACAAAAAAATGCAAAAAAAACAAAAAAAATGCAAAAAAAATGCAAAAAAAATGCAAAAAAAAATGCAAAAAATGCAAAAAAAAATGCAAAAAAAACACAAAAAAAATGAAAAAAAAAATGCAAAAAAATGCAAAAAAAAAAATGCAAAAAAACCCACAAAAAAAATGCAAAAAAAATGCAAAAAAAATGCAAAAAAATTAATACAAAAAAAATGCAAAAAATGCAAAAAAAAATGCAAAAAAAATGCAAAAAAATGTAAAAAAAAGTGCAAAAAAACACACACAAAAAATGCAAAAAAAAGTGCAAAAAAAATGCAAAAAAAATGTAAAAAAAAAAGTGCAAAAAAAACACAAAAAAATGCAAAAAAAAAATGCAAAAAAAATGCAAAAAAATGCAAAAAAATGCAAAAAAAAATGCAAAAAAAATGCAAAAAAATGCAAAAAAAATGCAAAAAAAATGCAAAAAAAATGCAAAAAAATGCAAAAAAAAATGCAAAAAAAAATGCAAAAAAAAATGCAAAAAAACCAAAAAAAATGCACAAAAAAATGCAAAAAATGCAAAAAAAAACACAAAAAAATGCAAAAAAACCACAAAAAATGCAAAAAAATGCAAAAAATGCAAAAAAAAATGCAAAAAAAAACCAAAAAAAAATACAAAAAAAAATGCAAAAAATGCAAAAAAAAACACAAAAAATGCAAAAAAAACCCACAAAAAAAATGCAAAAAAAAATGTAAAAAAAAAGTGCAAAAAAAACAAAAAAAATGCTAAAAAAAATGCAAAAAAAAATGCAAAAAAATGCAAAAAAAATGCAAAAAAAATGCAAAAAAAAATGCAAAAAAATGCAAAAAAAATCCAAAAAAACACAAAAAAAACACAAAAAAAATGCAAAAAAAATGCAAAAAAATGCAAAAAAAATGCAAAAAATGCAAAAAAAATGCAAAAAAACACAAAAAAATGCAAAAAAAACAAAAAAAAATGCAAAAAAAATGCAAAAAAAATGCAAAAAAAAATGCAAAAAATGCAAAAAAAATGCAAAAAAACACAAAAAAATGCAAAAAAAACAAAAAAATGCAAAAAAAATTGCAAAAAAAATGCAAAAAAAAATGCAAAAAATGCAAAAAAAATGCAAAAAAAACACAAAAAAATGAAAAAAAAAATGCAAAAAAATGCAAAAAAAAAAATGCAAAAAACCCACAAAAAAATGCAAAAAAAATGCAAAAAAAATGCAAAAAAAATGCAAAAAAAATACAAAAAAAAATGCAAAAAATGCAAAAAAAAATGCAAAAAAATGCAAAAAAATGTAAAAAAAAAGTGCAAAAAAACACACACAAAAAATGCAAAAAAAAGTGCAAAAAAAATGCAAAAAAAAATGTAAAAAAAAAAGTGCAAAAAAAACACAAAAAAATGCAAAAAAAAATGCAAAAAAAATGCAAAAAAATGCAAAAAAATGCAAAAAAAATGCAAAAAAAATGCAAAAAAATGCAAAAAAAATGCAAAAAAAATGCAAAAAAAATGCAAAAAAATGCAAAAAAAAATGCAAAAAAATGCAAAAAAAATGCAAAAAACACAAAAAAATGCAAAAAAAAACACAAAAAAATGCAAAAAAAATGCAAAAAAAATGCAAAAAAAATGCAAAAAAAATGCAAAAAAACAAAACAAAAAAAATGCAAAAAAATTGCAAAAAATGCAAAAAAAAATGCAAAAAAATGCAAAAAAAATGCAAAAAAAAATGCAAAAAACCCACAAAAAAATGCAAAAAAAATGCAAAAAAATGCAAAAAAAATACAAAAAAAATGCAAAAAATGCAAAAAATACACAAAAAAATGCAAAAAATGCAAAAAAAACACAAAAAAATGCAAAAAAAACCCACAAAAAATGCAAAAAAATGTAAAAAAAAAGTGCAAAAAAAACACAAAAAAAATGCAAAAAAATGCAAAAAAAATGTAAAAAAAAAGTGCAAAAAAAACACAAAAAATGCAAAAAAAAAATGCAAAAAAAATGCAAAAAAATGCAAAAAAAATGCAAAAAAATGCAAAAAAAAATGCAAAAAATGCAAAAAAAAAACACAAAAAATGCAAAAAAAACCCACAAAAAAATGCAAAAAAAATGTAAAAAAAAAGTGCAAAAAAAACAAAAAAAATGCAAAAAAAATGCAAAAAAATACAAAAAAAATACAAAAAATGCAAAAAAAATGCAAAAAAATGCAAAAAAATGCAAAAAAAATGCAAAAAAAATGCAAAAAAAATGCAAAAATACACAAAAAAATGCAAAAAAAAATGCTAAAAAAATGCAAAAAAAACAAAAAAAATGCAAAAAAAAATGCAAAAAAATGCAAAAAAAATGCAAAAAAAAATGCAAAAAAAATGCAAAAAAAAATGCAAAAAAAAAATGCAAAAAAAAACAAAAAAATGAAAAAAAATGCAAAAAAAATGCAAAAAAATGCAAAAAAAAATGCAAAAAAACCCACAAAAAAATACAAAAAAATTGCAAAAAAATGCAAAAAAAAATGCAAAAAAAAATGCAAAAAAAAATGCAAAAAAAAACACAAAAAAATGAAAAAAATGCAAAAAAAAATGCAAAAAAATGCAAAAAAAAAATGCAAAAAAATCCACAAAAAATTCAAAAAAAATGCAAAAAAATGCAAAAAAAAATGCAAAAAAAAACAAAAAAAATGCACAAAAAAATGCAAAAAATGCAAAAAAATGTAAAAAAAAAGTGCAAAAAAAACACAAAAAAATGCAAAAAAAATGCAAAAAATATGCAAAAAAAATGTAAAAAAAAAAAGTGCAAAAAAAACACAAAAAAATGCAAAAAAAAATGCAAAAAAAAATGCAAAAAAATGCAAAAAAAATGCAAAAAAAATGCAAAAAAATGCAAAAAAATGCAAAAAAAATGCAAAAAAAATGCAAAAAAAATGCTAAAAAATGCAAAAAAAAAATGCAAAAAAATGCAAAAAAAATGCAAAAAAACACAAAAAAATGCAAAAAAAACCACAAAAAAATGAAAAAAAAATGCAAAAAAAATGCAAAAAAAATGCAAAAAAATGAAAAAAAACAAAACAAAAAAAATGAAAAAAAATTGCAAAAAAAATGCAAAAAATGCAAAAAAAATGCAAAAAAATGCCACAAAAAAATGCAAAAAAACCCACAAAAAATGCAAAAAAATGCCACAAAAAAATTGCAAAAAAAACACAAAAAAATGCAAAAAATGCAAAAAAAAATGCAAAAAAATGAAAAAAATGCAAAAAAAAAATGCAAAAAAATGCAAAAAAAAAAATGCAAAAAATGCAAAAAAAACAAAAAAATGCAAAAAATGCAAAAAAAATGCAAAAAAAACCACAAAAAATGCAAAAAAATGTAAAAAAAAAAGTGCAAAAAAAACACAAAAAAAATGCAAAAAAATGCAAAAAAAATGCAAAAAAACACAAAAAAATGCAAAAAAAACCCCAAAAAAATGAAAAAAAAATGCAAAAAAAATGCAAAAAAAATGCAAAAAATGCAAAAAAAATGCAAAAAAATGCAAAAAAATGCAAAAAAATGCAAAAAAAATGCAAAAAACCCACAAAAAAATGCAAAAAAAATGCAAAAAAATGCAAAAAAAATGCAAAAAAAATGCAAAAAAAATGCAAAAAAATACAAAAAAAATACAAAAAATGCAAAAAAAATGCAAAAAAATGCAAAAAAATTGCAAAAAAAACAAAAAAATGCAAAAAATGCAAAAAAAAATGCAAAAAAAATGAAAAAAATGCAAAAAAACATGCAAAAAAATGCAAAAAAAAAAATGCAAAAAATGCAAAAAAAACACAAAAAAATGCAAAAAAAACCACAAAAAAATGCAAAAAAATGTAAAAAAAAAAGTGCAAAAAAAACACAAAAAAAATGCAAAAAAAAAGTGCAAAAAAACCACAAAAAAATGCAAAAAAAATGCAAAAAAAATGCAAAAAAAATGCAAAAAAAATGCAAAAAAATGCAAAAAAAAATGCAAAAAAATGCAAAAAAAATGCAAAAAAACACAAAAAAATGCAAAAAAACCCCCAAAAAAATGAAAAAAAAATGCAAAAAAACAAAACAAAAAAAATGCAAAAAAATTGCAAAAAAAATGCAAAAAATGCAAAAAAAACACAAAAAAATGCAAAAAATGCAAAAAAAAATGCAAAAAACCCACAAAAAAATGCAAAAAAAAATGCAAAAAAATGCAAAAAAAATACAAAAAAAATGCAAAAAATGCAAAAAAAACACAAAAAAATGCAAAAAATGCAAAAAAAAAACACAAAAAAATGCAAAAAAACCCACAAAAAATGCAAAAAAATGTAAAAAAAAAAAGTGCAAAAAAAAACACAAAAAAAATTCAAAAAAAAATGCAAAAAAAATGTAAAAAAAAAGTGCAAAAAAAACACAAAAAATGCAAAAAAAAAAATGCAAAAAAAATGCAAAAAAATGCAAAAAAAAATGCAAAAAAATGCAAAAAAAAATGCAAAAAATGCAAAAAAAAAACACAAAAAATGCAAAAAAAACCCACAAAAAAATGCAAAAAAAATGTAAAAAAAAAGTGCAAAAAAAACAAAAAAAATGCAAAAAAAAATGCAAAAAAAATGCAAAAAAATGCAAAAAAAATGCAAAAAAATGCAAAAAAAATGCAAAAAAAATGCAAAAAAATGCAAAAAAAATGCAAACAAAATGAAAAAAAAATGCAAAAAAATACAAAAAAAATACAAAAAATGCAAAAAAAATGCAAAAAAATGCAAAAAAATTGCAAAAAAAATGCAAAAAAAATGCAAAAAAATGCAAAAAAACACAAAAAAATGCAAAAAAAAAATGCTAAAAAAATGCAAAAAAAACAAAAAAAATGCAAAAAAAAATGCAAAAAAATGCAAAAAAATGCAAAAAAAATGCAAAAAAATGAAAAAAAAATGCAAAAAAACAAAACAAAAAAAATGCAAAAAAATTGCAAAAAAAAATGCAAAAAATGCAAAAAAAACACAAAAAAATGCAAAAAATGCAAAAAAAAATGCAAAAAACCCACAAAAAAATGCAAAAAAAATGCAAAAAAATGCAAAAAAAAATACAAAAAAAATGCAAAAAATGCAAAAAAAACACAAAAAAATGCAAAAAATGCAAAAAAAACACAAAAAAATGCAAAAAAACCCACAAAAAATGCAAAAAAATGTAAAAAAAAAAAGTGCAAAAAAAACACAAAAAAAATTCAAAAAAAAATGCAAAAAAAATGTAAAAAAAAGTGCAAAAAAAACACAAAAAATGCAAAAAAAAAAATGCAAAAAAAATGCAAAAAAATGCAAAAAAAATGCAAAAAAATGCAAAAAAAAATGCAAAAAATGCAAAAAAAAAACACAAAAAATGCAAAAAAAACCCACAAAAAAATGCAAAAAAAATGTAAAAAAAAAGTGCAAAAAAAACAAAAAAAATGCAAAAAAAAATGCAAAAAAAATGCAAAAAAATGCAAAAAAAATGCAAAAAAATGCAAAAAAAATGCAAAAAAAATGCAAAAAAATGCAAAAAAAATGCAAACAAAATGAAAAAAAAATGCAAAAAAATACAAAAAAAATACAAAAAATGCAAAAAAAATGAAAAAAAATGCAAAAAAATTGCAAAAAAAATGCAAAAAAATGCAAAAAAAATGCAAAAAAACACAAAAAAATGCAAAAAAAAAATGCTAAAAAAATGCAAAAAAAACAAAAAAAATGCAAAAAAAAATGCAAAAAAATGCAAAAAAAATGCAAAAAAAATGCAAAAAAAATGCAAAAAAAATGCAAAAAAATGCAAAAAAAATGCAAAAAAACCCACAAAAAAATGCAAAAAAAATGCAAAAAAATGCAAAAAAAAATGCAAAAAAAAATGCAAAAAAAAACACAAAAAAATGAAAAAAATGCAAAAAAAAAATGCAAAAAAATGCAAAAAAAAAATGCAAAAAAACCCACAAAAAATGCAAAAAAAATGCAAAAAAATGCAAAAAAAAATGCAAAAAAACCAAAAAAAATGCACAAAAAAATGCAAAAAATGCAAAAAAAAACACAAAAAAATGCAAAAAAACCACAAAAAATGCAAAAAAAATGCAAAAAATGCAAAAAAAATGCAAAAAAAACCAAAAAAAAATACAAAAAAAATGCAAAAAATGCAAAAAAAACACAAAAAATGCAAAAAAAACCCACAAAAAAATGCAAAAAAAAATGTAAAAAAAAGTGCAAAAAAAACAAAAAAAATGCTAAAAAAAATGCAAAAAAAATGCAAAAAAATGCAAAAAAAATGCAAAAAAAATGCAAAAAAAAATGCAAAAAAATGCAAAAAAAATCCAAAAAAACACAAAAAAACACAAAAAAAATGCAAAAAAAATGCAAAAAAATGCAAAAAAAATGCAAAAAATGCAAAAAAAATGCAAAAAAACACAAAAAAATGCAAAAAAAACAAAAAAAATGCAAAAAAAATGCAAAAAAAATGCAAAAAAAATGCAAAAAATGCAAAAAAAATGCAAAAAAAACACAAAAAAATGAAAAAAAAAATGCAAAAAAATGCAAAAAAAAAAATGCAAAAAACCCACAAAAAAATGCAAAAAAAATGCAAAAAAAATGCAAAAAAAATACAAAAAAAATGCAAAAAATGCAAAAAAAAATGCAAAAAAATGCAAAAAAATGTAAAAAAAAGTGCAAAAAAACACACAAAAAATGCAAAAAAAAGTGCAAAAAAAATGCAAAAAAAATGTAAAAAAAAAAGTGCAAAAAAAACACAAAAAAATGCAAAAAAAAATGCAAAAAAAATGCAAAAAAATGCAAAAAAATGCAAAAAAAATGCAAAAAAAAATGCAAAAAAATGCAAAAAAAATGCAAAAAAAATGCAAAAAAAATGCAAAAAAATGCAAAAAAAAATGCAAAAAAATGCAAAAAAAATGCAAAAAACACAAAAAAATGCAAAAAAAAACACAAAAAAATGCAAAAAAAATGCAAAAAAAATGCAAAAAAAATGCAAAAAAAATGCAAAAAAACAAAACAAAAAAAATGCAAAAAAATTGCAAAAAATGCAAAAAAAATGCAAAAAAATGCAAAAAAAATGCAAAAAACACACAAAAAAATGCAAAAAAAATGCAAAAAAATGCAAAAAAAATACAAAAAAAAATGCAAAAAATGCAAAAAATACACAAAAAAATGCAAAAAATGCAAAAAAAACACAAAAAAATGCAAAAAAACCCACAAAAAATGCAAAAAAATGTAAAAAAAAAGTGCAAAAAAAACACAAAAAAAATGCAAAAAAATGCAAAAAAAATGTAAAAAAAAAGTGCAAAAAAAACACAAAAAATGCAAAAAAAAAATGCAAAAAAAATGCAAAAAAATGCAAAAAAAATGCAAAAAAATGCAAAAAAAATGCAAAAAATGCAAAAAAAAAAACACAAAAAATGCAAAAAAAACCCACAAAAAAATGCAAAAAAAATGTAAAAAAAAAGTGCAAAAAAAACAAAAAAAATGCAAAAAAAATGCAAAAAAATACAAAAAAAATACAAAAAATGCAAAAAAAAATGCAAAAAAACACAAAAAAATGCAAAAAAAAAATGCTAAAAAAATGCAAAAAAATGCAAAAAAAATGCAAAAAAAATGCAAAAAAAAATGCAAAAAAATGCAAAAAAAATCCAAAAAAACACAAAAAAACACAAAAAAAATGCAAAAAAAATGCAAAAAAATGCAAAAAAAATGCAAAAAATGCAAAAAAAATGCAAAAAAACACAAAAAAATGCAAAAAAAACAAAAAAAATGCAAAAAAAATGCAAAAAAAATGCAAAAAAAATGCAAAAAATGCAAAAAAAATGCAAAAAAAACACAAAAAAATGAAGAAAAAAAATGCAAAAAAATGCAAAAAAAAAAATGCAAAAAACCCACAAAAAAATGCAAAAAAAATGCAAAAAAAATGCAAAAAAAATACAAAAAAAATGCAAAAAATGCAAAAAAAAATGCAAAAAAATGCAAAAAAATGTAAAAAAAAAGTGCAAAAAAACACACACAAAAAATGCAAAAAAAAGTGCAAAAAAAATGCAAAAAAAATGTAAAAAAAAAAGTGCAAAAAAAACACAAAAAAATGCAAAAAAAAATGCAAAAAAAATGCAAAAAAATGCAAAAAAATGCAAAAAAAATGCAAAAAAAATGCAAAAAAATGCAAAAAAAAATGCAAAAAAAATGCAAAAAAAATGCAAAAAAATGCAAAAAAAAATGCAAAAAAATGCAAAAAAAATGCAAAAAACACAAAAAAATGCAAAAAAAAACAAAAAAATGCAAAAAAAATGCAAAAAAAATGCAAAAAAAATGCAAAAAAAATGCAAAAAAACAAAACAAAAAAAATGCAAAAAAATTGCAAAAAATGCAAAAAAAATGCAAAAAAATGCAAAAAAAATGCAAAAAACACACAAAAAAATGCAAAAAAAATGCAAAAAAATGCAAAAAAAATACAAAAAAAATGCAAAAAATGCAAAAAAAATGTAAAAAAAAAGTGCAAAAAAAACACAAAAAATGCAAAAAAAAAATGCAAAAAAAATGCAAAAAAATGCAAAAAAAATGCAAAAAAATGCAAAAAAAATGCAAAAAATGCAAAAAAAAAACACAAAAAATGCAAAAAAAACCCACAAAAAAATGCAAAAAAAATGTAAAAAAAAAGTGCAAAAAAAACAAAAAAAATGCAAAAAAAATGCAAAAAAATACAAAAAAAATACAAAAAATGCAAAAAAAATGCAAAAAAACACAAAAAAATGCAAAAAAAAAATGCTAAAAAAATGCAAAAAAAACAAAAAAAATGCAAAAAAAAATGCAAAAAAATGCAAAAAAATGCAAAAAAAAATGCAAAAAAATGCAAAAAAAAATGCAAAAAAAAATGCAAAAAAAAACAAAAAAATGAAAAAAAATGCAAAAAAAATGCAAAAAAATGCAAAAAAAAATGCAAAAAAACCCACAAAAAAATACAAAAAAATTGCAAAAAAATGCAAAAAAAAATGCAAAAAAAAATGCAAAAAAAAACACAAAAAAATGAAAAAAATGCAAAAAAAAATGCAAAAAAATGCAAAAAAAAAATGCAAAAAAAATCCACAAAAAATTCAAAAAAAATGCAAAAAAATGCAAAAAAAAATGCAAAAAAAAACAAAAAAAATGCACAAAAAAATGCAAAAAATGCAAAAAAATGTAAAAAAAAAAGTGCAAAAAAAACACAAAAAAAATGCAAAAAAAATGCAAAAAATATGCAAAAAAAATGTAAAAAAAAAAAAGTGCAAAAAAAACACAAAAAAATGCAAAAAAAAATGCAAAAAAAAATGCAAAAAAATGCAAAAAAAATGCAAAAAAAATGCAAAAAAAATGCAAAAAAATGCAAAAAAAATGCAAAAAAAATGCAAAAAAAATGCTAAAAAATGCAAAAAAAAATGCAAAAAAATGCAAAAAAAATGCAAAAAAACACAAAAAAATGCAAAAAAAACCACAAAAAAATGAAAAAAAAATGCAAAAAAAATGCAAAAAAAATGCAAAAAAAATGCAAAAAAATGAAAAAAAACAAAACAAAAAAAATGAAAAAAAATTGCAAAAAAAATGCAAAAAATGCAAAAAAAATGCAAAAAAATGCCACAAAAAAATGCAAAAAAACCCACAAAAAATGCAAAAAAAATGTAAAAAAAAAGTGCAAAAAAACACAAAAAAAATGCAAAAAAAAAAAGCAAAAAAAATGCAAAAAAAATGTAAAAAAAAAAAAGTGCAAAAAAAACACAAAAAAATGCAAAAAAAAATGCAAAAAAAATGCAAAAAAATGCAAAAAAAATGCAAAAAAAATGCAAAAAAAATGCAAAAAATGCAAAAAAATGCAAAAAAAATGCAAAAAAAATGCAAAAAAATGCAAAAAAAAATGCAAAAAAATGCAAAAAAAATGCAAAAAAACACAAAAAAATGCAAAAAAAAACAAAAAAATGAAAAAAAAATGCAAAAAAAATGCAAAAAAAATGCAAAAAAACACAAAAAAATGCAAAAAAAAAATGCTAAAAAAATGCAAAAAAAAATGCAAAAAAATGCAAAAAAATGCAAAAAAAAATGCAAAAAAATGCAAAAAAAAATGCAAAAAAAAATGCAAAAAAAAACAAAAAAATGAAAAAAAATGCAAAAAAAATGCAAAAAAATGCAAAAAAAATGCAAAAAAACCCACAAAAAAATACAAAAAAATTGCAAAAAAATGCAAAAAAAAATGCAAAAAAAAATGCAAAAAAAAAACACAAAAACATGAAAAAAATGCAAAAAAAAATGCAAAAAAATGCAAAAAAAAATGCAAAAAAAACCCACAAAAAATTCAAAAAAAATGCAAAAAAATGCAAAAAAAAATGCAAAAAAAAACAAAAAAAATGCACAAAAAAATGCAAAAAATGCAAAAAAATGTAAAAAAAAGTGCAAAAAAAACACAAAAAAAATGCAAAAAAAAATGCAAAAAATATGCAAAAAAAATGTAAAAAAAAAAAAGTGCAAAAAAAACACAAAAAAATGCAAAAAAAAATGCAAAAAAAATGCAAAAAAAATGCAAAAAAACACAAAAAAATGCAAAAAAAACCACAAAAAAATGAAAAAAAAATGAAAAAAAAATGCAAAAAAAATGCAAAAAAATGAAAAAAAACAAAACAAAAAAAATGAAAAAAAATTGCAAAAAAAATGCAAAAAATGCAAAAAAAATGCAAAAAAATGCCACAAAAAAAAGTGCAAAAAAAACACAAAAAAATGCAAAAAAAAATGCAAAAAAAAATGCAAAAAAATGCAAAAAAAATGCAAAAAAAATGCAAAAAAAATGCAAAAAAATGCAAAAAAAATGCAAAAAAAATGCAAAAAAAATGCAAAAAAATGCAAAAAAAAATGCAAAAAAATGCAAAAAAAATGCAAAAAAACACAAAAAAATGCAAAAAAAAACATAAAAATGAAAAAAAAATGAAAAAAAAATGTAAAAAAATGCAAAAAAATGCAAAAAAACAAAACAAAAAAAATGCTAAAAAATTGCAAAAAAAATGCAAAAAATGCAAAAAAAATGCAAAAAAATGCAAAAAAAAAAATGCAAAAAACCCACAAAAAAATGCAAAAAAAATGCAAAAAAATGCAAAAAAAATACAAAAAAAATGCAAAAAATGCAAAAAAAAACACAAAAAAATGCAAAAAATGCAAAAAAAACACAAAAAAATGCAAAAAAATGTAAAAAAAGTGCAAAAAAAACACAAAAAAAATGCAAAAAAAAATGCAAAAAAAATGCAAAAAAAATGTAAAAAAAAGTGCAAAAAAAACACAAAAAAATGCAAAAAAAAAATGCAAAAAAAATGCAAAAAAATGCAAAAAAAATGCAAAAAAAATGCAAAAAAAATGCAAAAAAATACAAAAAAAATACAAAAAATGCAAAAAAAATGCAAAAAAAATGCAAAAAAAAATGCAAAAAAACACAAAAAAATGCAACAAAAAATGCAAAAAAAATGCAAAAAAATGCAAAAAAATGCAAAAAAAAAGAAACAAAAAAAATGCAAAAAAATTGCAAAAAAAATGCAAAAAATGCAAAAAAAAATGCAAAAAAATGCAAAAAAAAATACAAAAAAAATGCAAAAAATGCAAAAAAAAACACAAAAAACACAAAAAAATGCAACAAAAAATGCAAAAAAAATGCAAAAAATTGCAAAAAAAATGCAAAAAAATGCAAAAAAAAATGCAAAAAAATGCAAAAAAAATACAAAAAAAATGCAAAAAATACAAAAAAAATGCAAAAAAAATGCAAAAAAAATACAAAAAAAATGCAAAAAATGCAAAAAAAAAACACAAAAAAATGCAAAAAATGCAAAAAAAAAGTGCAAAAAAAACACAAAAAATGCAAAAAAAAAATGCAAAAAAAATGCAAAAAAAAATGCAAAAAAATGCAAAAAAACACAAAAAAATGCAACAAAAAATGCAAAAAAATGCAAAAAAATGCAAAAAAATGCAAAAAAAAATGCAAAAAAATGCAAAAAAAATGCAAAAAAATGCAAAAAAAACAAAACAAAAAAAATGCAAAAAAATTGCAAAAAAAATGCAAAAAATGCAAAAAAAATGCAAAAAAATGCAAAAAAAAAAAATGCAAAAAACCCACAAAAAAATGCAAAAAAAATGCAAAAAAATGCAAAAAAAATACAAAAAAAATGCAAAAAAATGCAAAAAAACACAAAAAAATGCAAAAAAAAAAATGCAAAAAAAATGCAAAAAAAAATGCAAAAAAAAACAAAAAAATGAAAAAAAATGCAAAAAAAACACAAAAAATGCAAAAAAAAAATGCAAAAAAAATGCAAAAAAATGCAAAAAAAATGCAAAAAAATGCAAAAAAAATGCAAAAAATGCAAAAAAAAAACACAAAAAATGCAAAAAAAACCCACAAAAAAATGCAAAAAAAATGTAAAAAAAAAGTGCAAAAAAAACAAAAAAAATGCAAAAAAAATGCAAAAAAATACAAAAAAAATACAAAAAATGCAAAAAAAATGCAAAAAAACACAAAAAAATGCAAAAAAAAAATGCTAAAAAAATGCAAAAAAAACAAAAAAAATGCAAAAAAAAATGCAAAAAAATGCAAAAAAATGCAAAAAAAAATGCAAAAAAATGCAAAAAAAAATGCAAAAAAAAATGCAAAAAAAAACAAAAAAATGAAAAAAAATGCAAAAAAAATGCAAAAAAATGCAAAAAAAAATGCAAAAAAACCCACAAAAAAATACAAAAAAATTGCAAAAAAATGCAAAAAAAAATGCAAAAAAAAATGCAAAAAAAAATGCAAAAAAAAACACAAAAAAATGAAAAAAATGCAAAAAAAAATGCAAAAAAATGCAAAAAAAAAAAGCAAAAAAAATCCACAAAAAATTCAAAAAAAATGCAAAAAAATGCAAAAAAAAATGCAAAAAAAACCAAAAAAAATGCACAAAAAAATGCAAAAAATGCAAAAAAATGTAAAAAAAAAAGTGCAAAAAAAACACAAAAAAAATGCAAAAAAAATGCAAAAAATATGCAAAAAAAATGTAAAAAAAAAAAAGTGCAAAAAAAACACAAAAAAATGCAAAAAAAAATGCAAAAAAAAATGCAAAAAAATGCAAAAAAAATGCAAAAAAAATGCAAAAAAAATGCAAAAAAATGCAAAAAAAATGCAAAAAAATACAAAAAAAATACAAAAAATGCAAAAAAAATGCAAAAAAAACACAAAAAAATGCAAAAAAAAAATGCTAAAAAAATGCAAAAAAAAATGCAAAAAAATGCAAAAAAAAATGCAAAAAAAAATGCAAAAAAAAACAAAAAAATGCAAAAAAATGCAAAAAAAATGCAAAAAAATGCAAAAAAAATGCAAAAAAACCCACAAAAAAATACAAAAAAATTGCAAAAAAATGCAAAAAAAAATGCAAAAAAAAATGCAAAAAAAAACACAAAAAAATGAAAAAAATGCAAAAAAAAATGCAAAAAAATGCAAAAAAAAAATGCAAAAAAAATCCACAAAAAATTCAAAAAAAATGCAAAAAAATGCAAAAAAAAAATGCAAAAAAAAACAAAAAAAATGCACAAAAAAATGCAAAAAATGCAAAAAAATGTAAAAAAAAAAGTGCAAAAAAAACACAAAAAAAATGCAAAAAAAATGCAAAAAATATGCAAAAAAAATGTAAAAAAAAAAAGTGCAAAAAAAACACAAAAAAATGCAAAAAAAAATGCAAAAAAAAATGCAAAAAAATGCAAAAAAAATGCAAAAAAAATGCAAAAAAAATGCAAAAAAATGCAAAAAAAATGCAAAAAAAATGCAAAAAAAATGCTAAAAAATGCAAAAAAAAATGCAAAAAAATGCAAAAAAAATGCAAAAAAACACAAAAAAATGCAAAAAAAACCACAAAAAAATGAAAAAAAAATGCAAAAAAAATGCAAAAAAAATGCAAAAAAAATGCAAAAAAATGAAAAAAAACAAAACAAAAAAAATGAAAAAAAATTGCAAAAAAAATGCAAAAAATGCAAAAAAAATGCAAAAAAATGCCACAAAAAAATGCAAAAAAACCCACAAAAAATGCAAAAAAAATGTAAAAAAAGTGCAAAAAAAACACAAAAAAATGCAAAAAAAATGCAAAAAAATGTAAAAAAAAAGTGCAAAAAAACACAAAAAAAATGCAAAAAAAAAAAGCAAAAAAAATGCAAAAAAAATGTAAAAAAAAAAAAGTGCAAAAAAAACACAAAAAAATGCAAAAAAAAAATGCAAAAAAAATGCAAAAAAATGCAAAAAAAATGCAAAAAAAATGCAAAAAAAATGCAAAAAATGCAAAAAAATGCAAAAAAAAATGCAAAAAAAATGCAAAAAAATGCAAAAAAAAATGCAAAAAAATGCAAAAAAAATGCAAAAAAACACAAAAAAATGCAAAAAAAAACAAAAAAATGAAAAAAAAATGAAAAAAAAATGCAAAAAAATGCAAAAAATGCAAAAAAACAAAACAAAAAAAATGCTAAAAAATTGCAAAAAAAATGCAAAAAATGCAAAAAAAATGCAAAAAAATGCAAAAAAAAAAATGCAAAAAAACCACAAAAAAATGCAAAAAAAATGCAAAAAAATGCAAAAAAAAATACAAAAAAAATGCAAAAAATGCAAAAAAAAACACAAAAAAATGCAAAAAATGCAAAAAAAACACAAAAAAATGCAAAAAAATGTAAAAAAAGTGCAAAAAAAACACAAAAAAAATGCAAAAAAAAATGCAAAAAAATGCAAAAAAATGTAAAAAAAAGTGCAAAAAAAACACAAAAAAATGCAAAAAAAAAATGCAAAAAAAATGCAAAAAAATGCAAAAAAAATGCAAAAAAAATGCAAAAAAAATGCAAAAAAATACAAAAAAAATACAAAAAATGCAAAAAAAATGCAAAAAAAATGCAAAAAAAAATGCAAAAAAACACAAAAAAATGCAACAAAAAATGCAAAAAAAATGCAAAAAAATGCAAAAAAAATGCAAAAAAAAAGAAACAAAAAAAATGCAAAAAAATTGCAAAAAAAATGCAAAAAATGCAAAAAAAAATGCAAAAAAATGCAAAAAAAATACAAAAAAAAATGCAAAAAATGCAAAAAAAAACACAAAAAAATGCAAAAAATGCAAAAAAAAACACAAAAAAACACAAAAAAATGCAACAAAAAATGCAAAAAAAATGCAAAAAATTGCAAAAAAAAATGCAAAAAATGCAAAAAAAATGCAAAAAAAATGCAAAAAAAATACAAAAAAAATGCAAAAAATACAAAAAAAATGCAAAAAAAATGCAAAAAAAATACAAAAAAAATGCAAAAAATGCAAAAAAAAACACAAAAAAATGCAAAAAATGCAAAAAAAAAGTGCAAAAAAAACACAAAAAATGCAAAAAAAAAATGCAAAAAAAAATGCAAAAAAATGCAAAAAAACAAAAAAATGCAACAAAAAATGCAAAAAAATGCAAAAAAATGCAAAAAAATGCAAAAAACAATGCAAAAAAATGCAAAAAAAATGCAAAAAAATGCAAAAAAAACAAAACAAAAAAAATGCAAAAAAATTGCAAAAAAAATGCAAAAAATGCAAAAAAAATGCAAAAAAATGCAAAAAAAAAAATGCAAAAAACCCACAAAAAAATGCAAAAAAAATGCAAAAAAATGCAAAAAAAATACAAAAAAATGCAAAAAATGCAAAAAAAAACACAAAAAAATGCAAAAAATGCAAAAAAAAACACAAAAAAATGCAAAAAAATGTAAAAAAAAGTGCAAAAAAAACACAAAAAAAATGCAAAAAAAAATGCAAAAAAAATGCAAAAAAAATGTAAAAAAAAGTGCAAAAAAAACACAAAAAAATGCAAAAAAAAATGCAAAAAAAATGCAAAAAAATGCAAAAAAAATGCAAAAAAAATGCAAAAAAATGCAAAAAAATACAAAAAAAATACAAAAAATGCAAAAAAAATGCAAAAAAAATGCAAAAAAAAATGCAAAAAAACACAAAAAAATGCAACAAAAAATGCAAAAAAAATGCAAAAAAATGCAAAAAAATGCAAAAAAAAAGAAACAAAAAAAATGCAAAAAAATTGCAAAAAAAATGCAAAAAATGCAAAAAAAAATGCAAAAAAATGCAAAAAAATTGCAAAAAAAATGCAAAAAAAATGCAAAAAAAATGCAAAAAAACACAAAAAAATGCAAAAAAAAAATGCTAAAAAAATGCAAAAAAAACAAAAAAAATGCAAAAAAAAATGCAAAAAAATGCAAAAAAATGCAAAAAAAATGCAAAAAAAATGCAAAAAAAATGCAAAAAAATGCAAAAAAAATGCAAAAAAACCCACAAAAAAATGCAAAAAAAATGCAAAAAAATGCAAAAAAAAATGCAAAAAAAAATGCAAAAAAAAACAAAAAAATGAAAAAAATGCAAAAAAAAAATGCAAAAAAATGCAAAAAAAAAATGCAAAAAAACCCACAAAAAATGCAAAAAAAATGCAAAAAATGCAAAAAAAAATGCAAAAAAATCAAAAAAAATGCACAAAAAAAATGCAAAAAATGCAAAAAAAACACAAAAAAATGCAAAAAAAACCACAAAAAATGCAAAAAAAATGCAAAAAAATGCAAAAAAAATGCAAAAAAAACCAAAAAAAAATACAAAAAAAATGCAAAAAATGCAAAAAAAACACAAAAAATGCAAAAAAAACCCACAAAAAAATGCAAAAAAAAATGTAAAAAAAAAGTGCAAAAAAAACAAAAAAAATGCAAAAAAAAATGCAAAAAAAATGCAAAAAAATGCAAAAAAAATGCAAAAAAAATGCAAAAGAACACAAAAAAATGCAAAAAAAACAAAAAAAATGCAAAAAAATGCAAAAAAATGTAAAAAAAAGTGCAAAAAAAACACACAAAAAATGCAAAAAAAAATGCAAAAAAAATGCAAAAAAAATGTAAAAAAAAAAGTGCAAAAAAAAACACAAAAAAATGCAAAAAAAAATGCAAAAAAAATGCAAAAAAATGCAAAAAAAATGCAAAAAAAATGCAAAAAAAATGCAAAAAAATGCAAAAAAAATGCAAAAAAAATGCAAAAAAAATGCAAAAAAAATGCAAAAAAAAATGCAAAAAAATGCAAAAAAAATGCAAAAAAACACAAAAAAATGCAAAAAAAAAACAAAAAAATGAAAAAAAAATGAAAAAAAAATGCAAAAAAAATGCAAAAAAAATGCAAAAAAACAAAACAAAAAAAATGCAAAAAAATTGCAAAAAATGCAAAAAAAAATGCAAAAAAATGCAAAAAAAAATGCAAAAAACCCACAAAAAATGCAAAAAAAATGCAAAAAAATGCAAAAAAAATACAAAAAAAATGCAAAAAATGCAAAAAATACACAAAAAAATGCAAAAAATGCAAAAAAAAACACAAAAAAATGCAAAAAAAACCCACAAAAAATGCAAAAAAATGTAAAAAAAAAGTGCAAAAAAAACACAAAAAAAATGCAAAAAAATTGCAAAAAAAATGTAAAAAAAAAGTGCAAAAAAAACACAAAAAAAATGCAAAAAATGCAAAAAAAAAAACACAAAAAATGCAAAAAAAACCCACAAAAAAATGCAAAAAAATGCAAAAAAAATGCAAAAAAATGCAAAAAAAATGCAAAAAAATGCAAAAAAAATGCAAAAAAAATGCAAAAAAAATGCAAAAAAAATGCAAAAAAATGCAAAAAAATACAAAAAAAATACAAAAAATGCAAAAAAAATGCAAAAAAATGCAAAAAAATGCAAAAAAAATGCAAAAAAAATGCAAAAAAAATGCAAAAAAACACAAAAAAATGCAAAAAAAAAATGCTAAAAAAATGCAAAAAAACAAAAAAAATGCAAAAAAAAATGCAAAAAAATGCAAAAAAAATGCAAAAAAAAAATGCAAAAAAATGCAAAAAAAAATGCAAAAAAAAATGCAAAAAAAAACAAAAAAATGAAAAAAAATGCAAAAAAAATGCAAAAAAATGCAAAAAAAATGCAAAAAAACCCACAAAAAAATACAAAAAAATTGCAAAAAAATGCAAAAAAAAATGCAAAAAAAAATGCAAAAAAAAACACAAAAACATGAAAAAAATGCAAAAAAAAATGCAAAAAAATGCAAAAAAAAATGCAAAAAAAACCCACAAAAAATTCAAAAAAAATGCAAAAAAATGCAAAAAAAAATGCAAAAAAAAACAAAAAAAATGCACAAAAAAATGCAAAAAATGCAAAAAAATGTAAAAAAAAGTGCAAAAAAAACACAAAAAAAATGCAAAAAAAAATGCAAAAAATATGCAAAAAAAATGTAAAAAAAAAAAAGTGCAAAAAAAACACAAAAAAATGCAAAAAAAAATGCAAAAAAAATGCAAAAAAATGCAAAAAAAATGCAAAAAAAATGCAAAAAAAATGCAAAAAAATGCAAAAAAAATGCAAAAAAAATGCAAAAAAATGCTAAAAAATGCAAAAAAAAATGCAAAAAAATGCAAAAAAAATGCAAAAAAACACAAAAAAATGCAAAAAAAACCACAAAAAATGAAAAAAAAATGAAAAAAAAATGCAAAAAAAATGCAAAAAAATGAAAAAAAACAAAACAAAAAAAATGAAAAAAAATTGCAAAAAAAATGCAAAAAAAATGCAAAAAAAAATGCAAAAAAATGCAAAAAAAAATGCAAAAAAATGCAAAAAAAATGCAAAAAAACACAAAAAAATGCAAAAAAAAACATAAAAATGAAAAAAAAATGAAAAAAAAATGTAAAAAAATGCAAAAAAATGCAAAAAAACAAAACAAAAAAAATGCTAAAAAATTGCAAAAAAAATGCAAAAAATGCAAAAAAAATGCAAAAAAATGCAAAAAAAAAAATGCAAAAAACCCACAAAAAAATGCAAAAAAAATGCAAAAAAATGCAAAAAAATGCAAAAAAAATGCAAAAAAAAATGCAAAAAAAATGCAAAAAAATGCAAAAAAAATGCAAAAAAAATGCAAAAAAATGCTAAAAAATGCAAAAAAAAATGCAAAAAAATGCAAAAAAAATGCAAAAAAACACAAAAAAATGCAAAAAAAACCACAAAAAAATGAAAAAGAAATGAAAAAAAAATGCAAAAAAAATGCAAAAAAATGAAAAAAAACAAAACAAAAAAAATGAAAAAAAATTGCAAAAAAAATGCAAAAAATGCAAAAAAAATGCAAAAAAATGCCACAAAAAAAAGTGCAAAAAAAACACAAAAAAATGCAAAAAAAATGCAAAAAAAAATGCAAAAAAATGCAAAAAAATATGCAAAAAAAAATGCAAAAAAAATGCAAAAAAATGCAAAAAAATGCAAAAAAATGCAAAAAAAATGCAAAAAAATGCAAAAAAAAATGCAAAAAAATGCAAAAAAAATGCAAAAAAACACAAAAAAATGCAAAAAAAAACATAAAAATGAAAAAAAAATGAAAAAAAATGTAAAAAAATGCAAAAAAATGCAAAAAAACAAAACAAAAAAAAATGCTAAAAAATTGCAAAAAAAATGCAAAAAATGCAAAAAAAATGCAAAAAAATGCAAAAAAAAAAATGCAAAAAACCCACAAAAAAATGCAAAAAAAATGCAAAAAAATGCAAAAAAAAATACAAAAAAAATGCAAAAAATGCAAAAAAAAACACAAAAAAATGCAAAAAATGCAAAAAAAACACAAAAAAATGCAAAAAAATGTAAAAAAAGTGCAAAAAAACACAAAAAAATGCAAAAAAAAATGCAAAAAAAATGCAAAAAAAATGTAAAAAAAAGTGCAAAAAAAACACAAAAAAATGCAAAAAAAAAATGCAAAAAAAATGCAAAAAATGCAAAAAAATGCAAAAAAAATGCAAAAAAAATGCAAAAAAATACAAAAAAAATACAAAAAATGCAAAAAAAATGCAAAAAAAATGCAAAAAAAAATGCAAAAAAACACAAAAAAATGCAACAAAAAATGCAAAAAAAATGCAAAAAAATGCAAAAAAATGCAAAAAAAAAGAAACAAAAAAAATGCAAAAAAATTGCAAAAAAAATGCAAAAAATGCAAAAAAAAATGCAAAAAAATGCAAAAAAAATACAAAAAAAATGCAAAAAATGCAAAAAAAAACACAAAAAACACAAAAAAATGCAACAAAAAATGCAAAAAAAATGCAAAAAATTGCAAAAAAAATGCAAAAAAATGCAAAAAAAAATGCAAAAAAATGCAAAAAAAATACAAAAAAAATGCAAAAAATACAAAAAAAATGCAAAAAAAATGCAAAAAAAAATACAAAAAAAATGCAAAAAATACAAAAAAAAATACAAAAAATGCAAAAAAAATGCAAAAAAACACAAAAAAATGCAAAAAAAAAATGCTAAAAAAATGCAAAAAAAACAAAAAAAATGCAAAAAAAAATGCAAAAAAATGCAAAAAAATGCAAAAAAAAATGCAAAAAAATGCAAAAAAAAATGCAAAAAAAAATGCAAAAAAAAACAAAAAATGAAAAAAAATGCAAAAAAATGCAAAAAAATGCAAAAAAAAATGCAAAAAAACCCACAAAAAATACAAAAAAATTGCAAAAAAATGCAAAAAAAAATGCAAAAAAAAATGCAAAAAAAAACCACAAAAAAATGAAAAAAATGAAAAAAAAAATGCAAAAAAATGCAAAAAAAAATGCAAAAAAAATCCACAAAAAATTCAAAAAAAATGCAAAAAAATGCAAAAAAAAATGCAAAAAAAAACAAAAAAAATGCACAAAAAAATGCAAAAAATGCAAAAAAATGTAAAAAAAAAGTGCAAAAAAAACACAAAAAAAATGCAAAAAAAATGCAAAAAATATGCAAAAAAAATGTAAAAAAAAAAAAGTGCAAAAAAAACACAAAAAAATGCAAAAAAAAATGCAAAAAAAAATGCAAAAAAAATGCAAAAAAAATGCAAAAAAATGCAAAAAAAATGCAAAAAAATGCAAAAAAAATGCAAAAAAATACAAAAAAAATACAAAAAATGCAAAAAAAAATGCAAAAAAAACACAAAAAAAATGCAAAAAAAAAATGCTAAAAAAATGCAAAAAAAACAAAAAAAATGCAAAAAAAAATGCAAAAAAATGCAAAAAAATGCAAAAAAAAATGCAAAAAAATGCAAAAAAAAATGCAAAAAAAATGCAAAAAAAACAAAAAAATGAAAAAAAATGCAAAAAAAATGCAAAAAAATGCAAAAAAAAAATGCAAAAAAAACCCACAAAAAAATACAAAAAAATTGCAAAAAAATGCAAAAAAAAATGCAAAAAAAAATGCAAAAAAAAACACAAAAAAATGAAAAAAATGCAAAAAAAAATGCAAAAAAATGCAAAAAAAAAATGCAAAAAAAATCCACAAAAAATTCAAAAAAAATGCAAAAAAATGCAAAAAAAAATGCAAAAAAAAACAAAAAAAAATGCACAAAAAAATGCAAAAAATGCAAAAAAATGTAAAAAAAAAAGTGCAAAAAAAACACAAAAAAAATGCAAAAAAAATGCAAAAAATATGCAAAAAAAATGTAAAAAAAAAAAAGTGCAAAAAAAACACAAAAAAATGCAAAAAAAATGCAAAAAAAAATGCAAAAAAATGCAAAAAAAATGCAAAAAA
Source organism: Zingel zingel (assembly GCA_023566125.1). NCBI lineage: Eukaryota > Metazoa > Chordata > Actinopteri > Perciformes > Percidae > Zingel > Zingel zingel. The sequence continues at coordinate 94,351 of JAKRKW010000080.1, forward strand.
AATGCAAAAAAAATGCAAAAAAATGCAAAAAAAATGCAAAAAAAATGCAAAAAAAAATGCTAAAAAATGCAAAAAAAAATGCAAAAAAATGCAAAAAAAATGCAAAAAAACACAAAAAAATGCAAAAAAAACCACAAAAAATGAAAAAAAAATGCAAAAAAAATGCAAAAAAAATGCAAAAAAAATGCAAAAAAATGAAAAAAAACAAAACAAAAAAATGAAAAAAAATTGCAAAAAAATGCAAAAAATGCAAAAAAAATGCAAAAAAATGCCACAAAAAAATGCAAAAAAACCCACAAAAAATGCAAAAAAATGTAAAAAAAGTGCAAAAAAAACACAAAAAAAATGCAAAAAAAATGCAAAAAAAATGTAAAAAAAAAGTGCAAAAAAACACAAAAAAAATGCAAAAAAAAAAAGCAAAAAAAATGCAAAAAAAATGTAAAAAAAAAAAGTGCAAAAAAACACAAAAAAAAATGCAAAAAAAAAAAGCAAAAAAAATGCAAAAAAAATGCAAAAAAAATGCAAAAAATGCAAAAAAATGCAAAAAAAAATGCAAAAAAAATGCAAAAAAATGCAAAAAAAAATGCAAAAAAATGCAAAAAAAATGCAAAAAAACACAAAAAAATGCAAAAAAAAACAAAAAAATGAAAAAAAAATGAAAAAAAAATGAAAAAAAATGCAAAAAATGCAAAAAAACAAAACAAAAAAAATGCTAAAAAATTGCAAAAAAAATGCAAAAAATGCAAAAAAAATGCAAAAAAATGCAAAAAAAAAAATGCAAAAAACCCACAAAAAAATGCAAAAAAAATGCAAAAAAATGCAAAAAAAAATACAAAAAAAATGCAAAAAATGCAAAAAAAAACACAAAAAAATGCAAAAAATGCAAAAAAAACACAAAAAAATGCAAAAAAATGTAAAAAAAGTGCAAAAAAAACACAAAAAAAATGCAAAAAAAAATGCAAAAAAATGCAAAAAAATGTAAAAAAAAAGTGCAAAAAAAACACAAAAAAATGCCAAAAAAAAAATGCAAAAAAAATGCAAAAAAATGCAAAAAAAATGCAAAAAAAATGCAAAAAAAATGCAAAAAAATACAAAAAAAATACAAAAAATGCAAAAAAAAATGCAAAAAAAATGCAAAAAAAATGCAAAAAAAACACAAAAAATGCAACAAAAAATGCAAAAAAAATGCAAAAAAATGCAAAAAAAAATGCAAAAAAAAAAGAAACAAAAAAAATGCAAAAAATTGCAAAAAAAATGCAAAAAATGCAAAAAAAAATGCAAAAAAATGCAAAAAAAATACAAAAAAAATGCAAAAAATGCAAAAAAAACACAAAAAAATGCAAAAAATGCAAAAAAAAACACAAAAAAACACAAAAAAATGCAACAAAAAATGCAAAAAAAATGCAAAAATTGCAAAAAAAAATGCAAAAAATGCAAAAAAAATGCAAAAAAAATGCAAAAAAAATACAAAAAAAATGCAAAAATACAAAAAAAATGCAAAAAAAATGCAAAAAAAATACAAAAAAAATGCAAAAAATGCAAAAAAAAAACACAAAAAAATGCAAAAAATGCAAAAAAAAAGTGCAAAAAAAACACAAAAAATGCAAAAAAAAAATGCAAAAAAAAATGCAAAAAAATGCAAAAAAACACAAAAAAATGCAACAAAAAATGCAAAAAAATGCAAAAAAATGCAAAAAAATGCAAAAAACAATGCAAAAAAATGCAAAAAAAATGCAAAAAAATGCAAAAAAAACAAAACAAAAAAAATGCAAAAAAATTGCAAAAAAATGCAAAAAATGCAAAAAAAAATGCAAAAAATGCAAAAAAAAAAAATGCAAAAAACCCACAAAAAAATGCAAAAAAAAATGCAAAAAAATGCAAAAAAAATACAAAAAAATGCAAAAAAATGCAAAAAAAAACACAAAAAAATGCAAAAAATGCAAAAAAAAACACAAAAAAATGCAAAAAAATGTAAAAAAAGTGCAAAAAAAACACAAAAAAAATGCAAAAAAAAATGCAAAAAAAATGCAAAAAAAATGTAAAAAAAAGTGCAAAAAAAACACAAAAAAATGCAAAAAAAAATGCAAAAAAAATGCAAAAAAATGCAAAAAAAATGCAAAAAAATACAAAAAAAATACAAAAAATGCAAAAAAATGCAAAAAAAATGCAAAAAAAAATGCAAAAAAACACAAAAAAAATGCAACAAAAAATGCAAAAAAAATGCAAAAAAATGCAAAAAAATGCAAAAAAAAAAGAAACAAAAAAATGCAAAAAAATTGCAAAAAAAATGCAAAAAATGCAAAAAAAAATGCAAAAAAATGCAAAAAAATTGCAAAAAAAATGCAAAAAAAAATGCAAAAAAAATGCAAAAAAACACAAAAAAATGCAAAAAAAAATGCTAAAAAAATGCAAAAAAAACAAAAAAAATGCAAAAAAAAATGCAAAAAAATGCAAAAAAATGCAAAAAAAATGCAAAAAAAATGCAAAAAAAATGCAAAAAAATGCAAAAAAAATGCAAAAAAACCCACAAAAAAATGCAAAAAAATGCAAAAAAATGCAAAAAAAAATGCAAAAAAAAATGCAAAAAAAAACAAAAAAATGAAAAAAATGCAAAAAAAAAATGCAAAAAAATGCAAAAAAAAAATTGCAAAAAAACCCACAAAAAATGCAAAAAAAATGCAAAAAAATGCAAAAAAATGCAAAAAAAACAAAAAAATGCACAAAAAAATGCAAAAAATGCAAAAAAAACACAAAAAAATGCAAAAAAAACCACAAAAAATGCAAAAAAATGCAAAAAAATGCAAAAAAAATGCAAAAAAAACCAAAAAAAAATACAAAAAAATGCAAAAAATGCAAAAAAAACACAAAAAATGCAAAAAAAACCCACAAAAAAATGCAAAAAAAAATGTAAAAAAAAAGTGCAAAAAAACAAAAAAAATGCAAAAAAAAATGCAAAAAAAATGCAAAAAAATGCAAAAAAAATGCAAAAAAAAAATGCAAAGAACACAAAAAAATGCAAAAAAAAACAAAAAAAATGCAAAAAAATGCAAAAAAATGTAAAAAAAAGTGCAAAAAAAACACACAAAAAATGCAAAAAAAAATGCAAAAAAAATGCAAAAAAAATGTAAAAAAAAAGTGCAAAAAAAAACACAAAAAAATGCAAAAAAAAATGCAAAAAAAATGCAAAAAAATGCAAAAAAAAATGCAAAAAAAAATGCAAAAAAATGCAAAAAAATGCAAAAAAAATGCAAAAAAAATGCAAAAAAAATGCAAAAAAAATGCAAAAAAAAATGCAAAAAAATGCAAAAAAAAATGCAAAAAAACACAAAAAAATGCAAAAAAAAAACAAAAAATGAAAAAAAAATGAAAAAAAAATGCAAAAAAAATGCAAAAAAAATGCAAAAAAACAAAACAAAAAAAATGCAAAAAAATTGCAAAAAATGCAAAAAAAAATGCAAAAAAATGCAAAAAAAAATGCAAAAAACCCACAAAAAAATGCAAAAAAAATGCAAAAAAATGCAAAAAAAATACAAAAAAAATGCAAAAAATGCAAAAAATACACAAAAAAATGCAAAAAATGCAAAAAAAACACAAAAAAATGCAAAAAAAACCCACAAAAAATGCAAAAAAATGTAAAAAAAAAGTGCAAAAAAAACACAAAAAAAATGCAAAAAAATGCAAAAAAAATGTAAAAAAAGTGCAAAAAAAACACAAAAAAAATGCAAAAAATGCAAAAAAAAAAACACAAAAAATGCAAAAAAAACCCACAAAAAAATGCAAAAAAATGCAAAAAAAATGCAAAAAATGCAAAAAAAATGCAAAAAAAATGCAAAAAAAATGCAAAAAAAATGCAAAAAAAATGCAAAAAAAATGCAAAAAAAATGCAAAAAATACAAAAAAAATACAAAAAATGCAAAAAAAATGCAAAAAAATGCAAAAAAATGCAAAAAAAATGCAAAAAAAATGCAAAAAAAATGCAAAAAAACACAAAAAATGCAAAAAAAAATGCTAAAAAAATGCAAAAAAAAACAAAAAAATGCAAAAAAAAATGCAAAAAAAATGCAAAAAAATGCAAAAAAAAATGCAAAAAATGCAAAAAAAAAATGCAAAAAAAAATGCAAAAAAAAACAAAAAAATGAAAAAAAATGCAAAAAAAATGCAAAAAAATGCAAAAAAAATGCAAAAAAACCCACAAAAAAATACAAAAAAATTGCAAAAAAATGCAAAAAAAAATGCAAAAAAAATGCAAAAAAAAACACAAAAACATGAAAAAAATGCAAAAAAAAATGCAAAAAAATGCAAAAAAAAATGCAAAAAAAACCCACAAAAAATTCAAAAAAAATGCAAAAAAATGCAAAAAAAAATGCAAAAAAAAACAAAAAAAATGCACAAAAAAATGCAAAAATGCAAAAAAATGTAAAAAAAAGTGCAAAAAAAACACAAAAAAAATGCAAAAAAAAATGCAAAAAATATGCAAAAAAAATGTAAAAAAAAAAAAGTGCAAAAAAAACACAAAAAAATGCAAAAAAAAATGCAAAAAAAATGCAAAAAAATGCAAAAAAAATGCAAAAAAAATGCAAAAAAATGCAAAAAAATGCAAAAAAAATGCAAAAAAAATGCAAAAAAATGCTAAAAAATGCAAAAAAAAATGCAAAAAAATGCAAAAAAAATGCAAAAAAACAAAAAAATGCAAAAAAAACCACAAAAAAATGAAAAAAAAATGAAAAAAAAATGCAAAAAAAATGCAAAAAAATGAAAAAAAACAAAACAAAAAAAATGAAAAAAAATTGCAAAAAAAAATGCAAAAAATGCAAAAAAAATGCAAAAAAATGCCACAAAAAAAAGTGCAAAAAAAACACAAAAAAATGCAAAAAAAAATGCAAAAAAAATGCAAAAAAATGCAAAAAAAATGCAAAAAAAATGCAAAAAAAATGCAAAAAAATGCAAAAAAATGCAAAAAAAATGCAAAAAAAATGCAAAAAAAATGCAAAAAAAATGCAAAAAAAATGCAAAAAAAAATGCAAAAAAAATGCAAAAAAATACAAAAAAAATACAAAAAATGCAAAAAAAATGCAAAAAAATGCAAAAAAATGCAAAAAAAATGCAAAAAAAATGCAAAAAAAATGCAAAAAAACACAAAAAAATGCAAAAAAAAAAATGCTAAAAAAATGCAAAAAAAACAAAAAAAATGCAAAAAAAAATGCAAAAAAATGCAAAAAAATGCAAAAAAAAATGCAAAAAAATGCAAAAAAAAATGCAAAAAAAAATGCAAAAAAAAACAAAAAAATGAAAAAAAATGCAAAAAAAATGCAAAAAAATGCAAAAAAAATGCAAAAAAACCCACAAAAAAATACAAAAAAATTGCAAAAAAATGCAAAAAAAATGCAAAAAAAAATGCAAAAAAAAACACAAAAACATGAAAAAAATGCAAAAAAAAATGCAAAAAAATGCAAAAAAAAATGCAAAAAAAACCCACAAAAAATTCAAAAAAAATGCAAAAAAATGCAAAAAAAAATGCAAAAAAAAACAAAAAAAATGCACAAAAAAATGCAAAAAATGCAAAAAAATGTAAAAAAAAGTGCAAAAAAAACACAAAAAAAATGCAAAAAAAAAATGCAAAAAATATGCAAAAAAAATGTAAAAAAAAAAAAGTGCAAAAAAAACACAAAAAAATGCAAAAAAAAATGCAAAAAAATGCAAAAAATGCAAAAAAATGCAAAAAAAATGCAAAAAAAATGCAAAAAAATGCAAAAAAAATGCAAAAAAATGCAAAAAAATGCTAAAAAATGCAAAAAAAAATGCAAAAAAATGCAAAAAAAATGCAAAAAAAACAAAAAAATGCAAAAAAAAACCACAAAAAATGAAAAAAAAATGAAAAAAAAAATGCAAAAAAAATGCAAAAAAATGAAAAAAACAAAACAAAAAAAATGAAAAAAAAATTGCAAAAAAAATGCAAAAAATGCAAAAAAAATGCAAAAAAATGCCACAAAAAAAAGTGCAAAAAAAACACAAAAAAATGCA
>JAKRKW010000081.1:0-2500 GCA_023566125.1 Zingel zingel
TCTTCTCTCTGTCTCCTCTCTTCTCTCTCTCTCTCTCTCTCTCTCTCTCCTTCTCTCTCTCTCTGTCTCTCTCTCTCTGTCTCTCTCTCTCTCTCTCTCTCTCTGTCTCTCTCTCTCTGTCTCTCTCTCTCTCTCTCTCTCTCTCTGTGTGTGTTGGTGTTCAGACGGCCATCTTGTTGCTGCGTATCGATGACATCGTCTCTGGTCACAAGAAGAAAGACAAAGACGATCAGATGGGAGGACAGGGAGCCGAGTAGATCAGCTGGTCACCGTCGCCGTCAGAGTCACCCCGTGTGTGTGTGTCTGTGTGTGTGTGTGGGGGGGGGGGGGGGGACCAGACGATTCACTGCAACTTAATAAACGGTCAATAAAGTCAAAGTTAGAAAGTTGTTTACTGTTGTTTATTATTACACCATTACACACTCTCTCTCTCTCACACACTGACGTAAAGTCAGTCAGGAGAGAATCTGATTGGTAATTTGAGAAACATGGAGATATGCTGGCTCTATACACGCTAAAAGTCCTGATTATTTACATGGAGTCTGGTGGAGATATGCTGGCTCTATACACGCTAAAAGTCCTGATTATTTACATGGAGTCTGGTGGAGATATGCTGGCTCTATACACGCTAAAAGTCCTGATTATTTACATGGAGTCTGGTGGAGATATGCTGGCTCTATACACGCTAAAAGTCCTGATTATTTACATGGAGTCTGGTGGAGATATGCTGGCTCTATACACGCTAAAAGTCCTGATTATTTACATGGAGTCTGGTGGAGATATGCTGGCTCTATACACGCTAAAAGTCCTGATTATTTACATGGAGTCTGGTGGAGATATGCTGGCTCTATACACGCTAAAAGTCCTGATTATTTACATGGAGTCTGGTGGAGATATGCTGGCTCTATACACGCTAAAAGTCCTGATTATTTACATGGAGTCTGGTGGAGATATGCTGGCTCTATACACGCTAAAAGTCCTGATTATTTACATGGAGTCTGCGTGGAGATATGCTGGCTCTATACACGCTAAAAGTCCTGATATATTTACATGGAGTCTGGGAAATATGCTGGTTCTATACACGCTAAAAGTCCTGATTATTTACATGGAGTCTGGTGGAGATATGCTGGCTCTATACACGCTAAAAGTCCTGATTATTTACATGGAGTCTGGTGGAGATATGCTGGCTCTATACACGCTAAAAGTCCTGATTATTTACATGTAGTCTGGTGGAAATATGCTGGCTCTATACACGCTAAAAGTCCTGATTATTTACATGGAGTCTGGTGGAGATATGCTGGCTCTATACACGCTAAAAGTCCTGATTATTTACATGGAGTCTGGTGGGTTAATTTGAGAAACACCTTTTTAATTGTTGTCACCTGTCTGCTGAGGTTTTTAAGATAATTTCGTCTCTTTTTAAAAATGTATTAATTTTATTATTTTTTGGGGTCTTTTTGGCTGTTGACGTTTCTGGAGTTAATTCAAGATTTTGATTTAATTTGTTAACAGCTCTATATCTGAAGTTAATTTGGTGAAAGTGTCTGCTTGTATTATTTCTGTATCCTAATAAAGAAATGAGGAATTAAGCTTCCCAGCGGTCAGCTGACGGAAGGTCACGTGACTGCTCCTCCACCCGTCACAACAGAGATGGCGGCCGCGGTGAAGACGCCGATCTTCGGAGCTTCTTCTCTCCTTCTCGTCCTTCTCTTCTCAGCTTCCTCTTCGGCCCAAAGTCCCTTCAGAGGAGAAGCTTTCAGAAGAAACGTGAGTCCATCTAAAACAGACTTATATCGGTTATATTTCACAATAACACGCATTTAAAGCGGAACTAGGAAGCCTCTTCGGTTTCCGTTTGATATCCCATAATATTATAAATATCTCAAAGTCTGTCACGTGATGTTTAAACCTAATATAATCTGATATTTTAAACGTAGTGACGACATGTTGCCCTGGATTCTGTGTTCCGAAATCACCATCACCAAACTCCACCAGACTCCATGTAAATAATCAGGACTTTTAGCGTGTATAGAGCCAGCATATTTCCACCAGACTCCATGTAAATAATCAGGACTTTTATCATCGTAAAACACACTTCATTCAAAGAGGACAGAAACTAAATCAAACGATCAAAAGCCGTCTTGGTTCATCTTTCCACTGTTCCAACAATCACCACTCTGGTTTGGTTGAAATAATCCATTAATTCACCCATTTACATGTGGAGATATGCTGGCTCTATACACGCTAAAAGTCCTGATTATTTACATGGAGTCTGGTGGAAATATGCTGGCTCTATACACGCTAAAAGTCCTGATTATTTACATGGAGTCTGGTGGAGTTTGGTGATGGTGATTTCGGGGCTGTTCCATGTTAAACTAAAAGGATCTTCCTCTTTCACTAAAAGGTCTATCTCTGTAGGGATCCATCCCATAATGTTGTCAGACTCTTAGAATAATAATCTGAGTCTGTCAGCAGCAACAACAGAACTGGACCAGTTTCA
>JAKRKW010000081.1:7500-99972 GCA_023566125.1 Zingel zingel
CATTCATCCACTCATCCACTCATTCACTCATTCACTCATTCACTCACTCATTCATCCCCTTCTACAACAGCACCAGGTTCCTCCGCTGGTCAGTCCCTTCACTCATTCACTCATTCATTCACTCACTCATTCATCCCCTTCTACAACAGCACCAGGTTCCTCCGCTGGTCAGTCCCTTCACTCATTCACTCATTCACTCATTCATCCACTCATCCACTCATTCACTCATTCACTCACTCATTCATCCCCTTCTACAACAGCACCAGGTTCCTCCGCTGGTCAGTCCCTTCACTCATTCACTCACTCATTCATCCCCTTCTACAACAGCACCAGGTTCCTCCGCTGGTCAGTCCCTTCACTCATTCACTCACTCACTCATTCATCCACTCATCCACTCATTCACTCATTCACTCACTCATTCATCCCCTTCTACAACAGCACCAGGTTCCTCCGCTGGTCAGTCCCTTCATTCATTCATTCACTCACTCATTCATTCACTCATTCACTCACTCATCCACTCATTCACTCACTGATTCACTCACTCATCCACTCACTCATCCACTCATTCACTCATTCATTCACTCACTCATCCACTCATTCACTCACTCATCCACTCATTCATTCACTGATTCACTCATTCATCCACTCATTCACTCACTCATTCATCCCCTTCTACAACAGCACCAGGTTCCTCCGCTGGTCAGTCCCTTCACTCACTCATTCATTCACTCATTCACTCACTCATCCACTCATTCACTCACTCATTCATTCATTCATTCACTCACTCACTCATTCACTCACTCATCCACTCATTCACTCACTCATTCATTCACTCACTCATTCACTCATTCATTCACTGATTCACTCATTCATCCACTCACTCATTCATCCCCTTCTACAACAGCACCAGGTTCCTCCGCTGGTCAGTCCCTTCACTCATTCACTCATTCACTCATTCACTCATCCACTCATTCACTCATTCATTCACTGATTCACTCATTTATCCACTCATTCACTCATCCACTCTGTGCTTGTGTTTCCTGTTTCCTGTACAGGACAGTGCTGATTGGCTCCGGCTCTCCTCCCATCGAATCCTTCTCCCCGCTGGTCCTCGCCATCATGGCGGTCGGGCTGGGAACTCCCATGATCCTCCTGGTTCTGGGCGGAGTCTACGTCTGCATCCGGAAGAGGGCGGCGGTCACGGCGGCGGCCTACCAGCCAATCAACTGACAGAGGCGTTTTTTAAAGGACTGTTGACGGACAGAAGAAACGTTTTGACGTTTTCTTTCCGTCTCCTGTTTTTAACGGACACTCGTTCAGATAGTAACCCTTTTTAAATGTCAAGATCTCAGGCTCCGCCTCCAGCGCCGCTCCGGTTCCCGTTGGACTCGAGCTGGAATCTGAAGTCCGCTGCTGGCGGTTTGGAAACTGTTTGTTTGTCGTGTTCAATCATTTGAGAGTTTGATTAAAGAACGTTTGATTCATGAGTTCAGTGACTTCACACGGCAGAATCTCCTGATTAAAGATGAGTTCTACGAGTAATATAGTAGTAAGCTAACTCTGTCCCGACAGGTCATGAAGTCGTGTTATCGTACCCCGGAAAAAGTTAAAAATCATAAAAAGTCGTATTATAGTACGCCAAAAAAAGTAAAAAATTATAAAAAGTCGTATTATAGTACGCCAAAAAAAGTAAAAAATCATAAAAAGGCGTATTATAGTACGCCGAAAAAAGTAAAAAATTATAAAAAGTTGTATTATAGTACGTCGAAAAAATTATAAAAAGTCGTATTATAGTACGTCGAAAAAAGTTAAAAATCATAAAAAGTTGTATTATAGTACGTCGAAAAAATTATAAAGTCGTATTATAGTACGTCGAAAAAAGTAAAAAATTATAAAAAGTCGTGTTATAGTACGTCGAAAAAATTATAAAAAGTCGTATTATAGTACATCGAAAAAAGTAAAAAATTATAAAAAGTCGTGTTATAGTACGTCGAAAAAATTATAAAAAGTCGTATTATAGTACGTCGAAAAAAGTAAAAAATCATAAAAAGTCGTATTATAGTACGTCGAAAAAAGTAAAGAATTATAAAAAGTCGTATTATAGTACGTTGAAAAAAGTAAAAAATTATAAAAAGTCGTATTATAGTACGTCGAAAAAAGTGAAAAATTATAAAGTCGTATTATAGTACGTCGAAAAAAGTAAAAAATTATAAAAAGTCGTATTATAGTACGTCGGAAAAAGTAAAAAATCATAAGTCGTATTATAGTACGTCGAAAAAAGTAAAAAATCATAAAAAGTCGTATTATAGTACGTTGAAAAAAGTAAAAAATCATAAAAAGTCGTATTATAGTACGTCGAAAAAAGTAAAAAATTATAAAAAGTCGTATTATAGTACGTCGAAAAAAGTAAAAAATCATAAAAAGTCGTATTATAGTACGTCGAAAAAAGTAAAAAATCATAAAAAGTCGTATTATAGTACGTCGAAAAAAGTAAAAAATCATAAAAAGTCGTATTATAGTACGTCGAAAAAAGTAAAAAATCATAAAAAGTCGTATTATAGTACGTCGAAAAAAGTAAAAAATTATAAAAAGTCGTATTATAGTACGTCGAAAAAAGTAAAAAATCATAAAAAGTCGTATTATAGTACATCAAAAAAATTATAAAAAGTCGTATTATAGTACGTCGAAAAAAGTAAAAAATTATAAAAAGTCGTATTATAGTACGTCGAAAAAAGTAAAAAATCATAAAAAGTATTATAGTACGTCGAAAAAAGTAAAAAATCATAAAAAGTATTATAGTACGTCGAAAAAAGTAAAAAATCATAAAAAGTCATATTATAGTACGTCGAAAAAATTATAAAAAGTCGTATTATAGTACGTCGAAAAAAGTAAAACATCATAAAAAGTCGTATTATAGTACGTCGAAAAAAGTAAAAAATTATAAAAAGTCGTATTATAGTACGTCGAAAAAAGTAAAAAATTATAAAAAGTCGTATTATAGTACGTCGAAAAAAGTAAAAAATCATAAAAAGTCGTATTATAGTACGTCGAAAAAAGTAAAAAATCATAAAAAGTCGTATTATAGTACGTCGAAAAAAGTAAATCATAAAAAGTCGTATTATAGTACGTCGAAAAAATTATAAAAAGTCGTATTATAGTACGTCGAAAAAAGTAAAAAAGTCATAAAAAGTCGTATTATAGTACGTCGAAAAAAGTAAAAAATCATAAAAAGTCGTATTATAGTACGTCGAAAAAAGTAAAAAATCATAAAGTCGTATTATAGTACGTCGAAAAAAGTAAAAAATCATAAGTCGTATTATAGTACGTCGAAAAAAGTAAAAAATCATAAGTCGTATTATAGTACGTCGAAAAAAGTAAAAAATTATAAAAAGTCGTATTATAGTACGTCGAAAAAAGTGAAAAATTATAAAGTCGTATTATAGTACGTCGAAAAAAGTAAAAAATTATAAAAAGTCGTATTATAGTACGTTGAAAAAAGTAAAAAATCATAAAAAGTCGTATTATAGTACGTCGAAAAAAGTAAAAAATCATAAAAAGTCGTATTATAGTACGTCGAAAAAAGTAAAAAATCATAAGTCGTATTATAGTACGTCGAAAAAGTAAAAAATCATAAAAAGTCGTATTATAGTACGTTGAAAAAAGTAAAAAATCATAAAAAGTCGTATTATAGTACGTCGAAAAAAGTAAAAAATTATAAAAAGTCGTATTATAGTACGTCGAAAAAAGTAAAAAATCATAAAAAGTCGTATTATAGTACGTCGAAAAAAGTAAAAAATCATAAGTCGTATTATAGTACGTCGAAAAAAGTAAAAAATCATAAAAAGTCGTATTATAGTACGTCGAAAAAAGTAAAAAATCATAAAAAGTCGTATTATAGTACGTCGAAAAAAGTAAAAAATCATAAAAAGTCGTATTATAGTACGTCGAAAAAAGTAAAAAATCATAAAAAGTCGTATTATAGTACGTCGAAAAAAGTAAAAAATCATAAAAAGTCGTATTATAGTACGTCGAAAAAAGTAAAAAATCATAAAAAGTCGTATTATAGTACGTCGAAAAAAGTAAAAAATCATAAAAAGTCGTATTATAGTACGTCGAAAAAAGTAAAAAATTATAAAAAGTCGTATTATAGTACGTCGAAAAAAGTAAAAAATCATAAAAAGTCGTATTATAGTACGTCGAAAAAAGTAAAAAATTATAAAAAGTCGTATTATAGTACGTCGAAAAAAGTAAAAAATCATAAAAAGTCGTATTATAGTACATCAAAAAAATTATAAAAAGTCGTATTATAGTACGTCGAAAAAAGTAAAAAATTATAAAAAGTCGTATTATAGTACGTCGAAAAAAGTAAAAAATCATAAAAAGTCGTATTATAGTACGTCGAAAAAAGTAAAACATCATAAAAAGTCGTATTATAGTACGTCGAAAAAATTATAAAAAGTCGTATTATAGTACGTCGAAAAAAGTAAAACATCATAAAAAGTCGTATTATAGTACGTCGAAAAAAGTAAAAAATTATAAAAAGTCGTATTATAGTACGTCGAAAAAAGTAAAAAATTATAAAAAGTCGTATTATAGTACGTCGAAAAAAGTAAAAAATCATAAAAAGTCGTATTATAGTACGTCGAAAAAAGTAAAAAATTATAAAAAGTCGTATTATAGTACGTCGAAAAAAGTAAAAAATCATAAAAAGTCGTATTATAGTACATCAAAAAAATTATAAAAAGTCGTATTATAGTACGTCGAAAAAAGTAAAAAATTATAAAAAGTCGTATTATAGTACGTCGAAAAAAGTAAAAAATCATAAAAAGTCGTATTATAGTACGTCGAAAAAAGTAAATCATAAAAAGTCGTATTATAGTACGTCGAAAAAATTATAAAAAGTCGTATTATAGTACGTCGAAAAAGTAAAACATCATAAAAAGTCGTATTATAGTACGTCGAAAAAAGTAAAAAATTATAAAAAGTCGTATTATAGTACGTCGAAAAAATTATAAAAAGTCGTATTATAGTACGTCGAAAAAAGTAAAAAAGTCATAAAAAGTCGTAATATAGTACGTCGAAAAAAGTAAAAAATCATAAAAAGTCGTATTATAGTACGTCGAAAAAATTATAAAAAGTCGTATTATAGTACGTCGAAAAAATTATAAAAAGTCGTATTATAGTACGTCGAAAAAGTAAAAAATATAAAAAGTCGTATTATAGTACGTCGAAAAAATTATAAAAAGTCGTATTCTAGTACATCGAAAAAAGTAAAAAAGTCATAAAAGGTCGTATTATAGTACGTCGAATAAAGTAAAAAATCATAAAAAGTCGTATTATAGTACGTCAAAAAAAGTAAAAAATCATAAAGTCGTATTATAGTACGTCAAAAAAAGTAAAAAATCATAAAGTCATATTATAGTACGTCGAAAAAATTATAAAAAGTCGTATTATAGTACGTCGAAAAAAGTAAAAAATTATAAAAAGTCGTATTATAGTACATCGAAAAAATCATAAAAAGTCGTATTATAGTACGTCGAAAAAAGTAAAAAATCATAAAAAGTCGTATTATAGTACGTCGAAAAAAGTAAAAAATCATAAAAAGTCGTATTATAGTACGTCGAAAAAAGTAAAAAATTATAAAAAGTCGTATTATAGTACGTCGAAAAAAGTAAAAAATCATAAAGTCGTATTATAGTACGTCGAAAAAAGTAAAAAATCATAAGTCGTATTATAGTACGTCGAAAAAAGTAAAAAATCATAAGTCGTATTATAGTACGTCGAAAAAAGTAAAAAATCATAAAAAGTCGTATTATAGTACGTCGAAAAAAGTAAAAAATCATAAAAAGTCGTATTATAGTACGTCAAAAAAAGTAAAAAATTATAAAAAGTCGTATTATAGTACGTCGAAAAAAGTAAAAAATCATAAAAAGTCGTATTATAGTACGTCGAAAAAAGTAAAAAATCATAAAAAGTCGTATTATAGTACGTCGAAAAAAGTAAAAAATTATAAAAAGTCGTATTATAGTACGTCGAAAAAAGTAAAAAATCATGAAAAGTCGTATTATAGTACGTCGAAAAAAGTAAAAAATTATAAAAAGTCGTATTATAGTACGTCGAAAAAAGTAAAAAATCATAAAAAGTCGTATTATAGTACATCAAAAAAATTATAAAAAGTCGTATTATAGTACGTCGAAAAAAGTAAAAAATTATAAAAAGTCGTATTATAGTACGTCGAAAAAAGTAAAAAATCATAAAAAGTCGTATTATAGTACATCGAAAAAAGTAAAACATCATAAAAAGTCGTATTATAGTACGTCGAAAAAATTATAAAAAGTCGTATTATAGTACGTCGAAAAAAGTAAAACATAAAAAGTCGTATTATAGTACGTCGAAAAAAGTAAAAAATTATAAAAAGTCGTATTATAGTACGTCGAAAAAATTATAAAAAGTCGTATTATAGTACGTCGAAAAAAGTAAAAAAGTCATAAAAAGTCGTATTATAGTACGTCGAAAAAAGTAAAAAATCATAAAAAGTCGTATTATAGTACGTCGAAAAAATTATAAAAAGTCGTATTATAGTACGTCGAAAAAATTATAAAAAGTCGTATTATAGTACGTCGAAAAAGTAAAAAATATAAAAAGTCGTATTATAGTACGTCGAAAAAATTATAAAAAGTCGTATTCTAGTACATCGAAAAAAGTAAAAAAGTCATAAAAGGTCGTATTATAGTACGTCGAATAAAGTAAAAAATCATAAAAAGTCGTATTATAGTACGTCAAAAAAAGTAAAAAATCATAAAAAGTCGTATTATAGTACGTCAAAAAAAGTAAAAAATCATAAAGTCATATTATAGTACGTCGAAAAAATTATAAAAAGTCGTATTATAGTACGTCGAAAAAAGTAAAAAATTATAAAAAGTCGTATTATAGTACATCGAAAAAATCATAAAAAGTCGTATTATAGTACGTCGAAAAAAGCAAAAAATCATAAAAAGTCGTATTATAGTACGTTGAAAAAAGTAAAAAATCATAAAAAGTCGTATTATAGTACGTCGAAAAAAGTAAAAAATTATAAAAAGTCGTATTATAGTACGTCGAAAAAAGTAAAAAATCATAAAAAGTCGTATTATAGTACGTCGAAAAAAGTAAAAAATCATAAGTCGTATTATAGTACGTCGAAAAAAGTAAAAAATCATAAGTCGTATTATAGTACGTCGAAAAAAGTAAAAAATCATAAAAAGTCGTATTATAGTACGTCGAAAAAAGTAAAAAATCATAAAAAGTCGTATTATAGTACGTCGAAAAAAGTAAAAAATCATAAAAAGTCGTATTATAGTACGTCGAAAAAAGTAAAAAATCATAAAAAGTCGTATTATAGTACGTCGAAAAAAGTAAAAAATCATAAAAAGTTGTATTATAGTACGTCGAAAAAAGTAAAAAATCATAAAAAGTCGTATTATAGTACGTCGAAAAAAGTAAAAAATCATAAAAAGTCGTATTATAGTACGTCGAAAAAAGTAAAAAATTATAAAAAGTCGTATTATAGTACGTCGAAAAAAGTAAAAAATCATAAAAAGTCGTATTATAGTACGTCGAAAAAAGTAAAAAATTATAAAAAGTCGTATTATAGTACGTCGAAAAAAGTAAAAAATCATAAAAAGTCGTATTATAGTACATCAAAAAAATTATAAAAAGTCGTATTATAGTACGTCGAAAAAAGTAAAAAATTATAAAAAGTCGTATTATAGTACGTCGAAAAAAGTAAAAAATCATAAAAAGTCGTATTATAGTACGTCGAAAAAAGTAAAACATCATAAAAAGTCGTATTATAGTACGTCGAAAAAATTATAAAAAGTCGTATTATAGTACGTCGAAAAAAGTAAAACATCATAAAAAGTCGTATTATAGTACGTCGAAAAAAGTAAAAAATTATAAAAAGTCGTATTATAGTACGTCGAAAAAAGTAAAAAATTATAAAAAGTCGTATTATAGTACGTCGAAAAAAGTAAAAAATCATAAAAAGTCGTATTATAGTACATCAAAAAAATTATAAAAAGTCGTATTATAGTACGTCGAAAAAAGTAAAAAATTATAAAAAGTCGTATTATAGTACGTCGAAAAAAGTAAAAAATCATAAAAAGTCGTATTATAGTACGTCGAAAAAAGTAAATCATAAAAAGTCGTATTATAGTACGTCGAAAAAATTATAAAAAGTCGTATTATAGTACGTCGAAAAAGTAAAACATCATAAAAAGTCGTATTATAGTACGTCGAAAAAAGTAAAAAATTATAAAAAGTCGTATTATAGTACGTCGAAAAAATTATAAAAAGTCGTATTATAGTACGTCGAAAAAAGTAAAAAAGTCATAAAAAGTCGTAATATAGTACGTCGAAAAAAGTAAAAAATCATAAAAAGTCGTATTATAGTACGTCGAAAAAATTATAAAAAGTCGTATTATAGTACGTCGAAAAAATTATAAAAAGTCGTATTATAGTACGTCGAAAAAGTAAAAAATATAAAAAGTCGTATTATAGTACGTCGAAAAAATTATAAAAAGTCGTATTCTAGTACATCGAAAAAAGTAAAAAAGTCATAAAAGGTCGTATTATAGTACGTCGAATAAAGTAAAAAATCATAAAAAGTCGTATATTATAGTACGTCAAAAAAAGTAAAAAATCATAAAAAGTCGTATTATAGTACGTCAAAAAAAGTAAAAAATCATAAAGTCATATTATAGTACGTCGAAAAAATTATAAAAAGTCGTATTATAGTACGTCGAAAAAAGTAAAAAATTATAAAAAGTCGTATTATAGTACATCGAAAAAATCATAAAAAGTCGTATTATAGTACGTCGAAAAAAGTAAAAAATCATAAAAAGTCGTATTATAGTACGTCGAAAAAAGTAAAAAATCATAAAAAGTCGTATTATAGTACGTCGAAAAAAGTAAAAAATCATAAGTCGTATTATAGTACGTCGAAAAAAGTAAAAAATCATAAGTCGTATTATAGTACGTCGAAAAAAGTAAAAAATCATAAAAAGTCGTATTATAGTACGTCGAAAAAAGTAAAAAATCATAAAAAGTCGTATTATAGTACGTCGAAAAAAGTAAAAAATTATAAAAAGTCGTATTATAGTACGTCGAAAAAAGTAAAAAATCATAAAAAGTCGTATTATAGTACATCGAAAAAAGTAAAAAATCATAAAAAGTCGTATTATAGTACGTCGAAAAAAGTAAAAAATCATAAAAAGTCGTATTATAGTACGTCGAAAAAAGTAAAAAATTATAAAAAGTCGTATTATAGTACGTCGAAAAAAGTAAAAAATCATGAAAAGTCGTATTATAGTACGTCGAAAAAAGTAAAAAATTATAAAAAGTCGTATTATAGTACGTCGAAAAAAGTAAAAAATCATAAAAAGTCGTATTATAGTACATCAAAAAAATTATAAAAAGTCGTATTATAGTACGTCGAAAAAAGTAAAAAATTATAAAAAGTCGTATTATAGTACGTCGAAAAAAGTAAAAAATCATAAAAAGTCGTATTATAGTACATCGAAAAAAGTAAAACATCATAAAAAGTCGTATTATAGTACGTCGAAAAAATTATAAAAAGTCGTATTATAGTACGTCAAAAAAAGTAAAAAAGTCATAAAAAGTCGTATTATAGTACGTCGAAAAAAGTAAAAAATCATAAAAAGTCGTATTATAGTACGTCGAAAAAATTATAAAAAGTCGTATTATAGTACGTCGAAAAAATTATAAAAAGTCGTATTATAGTACGTCGAAAAAGTAAAAAATATAAAAAGTCGTATTATAGTACGTCGAAAAAATTATAAAAAGTCGTATTCTAGTACATCGAAAAAAGTAAAAAAGTCATAAAAGGTCGTATTATAGTACGTCGAATAAAGTAAAAAATCATAAAAAGTCGTATTATAGTACGTCAAAAAAAGTAAAAAATCATAAAAAGTCGTATTATAGTACGTCAAAAAAAGTAAAAAATCATAAAGTCATATTATAGTACGTCGAAAAAATTATAAAAAGTCGTATTATAGTACGTCGAAAAAATTATAAAAAGTCGTATTATAGTATGTCGAAAAAGTAAAAAATATAAAAAGTCGTATTATAGTACGTCGAAAAAATTATAAAAAGTCGTATTATAGTACGTCGAAAAAATTATAAAAAGTCGTATTCTAGTACATCGAAAAAAGTAAAAAAGTCATAAAAGGTCGTATTATAGTACGTCGAATAAAGTAAAAAATCATAAAAAGTCGTATTATAGTACGTCAAAAAAAGTAAAAAATCATAAAAAGTCGTATTATAGTACGTCAAAAAAAGTAAAAAATCATAAAAAGTCATATTATAGTACGTCGAAAAAATTATAAAGTCGTATTATAGTACGTCGAAAAAAGTAAAAAATTATAAAAAGTCGTATTATAGTACATCGAAAAAATCATAAAAAGTCGTATTATAGTACGTCGAAAAAAGTAAAAAATTATAAAAAGTCATATTATAGTACGTCGAAAAAAGTAAAAAATTATAAAAAGTCGTATTATAGTACGTCGAAAAAATTATAAAAAGTCGTATTATAGTACATCGAAAAAAATCATAAAAAGTCGTATTATAGTACGTCGAAAAAAGTAAAAAATCATAAAAAGTCGTATTATAGTACGTCGAAAAAAGTAAAGAATTATAAAAAGTCGTATTATAGTACGTCGAAAAAAGTAAAAAATTATAAAAAGTCGTATTATAGTACGTTGAAAAAAGTAAAAAATTATAAAAAGTCGTATTATAGTACGTCGAAAAAAGTGAAAAATTATAAAGTCGTATTATAGTACGTCGAAAAAAGTAAAAAATTATAAAAAGTCGTATTATAGTACGTCGGAAAAAGTAAAAAATCATAAGTCGTATTATAGTACGTCGAAAAAAGTAAAAAATCATAAAAACTCGTATTATAGTACGTTGAAAAAAGTAAAAAATCATAAAAAGTCGTATTATAGTACGTCGAAAAAAGTAAAAAATTATAAAAAGTCGTATTATAGTACGTCGAAAAAAGTAAAAAATCATAAAAAGTCGTATTATAGTACGTCGAAAAAAGTAAAAAATTATAAAAAGTCGTATTATAGTACGTCGAAAAAAGTAAAAAATTATAAAAAGTCGTATTATAGTACGTCGAAAAAAGTAAAAAATCATAAAAAGTTGTATTATAGTACGTCGAAAAAAGTAAAAAATTATAAAAAGTCGTATTATAGTACGTCGAAAAAAGTAAAAAATCATAAAGTCATATTATAGTACGTCGAAAAAATTATAAAAAGTCGTATTATAGTACGTCGAAAAAAGTAAAAAATTATAAAAAGTCGTATTATAGTACATCGAAAAAATCATAAAAAGTCGTATTATAGTACGTCGAAAAAAGTAAAGAATCATAAAAAGTCGTATTATAGTACGTTGAAAAAAGTAAAAAATCATAAAAAGTCGTATTATAGTACGTCGAAAAAAGTAAAAAATTATAAAAAGTCGTATTATAGTACGTCGAAAAAAGTAAAAAATCATAAAAAGTCGTATTATAGTACGTCGAAAAAAGTAAAAAATCATAAGTCGTATTATAGTACGTCGAAAAAAGTAAAAAATCATAAGTCGTATTATAGTACGTCGAAAAAAGTAAAAAATCATAAAAAGTCGTATTATAGTACGTCGAAAAAAGTAAAAAATCATAAAAAGTCGTATTATAGTACGTCGAAAAAAGTAAAAAATCATAAAAAGTCGTATTATAGTACGTCGAAAAAAGTAAAAAATCATAAAAAGTCGTATTATAGTATGTCGAAAAAAGTAAAAAATCATAAAAAGTCGTATTATAGTACGTCGAAAAAAGTAAAAAATCATAAAAAGTCGTATTATAGTACGTCGAAAAAAGTAAAAAATTATAAAAAGTCGTATTATAGTACGTCGAAAAAAGTAAAAAATCATAAAAAGTCGTATTATAGTACGTCGAAAAAAGTAAAAAATTATAAAAAGTCGTATTATAGTACGTCGAAAAAAGTATAAAATTATAAAAAGTCGTATTATAGTACGTCGAAAAAAGTAAAAAATCATAAAAAGTCGTATTATAGTACGTCGAAAAAAGTAAAACATCATAAAAAGTCGTATTATAGTACGTCGAAAAAATTATAAAAAGTCGTATTATAGTACGTCGAAAAAAGTAAAACATCATAAAAAGTCGTATTATAGTACGTCGAAAAAAGTAAAAAATTATAAAAAGTCGTATTATAGTACGTCGAAAAAAGTAAAAAATTATAAAAAGTCGTATTATAGTACGTCGAAAAAAGTAAAAAATCATAAAAAGTCGTATTATAGTACATCAAAAAAATTATAAAAAGTCGTATTATAGTACGTCGAAAAAAGTAAAAAATTATAAAAAGTCGTATTATAGTACGTCGAAAAAAGTAAAAAATCATAAAAAGTCGTATTATAGTACGTCGAAAAAAGTAAATCATAAAAAGTCGTATTATAGTACGTCGAAAAAATTATAAAAAGTCGTATTATAGTACGTCGAAAAAGTAAAACATCATAAAAAGTCGTATTATAGTACGTCGAAAAAAGTAAAAAATTATAAAAAGTCGTATTATAGTACGTCGAAAAAATTATAAAAAGTCGTATTATAGTACGTCGAAAAAAGTAAAAAAGTCATAAAAAGTCGTAATATAGTACGTCGAAAAAAGTAAAAAATCATAAAAAGTCGTATTATAGTACGTCGAAAAAATTATAAAAAGTCGTATTATAGTACGTCGAAAAAATTATAAAAAGTCGTATTATAGTACGTCGAAAAAGTAAAAAATATAAAAAGTCGTATTATAGTACGTCGAAAAAATTATAAAAAGTCGTATTCTAGTACATCGAAAAAAGTAAAAAAGTCATAAAAGGTCGTATTATAGTACGTCGAATAAAGTAAAAAATCATAAAAAGTCGTATTATAGTACGTCAAAAAAAGTAAAAAATCATAAAAAGTCGTATTATAGTACGTCAAAAAAAGTAAAAAATCATAAAGTCATATTATAGTACGTCGAAAAAATTATAAAAAGTCGTATTATAGTACGTCGAAAAAAGTAAAAAATTATAAAAAGTCGTATTATAGTACATCGAAAAAATCATAAAAAGTCGTATTATAGTACGTCGAAAAAAGTAAAAAATCATAAAAAGTCGTATTATAGTACGTCGAAAAAAGTAAAAAATCATAAAAAGTCGTATTATAGTACGTCGAAAAAAGTAAAAAATTATAAAAAGTCGTATTATAGTACGTCGAAAAAAGTAAAAAATCATAAAGTCGTATTATAGTACGTCGAAAAAAGTAAAAAATCATAAGTCGTATTATAGTACGTCGAAAAAAGTAAAAAATCATAAGTCGTATTATAGTACGTCGAAAAAAGTAAAAAATCATAAAAAGTCGTATTATAGTACGTCGAAAAAAGTAAAAAATCATAAAAAGTCGTATTATAGTACGTCGAAAAAAGTAAAAAATTATAAAAAGTCGTATTATAGTACGTCGAAAAAAGTAAAAAATCATAAAAAGTCGTATTATAGTACGTCGAAAAAAGTAAAAAATCATAAAAAGTCGTATTATAGTACGTCGAAAAAAGTAAAAAATCATAAAAAGTCGTATTATAGTACGTCGAAAAAAGTAAAAAATTATAAAAAGTCGTATTATAGTACGTCGAAAAAAGTAAAAAATCATGAAAAGTCGTATTATAGTACGTCGAAAAAAGTAAAAAATTATAAAAAGTCGTATTATAGTACGTCGAAAAAAGTAAAAAATCATAAAAAGTCGTATTATAGTACATCAAAAAAATTATAAAAAGTCGTATTATAGTACGTCGAAAAAAGTAAAAAATTATAAAAAGTCGTATTATAGTACGTCGAAAAAAGTAAAAAATCATAAAAAGTCGTATTATAGTACATCGAAAAAAGTAAAACATCATAAAAAGTCGTATTATAGTACGTCGAAAAAATTATAAAAAGTCGTATTATAGTACGTCAAAAAAAGTAAAAAAGTCATAAAAAGTCGTATTATAGTACGTCGAAAAAAGTAAAAAATCATAAAAAGTCGTATTATAGTACGTCGAAAAAATTATAAAAAGTCGTATTATAGTACGTCGAAAAAATTATAAAAAGTCGTATTATAGTACGTCGAAAAAGTAAAAAATATAAAAAGTCGTATTATAGTACGTCGAAAAAATTATAAAAAGTCGTATTCTAGTACATCGAAAAAAGTAAAAAAGTCATAAAAGGTCGTATTATAGTACGTCGAATAAAGTAAAAAATCATAAAAAGTCGTATTATAGTACGTCAAAAAAAGTAAAAAATCATAAAAAGTCGTATTATAGTACGTCAAAAAAAGTAAAAAATCATAAAGTCATATTATAGTACGTCGAAAAAATTATAAAAAGTCGTATTATAGTACGTCGAAAAAATTATAAAAAGTCGTATTATAGTATGTCGAAAAAGTAAAAAATATAAAAAGTCGTATTATAGTACGTCGAAAAAATTATAAAAAGTCGTATTATAGTACGTCGAAAAAATTATAAAAAGTCGTATTCTAGTACATCGAAAAAAGTAAAAAAGTCATAAAAGGTCGTATTATAGTACGTCGAATAAAGTAAAAAATCATAAAAAGTCGTATTATAGTACGTCAAAAAAAGTAAAAAATCATAAAAAGTCGTATTATAGTACGTCAAAAAAAGTAAAAAATCATAAAAAGTCATATTATAGTACGTCGAAAAAATTATAAAGTCGTATTATAGTACGTCGAAAAAAGTAAAAAATTATAAAAAGTCGTATTATAGTACATCGAAAAAATCATAAAAAGTCGTATTATAGTACGTCGAAAAAAGTAAAAAATTATAAAAAGTCATATTATAGTACGTCGAAAAAAGTAAAAAATTATAAAAAGTCGTATTATAGTACGTCGAAAAAATTATAAAAAGTCGTATTATAGTACATCGAAAAAAATCATAAAAAGTCGTATTATAGTACGTCGAAAAAAGTAAAAAATCATAAAAAGTCGTATTATAGTACGTCGAAAAAAGTAAAGAATTATAAAAAGTCGTATTATAGTACGTCGAAAAAAGTAAAAAATTATAAAAAGTCGTATTATAGTACGTTGAAAAAAGTAAAAAATTATAAAAAGTCGTATTATAGTACGTCGAAAAAAGTGAAAAATTATAAAGTCGTATTATAGTACGTCGAAAAAAGTAAAAAATTATAAAAAGTCGTATTATAGTACGTCGGAAAAAGTAAAAAATCATAAGTCGTATTATAGTACGTCGAAAAAAGTAAAAAATCATAAAAACTCGTATTATAGTACGTTGAAAAAAGTAAAAAATGATAAAAAGTCGTATTATAGTACGTCGAAAAAAGTAAAAAATTATAAAAAGTCGTATTATAGTACGTCGAAAAAAGTAAAAAATCATAAAAAGTCGTATTATAGTACGTCGAAAAAAGTAAAAAATTATAAAAAGTCGTATTATAGTACGTCGAAAAAAGTAAAAAATTATAAAAAGTCGTATTATAGTACGTCGAAAAAAGTAAAAAATCATAAAAAGTTGTATTATAGTACGTCGAAAAAAGTAAAAAATTATAAAAAGTCGTATTATAGTACGTCGAAAAAAGTAAAAAATCATAAAGTCATATTATAGTACGTCGAAAAAATTATAAAAAGTCGTATTATAGTACGTCGAAAAAAGTAAAAAATTATAAAAAGTCGTATTATAGTACATCGAAAAAATCATAAAAAGTCGTATTATAGTACGTCGAAAAAAGTAAAAAATCATAAAAAGTCGTATTATAGTACATCAAAAAAATTATAAAAAGTCGTATTATAGTACGTCGAAAAAAGT
This sequence comes from Zingel zingel, assembly GCA_023566125.1. NCBI lineage: Eukaryota > Metazoa > Chordata > Actinopteri > Perciformes > Percidae > Zingel > Zingel zingel. Next base: position 23,391 of record JAKRKW010000081.1, read on the forward strand.
AAAAAATTATAAAAAGTCGTATTATAGTACGTCGAAAAAAGTAAAAAATCATAAAAAGTCGTATTATAGTACGTCGAAAAAAGTAAATCATAAAAAGTCGTATTATAGTACGTCGAAAAAATTATAAAAAGTCGTATTATAGTACGTCGAAAAAGTAAAACATCATAAAAAGTCGTATTATAGTACGTCGAAAAAAGTAAAAAATTATAAAAAGTCGTATTATAGTACGTCGAAAAAATTATAAAAAGTCGTATTATAGTACGTCGAAAAAAGTAAAAAAGTCATAAAAAGTCGTAATATAGTACGTCGAAAAAAGTAAAAAATCATAAAAAGTCGTATTATAGTACGTCGAAAAAATTATAAAAAGTCGTATTATAGTACGTCGAAAAAATTATAAAAAGTCGTGTTATAGTACGTCGAAAAAGTAAAAAATATAAAAAGTCGTATTATAGTACGTCGAAAAAATTATAAAAAGTCGTATTCTAGTACATCGAAAAAAGTAAAAAAGTCATAAAAGGTCGTATTATAGTACGTCGAATAAAGTAAAAAATCATAAAAAGTCGTATTATAGTACGTCAAAAAAAGTAAAAAATCATAAAAAGTCGTATTATAGTACGTCAAAAAAAGTAAAAAATCATAAAGTCATATTATAGTACGTCGAAAAAATTATAAAAAGTCGTATTATAGTACGTCGAAAAAAGTAAAAAATTATAAAAAGTCGTATTATAGTACATCGAAAAAATCATAAAAAGTCGTATTATAGTACGTCGAAAAAAGTAAAAAATCATAAAAAGTCGTATTATAGTACGTCGAAAAAAGTAAAAAATCATAAAAAGTCGTATTATAGTACGTCGAAAAAAGTGAAAAATTATAAAAAGTCGTATTATAGTACGTCGAAAAAAGTAAAAAATCATAAAGTCGTATTATAGTACGTCGAAAAAAGTAAAAAATCATAAGTCGTATTATAGTACGTCGAAAAAAGTAAAAAATCATAAGTCGTATTATAGTACGTCGAAAAAAGTAAAAAATCATAAAAAGTCGTATTATAGTACGTCGAAAAAAGTAAAAAATCATAAAAAGTCGTATTATAGTACGTCGAAAAAAGTAAAAAATTATAAAAAGTCGTATTATAGTACGTCGAAAAAAGTAAAAAATCATAAAAAGTCGTATTATAGTACGTCGAAAAAAGTAAAAAATCATAAAAAGTCGTATTATAGTACGTCGAAAAAAGTAAAAAATCATAAAAAGTCGTATTATAGTACGTCGAAAAAAGTAAAAAATTATAAAAAGTCGTATTATAGTACGTCGAAAAAAGTAAAAAATCATGAAAAGTCGTATTATAGTACGTCGAAAAAAGTAAAAAATTATAAAAAGTCGTATTATAGTACGTCGAAAAAAGTAAAAAATCATAAAAAGTCGTATTATAGTACATCAAAAAAATTATAAAAAGTCGTATTATAGTACGTCGAAAAAAGTAAAAAATTATAAAAAGTCGTATTATAGTACGTCGAAAAAAGTAAAAAATCATAAAAAGTCGTATTATAGTACATCGAAAAAAGTAAAACATCATAAAAAGTCGTATTATAGTACGTCGAAAAAATTATAAAAAGTCGTATTATAGTACGTCAAAAAAAGTAAAAAAGTCATAAAAAGTCGTATTATAGTACGTCGAAAAAAGTAAAAAATCATAAAAAGTCGTATTATAGTACGTCGAAAAAATTATAAAAAGTCGTATTATAGTACGTCGAAAAAATTATAAAAAGTCGTATTATAGTACGTCGAAAAAGTAAAAAATATAAAAAGTCGTATTATAGTACGTCGAAAAAATTATAAAAAGTCGTATTCTAGTACATCGAAAAAAGTAAAAAAGTCATAAAAGGTCGTATTATAGTACGTCGAATAAAGTAAAAAATCATAAAAAGTCGTATTATAGTACGTCAAAAAAAGTAAAAAATCATAAAAAGTCGTATTATAGTACGTCAAAAAAAGTAAAAAATCATAAAGTCATATTATAGTACGTCGAAAAAATTATAAAAAGTCGTATTATAGTACGTCGAAAAAATTATAAAAAGTCGTATTATAGTATGTCGAAAAAGTAAAAAATATAAAAAGTCGTATTATAGTACGTCGAAAAAATTATAAAAAGTCGTATTATAGTACGTCGAAAAAATTATAAAAAGTCGTATTCTAGTACATCGAAAAAAGTAAAAAAGTCATAAAAGGTCGTATTATAGTACGTCGAATAAAGTAAAAAATCATAAAAAGTCGTATTATAGTACGTCAAAAAAAGTAAAAAATCATAAAAAGTCGTATTATAGTACGTCAAAAAAAGTAAAAAATCATAAAAAGTCATATTATAGTACGTCGAAAAAATTATAAAGTCGTATTATAGTACGTCGAAAAAAGTAAAAAATTATAAAAAGTCGTATTATAGTACATCGAAAAAATCATAAAAAGTCGTATTATAGTACGTCGAAAAAAGTAAAAAATTATAAAAAGTCATATTATAGTACGTCGAAAAAAGTAAAAAATTATAAAAAGTCGTATTATAGTACGTCGAAAAAATTATAAAAAGTCGTATTATAGTACATCGAAAAAAATCATAAAAAGTCGTATTATAGTACGTCGAAAAAAGTAAAAAATCATAAAAAGTCGTATTATAGTACGTCGAAAAAAGTAAAGAATTATAAAAAGTCGTATTATAGTACGTCGAAAAAAGTAAAAAATTATAAAAAGTCGTATTATAGTACGTTGAAAAAAGTAAAAAATTATAAAAAGTCGTATTATAGTACGTCGAAAAAAGTGAAAAATTATAAAGTCGTATTATAGTACGTCGAAAAAAGTAAAAAATTATAAAAAGTCGTATTATAGTACGTCGGAAAAAGTAAAAAATCATAAGTCGTATTATAGTACGTCGAAAAAAGTAAAAAATCATAAAAACTCGTATTATAGTACGTTGAAAAAAGTAAAAAATCATAAAAAGTCGTATTATAGTACGTCGAAAAAAGTAAAAAATTATAAAAAGTCGTATTATAGTACGTCGAAAAAAGTAAAAAATCATAAAAAGTCGTATTATAGTACGTCGAAAAAAGTAAAAAATTATAAAAAGTCGTATTATAGTACGTCGAAAAAAGTAAAAAATTATAAAAAGTCGTATTATAGTACGTCGAAAAAAGTAAAAAATCATAAAAAGTTGTATTATAGTACGTCGAAAAAAGTAAAAAATTATAAAAAGTCGTATTATAGTACGTCGAAAAAAGTAAAAAATTATAAAAAGTCGTATTATAGTACATCGAAAAAATCATAAAAAGTCGTATTATAGTACGTCGAAAAAAGTAAAGAATCATAAAAAGTCGTATTATAGTACGTTGAAAAAAGTAAAAAATCATAAAAAGTCGTATTATAGTACGTCGAAAAAAGTAAAAAATTATAAAAAGTCGTATTATAGTACGTCGAAAAAAGTAAAAAATCATAAAAAGTCGTATTATAGTACGTCGAAAAAAGTAAAAAATCATAAGTCGTATTATAGTACGTCGAAAAAAGTAAAAAATCATAAGTCGTATTATAGTACGTCGAAAAAAGTAAAAAATCATAAAAAGTCGTATTATAGTACGTCGAAAAAAGTAAAAAATCATAAAAAGTCGTATTATAGTACGTCGAAAAAAGTAAAAAATCATAAAAAGTCGTATTATAGTACGTCGAAAAAAGTAAAAAATCATAAAAAGTCGTATTATAGTACGTCGAAAAAAGTAAAAAATCATAAAAAGTCGTATTATAGTACGTCGAAAAAAGTAAAAAATCATAAAAAGTCGTATTATAGTACGTCGAAAAAAGTAAAAAATTATAAAAAGTCGTATTATAGTACGTCGAAAAAAGTAAAAAATCATAAAAAGTCGTATTATAGTACGTCGAAAAAAGTAAAAAATTATAAAAAGTCGTATTATAGTACGTCGAAAAAAGTATAAAATTATAAAAAGTCGTATTATAGTACGTCGAAAAAAGTAAAAAATCATAAAAAGTCGTATTATAGTACGTCGAAAAAAGTAAAACATCATAAAAAGTCGTATTATAGTACGTCGAAAAAATTATAAAAAGTCGTATTATAGTACGTCGAAAAAAGTAAAACATCATAAAAAGTCGTATTATAGTACGTCGAAAAAAGTAAAAAATTATAAAAAGTCGTATTATAGTACGTCGAAAAAAGTAAAAAATTATAAAAAGTCGTATTATAGTACGTCGAAAAAAGTAAAAAATCATAAAAAGTCGTATTATAGTACATCAAAAAAATTATAAAAAGTCGTATTATAGTACGTCGAAAAAAGTAAAAAATTATAAAAAGTCGTATTATAGTACGTCGAAAAAAGTAAAAAATCATAAAAAGTCGTATTATAGTACGTCGAAAAAAGTAAATCATAAAAAGTCGTATTATAGTACGTCGAAAAAATTATAAAAAGTCGTATTATAGTACGTCGAAAAAGTAAAACATCATAAAAAGTCGTATTATAGTACGTCGAAAAAAGTAAAAAATTATAAAAAGTCGTATTATAGTACGTCGAAAAAATTATAAAAAGTCGTATTATAGTACGTCGAAAAAAGTAAAAAAGTCATAAAAAGTCGTAATATAGTACGTCGAAAAAAGTAAAAAATCATAAAAAGTCGTATTATAGTACGTCGAAAAAATTATAAAAAGTCGTATTATAGTACGTCGAAAAAATTATAAAAAGTCGTATTATAGTACGTCGAAAAAGTAAAAAATATAAAAAGTCGTATTATAGTACGTCGAAAAAATTATAAAAAGTCGTATTCTAGTACATCGAAAAAAGTAAAAAAGTCATAAAAGGTCGTATTATAGTACGTCGAATAAAGTAAAAAATCATAAAAAGTCGTATTATAGTACGTCAAAAAAAGTAAAAAATCATAAAAAGTCGTATTATAGTACGTCAAAAAAAGTAAAAAATCATAAAGTCATATTATAGTACGTCGAAAAAATTATAAAAAGTCGTATTATAGTACGTCGAAAAAAGTAAAAAATTATAAAAAGTCGTATTATAGTACATCGAAAAAATCATAAAAAGTCGTATTATAGTACGTCGAAAAAAGTAAAAAATCATAAAAAGTCGTATTATAGTACGTCGAAAAAAGTAAAAAATCATAAAAAGTCGTATTATAGTACGTCGAAAAAAGTAAAAAATTATAAAAAGTCGTATTATAGTACGTCGAAAAAAGTAAAAAATCATAAAGTCGTATTATAGTACGTCGAAAAAAGTAAAAAATCATAAGTCGTATTATAATACGTCGAAAAAAGTAAAAAATCATAAGTCGTATTATAGTACGTCGAAAAAAGTAAAAAATCATAAAAAGTCGTATTATAGTACGTCGAAAAAAGTAAAAAATCATAAAAAGTCGTATTATAGTACGTCGAAAAAAGTAAAAAATTATAAAAAGTCGTATTATAGTACGTCGAAAAAAGTAAAAAATCATAAAAAGTCGTATTATAGTACGTCGAAAAAAGTAAAAAATCATAACAAGTCGTATTATAGTACGTCGAAAAAAGTAAAAAATCATAAAAAGTCGTATTATAGTACGTCGAAAAAAGTAAAAAATTATAAAAAGTCGTATTATAGTACGTCGAAAAAAGTAAAAAATCATGAAAAGTCGTATTATAGTACGTCGAAAAAAGTAAAAAATTATAAAAAGTCGTATTATAGTACGTCGAAAAAAGTAAAAAATCATAAAAAGTCGTATTATAGTACATCAAAAAAATTATAAAAAGTCGTATTATAGTACGTCGAAAAAAGTAAAAAATTATAAAAAGTCGTATTATAGTACGTCGAAAAAAGTAAAAAATCATAAAAAGTCGTATTATAGTACATCGAAAAAAGTAAAACATCATAAAAAGTCGTATTATAGTACGTCGAAAAAATTATAAAAAGTCGTATTATAGTACGTCGAAAAAAGTAAAACATAAAAAGTCGTATTATAGTACGTCGAAAAAAGTAAAAAATTATAAAAAGTCGTATTATAGTACGTCGAAAAAAGTAAAAAATTAAAAAAAGTCGTATTATAGTACGTCGAAAAAATTATAAAAAGTCGTATTATAGTACGTCAAAAAAAGTAAAAAAGTCATAAAAAGTCGTATTATAGTACGTCGAAAAAAGTAAAAAATCATAAAAAGTCGTATTATAGTACGTCGAAAAAATTATAAAAAGTCGTATTATAGTACGTCGAAAAAATTATAAAAAGTCGTATTATAGTACGTCGAAAAAGTAAAAAATATAAAAAGTCGTATTATAGTACGTCGAAAAAATTATAAAAAGTCGTATTCTAGTACATCGAAAAAAGTAAAAAAGTCATAAAAGGTCGTATTATAGTACGTCGAATAAAGTAAAAAATCATAAAAAGTCGTATTATAGTACGTCAAAAAAAGTAAAAAATCATAAAAAGTCGTATTATAGTACGTCAAAAAAAGTAAAAAATCATAAAGTCATATTATAGTACGTCGAAAAAATTATAAAAAGTCGTATTATAGTACGTCGAAAAAATTATAAAAAGTCGTATTATAGTACGTCGAAAAAATTATAAAAAGTCGTATTCTAGTACATCGAAAAAAGTAAAAAAGTCATAAAAGGTCGTATTATAGTACGTCAAAAAAAGTAAAAAATCATAAAAAGTCGTATTATAGTACGTCAAAAAAAGTAAAAAATCATAAAAAGTCATATTATAGTACGTCGAAAAAATTATAAAGTCGTATTATAGTACGTCGAAAAAAGTAAAAAATTATAAAAAGTCGTATTATAGTACATCGAAAAAATCATAAAAAGTCGTATTATAGTACGTCGAAAAAAGTAAAAAATTATAAAAAGTCGTATTATAGTACATCGAAAAAATCATAAAAAGTCGTATTATAGTACGTCGAAAAAAGTAAAAAATTATAAAAAGTCGTATTATAGTACGTCGAAAAAATTATAAAAAGTCGTATTATAGTACATCGAAAAAAATCATAAAAAGTCGTATTATAGTACGTCGAAAAAAGTAAAAAATCATAAAAAGTCGTATTATAGTACGTCGAAAAAAGTAAAGAATTATAAAAAGTCGTATTATAGTACGTCGAAAAAAGTAAAAAATTATAAAAAGTCGTATTATAGTACGTTGAAAAAAGTAAAAAATTATAAAAAGTCGTATTATAGTACGTCGAAAAAAGTGAAAAATTATAAAGTCGTATTATAGTACGTCGAAAAAAGTAAAAAATTATAAAAAGTCGTATTATAGTACGTCGGAAAAAGTAAAAAATCATAAGTCGTATTATAGTACGTCGAAAAAAGTAAAAAATCATAAAAACTCGTATTATAGTACGTTGAAAAAAGTAAAAAATCATAAAAAGTCGTATTATAGTACGTCGAAAAAAGTAAAAAATTATAAAAAGTCGTATTATAGTACGTCGAAAAAAGTAAAAAATCATAAAAAGTCGTATTATAGTACGTCGAAAAAAGTAAAAAATTATAAAAAGTCGTATTATAGTACGTCGAAAAAAGTAAAAAATTATAAAAAGTCGTATTATAGTACGTCGAAAAAAGTAAAAAATCATAAAAAGTTGTATTATAGTACGTCGAAAAAAGTAAAAAATTATAAAAAGTCGTATTATAGTACGTCGAAAAAAGTAAAAAATCATAAAAGGTCGTATTATAGTACGTCGAAAAAAGTAAAAAATTATAAAAGGTCGTATTATAGTACGTCAAAAAAAGTAAAAAATTATAAAAATTCGTATTATAGTACGTCGAAAAAATTATAAAAAGTCGTATTATAGTACGTCGAAAAAGTAAAAAATATAAAAAGTCGTATTATAGTACGTCGAAAAAATTATAAAAAGTCGTATTATAGTACGTCGAAAAAATTATAAAAAGTCGTATTCTAGTACGTCGAAAAAAGTAAAAAATTATAAAAAGTCGTATTATAGTACGTCGAAAAAAGTAAAAAATCATAAAAAGTCGTATTATAGTACGTCGAAAAAATTATAAAAAGTCGTATTATAGTACATCGAAAAAAGGAAAAAAGTCATAAAAGGTCGTATTATAGTACGTCGAATAAAGTAAAAAATCATAAAAAGTCGTATTATAGTACGTCAAAAAAAGTAAAAAATCATAAAAAGTCGAATTATAGTACGTCGAAAAAAGTAAAAAATCATAAAAAGTCATATTATAGTACGTCGAAAAAATTATAAAAAGTCGTATTATAGTACGTCGACAAAAGTAAAAAATTATAAAAAGTCGTATTATAGTACATCGAAAAAATCATAAAAAGTCGTATTATAGTACGTCGAAAAAAGTAAAAAATTATAAAAAGTCGTATTATAGTACGTCGAAAAAAGTAAAAAATTATAAAAAGTCGTATTATAGTACGTCGAAAAAATTATAAAAAGTCGTATTATAGTACATCGAAAAAATCATAAAAAGTCGTATTATAGTACGTCGAAAAAAGTAAAAAATCATAAAAAGTCGTATTATAGTACGTCAAAAAAAGTAAAAAATCATAAAAAGTCATATTATAGTACGTCGAAAAAATTATAAAAAGTCGTATTATAGTACTTCGAAAAAAGTAAAAAATTATAAAAAGTCGTATTATAGTACATCGAAAAAATCATAAAAAGTCGTATTATAGTACGTCGAAAAAAGTAAAAAATTATAAAAAGTCGTATTATAGTACGTCGAAAAAAGTAAAAAATCATAAAAAGTCGTATTATAGTACGTCGAAAAAAGTAAAAAATTATAAAAAGTCGTATTATAGTACATCAAAAAAATCATAAAAAGTCGTATTATAGTACGTCGAAAAAATTATAAAAAGTCGTATTATAGTACATCGAAAAAAGTAAAAAAGTCATAAAAGGTCGTATTATAGTACGTCGAATAAAGTAAAAAATCATAAAAAGTCGTGTTATAGTACGTCAAAAAAAGTAAAAAATCATAAAAAGTCGTATTATAGTAGGTCGAAAAAAGTAAAAAATCATAAAAAGTCATATTATAGTACGTCGAAAAAATTATAAAAAGTCGTATTATAGTACGTCGAAAAAAGTAAAAAATTATAAAAAGTCGTATTATAGTACATCGAAAAAATCATAAAAAGTCGTATTATAGTACGTCGAAAAAAGTAAAAAATTATAAAAAGTCGTATTATAGTACGTCGAAAAAAGTAAAAAATTATAAAAAGTCGTATTATAGTACGTCGAAAAAATTATAAAAAGTCGTATTATAGTACATCGAAAAAATCATAAAAAGTCGTATTATAGTACGTCGAAAAAAGTAAAAAATCATAAAAAGTCGTATTATAGTACGTCGAAAAAAGTAAAGAATTATAAAAAGTCGTATTATAGTACGTCGAAAAAACTAAAAAATTATAAAAAGTCGTATTATAGTACGTCGAAAAAAGTAAAAAATCATAAAAAGTCGTATTATAGTACGTCGAAAAAAGTAAAAAATTATAAAAAGTCGTATTATAGTACGTCGAAAAAAGTAAAAAATCATAAAAGGTCGTATTATAGTACGTCGAAAAAAGTAAAAAATTATAAAAGGTCGTATTATAGTACGTCGGAAAAAGTAAAAAATTATAAAAAGTCGTATTATAGTACGTCGAAAAAAGTAAAAAATCATAAAAAGTCGTATTATAGTACGTCGAAAAAAGTAAAAAATTATAAAAAGTCGTATTATAGTACGTCGAAAAAAGTAAAAAATCATAAAAGGTCGTATTATAGTACGTCGAAAAAATTATAAAAAGTCGTATTATAGTACGTCGAAAAAAGTAAAAAATTATAAAAAGTCGTATTATGGTACATCGAAAAAATCATAAAAAGTCGTATTATAGTACGTCGAAAAAAGTAAAAAATTATAAAAAGTCGTATTATAGTACGTCGAAAAAATTATAAAAAGTCGTATTATAGTACATCGAAAAAATCATAAAAAGTCGTATTATAGTACGTCGAAAAACAGTAAAAAATCATAAAAAGTCGTATTATAGTACGTCGAAAAAAGTAAAGAATTATAAAAAGTCGTATTATAGTACGTCGAAAAAAGTAAAAAATTATAAAAAGTCGTATTATAGTACGTTGAAAAAAGTAAAAAATTATAAAAAGTCATATTATAGTACGTCGAAAAAAGTGAAAAATTATAAAGTCGTATTATAGTACGTCGAAAAAAGTAAAAAATTATAAAAAGTCGTATTATAGTACGTCGGAAAAAGTAAAAAATCATAAAAAGTCGTATTATAGTACGTCGAAAAAAGTAAAAAATCATAAAAAGTCGTATTATAGTACGTCGAAAAAAGTAAAAAATTATAAAAAGTCGTATTATAGTACGTCGAAAAAAGTAAAAAATCATAAAAGGTCGTATTATAGTACGTCGAAAAAAGTAAAAAATTATAAAAGGTTGTATTATAGTACGTCGAAAAAAGTAAAAAATTATAAAAAGTAGTATTATAGTACGTCGAAAAAAGTAAAAAATCATAAAAAGTCGTATTATAGTACGTCGAAAAAAGTAAAAAATTATAAAAAGTCGTATTATAGTACATAAAAAAAATTATAAAAAGTCGTATTATAGTACGTCGAAAAAAGTAAAAAATTATAAAAAGTCGTATTATAGTACGTCGAAAAAAGTAAAAAATTATAAAAAGTCGTATTATAGTAAGTCGAAAAAATTATAAAAAGTCGTATTATAGTACGTCGAAAAAATTATAAAAGGTCGTATTATAGTACATCGAAAAAATCATAAAAAGTCGTATTATAGTATGTCGAAAAAAGTAAAAAATCATAAAAAGTCGTATTATAGTACGTCGAAAAAAGTAAAGAATTATAAAAAGTCGTATTATAGTACGTCGAAAAAAGTAAAAAATCATAAAAAGTCGTATTATATTACGTCGAAAAAAGTAAAAAATTATAAAAAGTCGTATTATAGTACGTTGAAAAAAGTAAAAAATTATAAAAAGTCATATTATAGTACGTCGAAAAAAGTGAAAAATTATAAAAGGTCGTATTATAGTACGTCGAAAAAAGTAAAAAATTATAAAAAGTCGTATTATAGTACGTCGAAAAAAGTAAAAAATCATAAAAAGTCGTATTATAGTACGTCGAAAAAAGTAAAAAATTATAAAAAGTCGTATTATAGTACATCAAAAAAATCATAAAAAGTCGTATTATAGTACGTCGAAAAAATTATAAAAAGTCGTATTATAGTACATCGAAAAAAGTAAAAAAGTCATAAAAGGTCGTATTATAGTACGTCGAATAAAGTAAAAAATCATAAAAAGTCGTATTATAGTACGTCAAAAAAAGTAAAAAATCATAAAAAGTCGTATTATAGTACGTCGAAAAAAGTAAAAAATCATAAAAAGTCATATTATAGTACGTCGAAAAAATTATAAAAAGTCGTATTATAGTACGTCGAAAAAAGTAAAAAATTATAAAAAGTCGTATTATAGTACATCGAAAAAATCATAAAAAGTCGTATTATAGTACGTCGAAAAAAGTAAAAAATTATAAAAAGTCGTATTATAGTACGTCGAAAAAAGTAAAAAATTATAAAAAGTCGTATTATAGTACGTCGAAAAAATTATAAAAAGTCGTATTATAGTACATCGAAAAAATCATAAAAAGTCGTATTATAGTACGTCGAAAAAAGTAAAAAATCATAAAAAGTCGTATTATAGTACGTCGAAAAAAGTAAAAAATTATAAAAAGTCGTATTATAGTACGTCGAAAAAAGTAAAAAATCATAAAAGGTCGTATTATAGTACGTCGAAAAAATTATAAAAAGTCGTATTATAGTACGTCGAAAAAAGTAAAAAATTATAAAAAGTCGTATTATAGTACATCGAAAAAATCATAAAAAGTCGTATTATAGTACGTCGAAAAAAGTAAAAAATTATTAAAAAGTCGTATTATAGTACGTCGAAAAAATTATAAAAAGTCGTATTATAGTACATCGAAAAAATCATAAAAAGTCGTATTATAGTACGTCGAAAAACAGTAAAAAATCATAAAAAGTCGTATTATAGTACGTCGAAAAAAGTAAAGAATTATAAAAAGTCGTATTATAGTACGTCGAAAAAAGTAAAAAATTATAAAAAGTCGTATTATAGTACGTTGAAAAAAGTAAAAAATTATAAAAAGTCATATTATAGTACGTCGAAAAAAGTGAAAAATTATAAAGTCGTATTATAGTACGTCGAAAAAAGTAAAAAATTATAAAAAGTCGTATTATAGTACGTCGGAAAAAGTAAAAAATCATAAAAAGTCGTATTATAGTACGTCGAAAAAAGTAAAAAATTATAAAAAGTCGTATTATAGTACGTCGAAAAAAGTAAAAAATCATAAAAAGTCGTATTATAGTACGTCGAAAAAAGTAAAAAATTATAAAAAGTCGTATTATAGTACGTCGAAAAAAGTAAAAAATCATAAAAGGTCGTATTATAGTACGTCGAAAAAAGTAAAAAATTATAAAACGTCGTATTATAGTACGTCGAAAAAAGTAAAAAATTATAAAAAGTCGTATTATAGTACGTCGAAAAAAGTAAAAAATTATAAAAAGTCGTATTATAGTACGTTGAAAAAAGTAAAAAATTATAAAAAGTCATATTATAGTACGTCGAAAAAAGTGAAAAATTATAAAGTCGTATTATAGTACGTCGAAAAAAGTAAAAAATTATAAAAAGTCGTATTATAGTACATAAAAAAAATTATAAAAAGTCGTATTATAGTACATAAAAAAAATTATAAAAGGTCGTATTATAGTACGTCGAAAAAAGTAAAAAATTATAAAAGGTCGTATTATAGTACGTCGAAAAAAGTAAAAAATTATAAAAAGTCGTATTATAGTACGTCGGAAAAAGTAAAAAATCATAAAAAGTCGTATTATAGTACGTCGAAAAAAGTAAAAAATTATAAAAAGTCGTATTATAGTACATAAAAAAATTATAAAAAGTCGTATTATAGTACGTCGAAAAAAGTAAAAAATTATAAAAAGTCGTATTATAGTACGTCGAAAAAAGTAAAAAATCATAAAAGGTCGTATTATAGTACGTCGAAAAAATTATAAAAAGTCGTATTATAGTACGTCGAAAAAAGTAAAAAATTATAAAAAGTCGTATTATGGTACATCGAAAAAATCATAAAAAGTCGTATTATAGTACGTCGAAAAAAGTAAAAAATTATAAAAAGTCGTATTATAGTACGTCGAAAAAATTATAAAAAGTCGTATTATAGTACATCGAAAAAATCATAAAAAGTCGTATTATAGTACGTCGAAAAACAGTAAAAAATCATAAAAAGTCGTATTATAGTACGTCGAAAAAAGTAAAGAATTATAAAAAGTCGTATTATAGTACGTCGAAAAAAGTAAAAAATTATAAAAAGTCGTATTATAGTACGTTGAAAAAAGTAAAAAATTATAAAAAGTCATATTATAGTACGTCGAAAAAAGTGAAAAATTATAAAGTCGTATTATAGTACGTCGAAAAAAGTAAAAAATTATAAAAAGTCGAATTATAGTACGTCGGAAAAAGTAAAAAATCATAAAAAGTCGTATTATAGTACGTCGAAAAAAGTAAAAAATCATAAAAAGTCGTATTATAGTACGTCGAAAAAAGTAAAAAATTATAAAAAGTCGTATTATAGTACGTCGAAAAAAGTAAAAAATCATAAAAGGTCGTATTATAGTACGTCGAAAAAAGTAAAAAATTATAAAAGGTTGTATTATAGTACGTCGAAAAAAGTAAAAAATTATAAAAAGTAGTATTATAGTACGTCGAAAAAAGTAAAAAATCATAAAAAGTCGTATTATAGTACGTCGAAAAAAGTAAAAAATTATAAAAAGTCGTATTATAGTACATAAAAAAAATTATAAAAAGTCGTATTATAGTACGTCGAAAAAAGTAAAAAATTATAAAAAGTCGTATTATAGTACGTCGAAAAAAGTAAAAAATTATAAAAAGTCGTATTATAGTACGTCGAAAAAATTATAAAAAGTCGTATTATAGTACGTCGAAAAAATTATAAAAGGTCGTATTATAGTACATCGAAAAAATCATAAAAAGTCGTATTATAGTATGTCGAAAAAAGTAAAAAATCATAAAAAGTCGTATTATAGTACGTCGAAAAAAGTAAAGAATTATAAAAAGTCGTATTATAGTACGTCGAAAAAAGTAAAAAATCATAAAAAGTCGTATTATATTACGTCGAAAAAAGTAAAAAATTATAAAAAGTCGTATTATAGTACGTTGAAAAAAGTAAAAAATTATAAAAAGTCATATTATAGTACGTCGAAAAAAGTGAAAAATTATAAAAGGTCGTATTATAGTACGTCGAAAAAAGTAAAAAATTATAAAAAGTCGTATTATAGTACGTCGAAAAAAGTAAAAAATCATAAAAAGTCGTATTATAGTACGTCGAAAAAAGTAAAAAATTATAAAAAGTCGTATTATAGTACATCAAAAAAATCATAAAAAGTCGTATTATAGTACGTCGAAAAAATTATAAAAAGTCGTATTATAGTACATCGAAAAAAGTAAAAAAGTCATAAAAGGTCGTATTATAGTACGTCGAATAAAGTAAAAAATCATAAAAAGTCGTATTATAGTACGTCAAAAAAAGTAAAAAATCATAAAAAGTCGTATTATAGTACGTCGAAAAAAGTAAAAAATCATAAAAAGTCATATTATAGTACGTCGAAAAAATTATAAAAAGTCGTATTATAGTACGTCGAAAAAAGTAAAAAATTATAAAAAGTCGTATTATAGTACATCGAAAAAATCATAAAAAGTCGTATTATAGTACGTCGAAAAAAGTAAAAAATTATAAAAAGTCGTATTATAGTACGTCGAAAAAAGTAAAAAATTATAAAAAGTCGTATTATAGTACGTCGAAAAAATTATAAAAAGTCGTATTATAGTACATCGAAAAAATCATAAAAAGTCGTATTATAGTACGTCGAAAAAAGTAAAAAATCATAAAAAGTCGTATTATAGTACGTCGAAAAAAGTAAAAAATTATAAAAAGTCGTATTATAGTACGTCGAAAAAAGTAAAAAATCATAAAAGGTCGTATTATAGTACGTCGAAAAAATTATAAAAAGTCGTATTATAGTACGTCGAAAAAAGTAAAAAATTATAAAAAGTCGTATTATAGTACATCGAAAAAATCATAAAAAGTCGTATTATAGTACGTCGAAAAAAGTAAAAAATTATTAAAAAGTCGTATTATAGTACGTCGAAAAAATTATAAAAAGTCGTATTATAGTACATCGAAAAAATCATAAAAAGTCGTGTTATAGTACGTCGAAAAAAGTAAAAAATTATAAAAAGTCGTATTATAGTACGTCGAAAAAATTATAAAAAGTCGTATTATAGTACGTCGAAAAAATTATAAAAGGTCGTATTATAGTACATCGAAAAAATCATAAAAAGTCGTATTATAGTATGTCGAAAAAAGTAAAAAATCATAAAAAGTCGTATTATAGTACGTCGAAAAAAGTAAAGAATTATAAAAAGTCGTATTATAGTACGTCGAAAAAAGTAAAAAATCATAAAAAGTCGTATTATATTACGTCGAAAAAAGTAAAAAATTATAAAAAGTCGTATTATAGTACGTTGAAAAAAGTAAAAAATTATAAAAAGTCATATTATAGTACGTCGAAAAAAGTGAAAAATTATAAAAGGTCGTATTATAGTACGTCGAAAAAAGTAAAAAATTATAAAAAGTCGTATTATAGTACGTCGAAAAAAGTAAAAAATCATAAAAAGTCGTATTATAGTACGTCGAAAAAAGTAAAAAATTATAAAAAGTCGTATTATAGTACATCAAAAAAATCATAAAAAGTCGTATTATAGTACGTCGAAAAAATTATAAAAAGTCGTATTATAGTACATCGAAAAAAGTAAAAAAGTCATAAAAGGTCGTATTATAGTACGTCGAATAAAGTAAAAAATCATAAAAAGTCGTATTATAGTACGTCAAAAAAAGTAAAAAATCATAAAAAGTCGTATTATAGTACGTCGAAAAAAGTAAAAAATCATAAAAAGTCATATTATAGTACGTCGAAAAAATTATAAAAAGTCGTATTATAGTACGTCGAAAAAAGTAAAAAATTATAAAAAGTCGTATTATAGTACATCGAAAAAATCATAAAAAGTCGTATTATAGTACGTCGAAAAAAGTAAAGAATTATAAAAAGTCGTATTATAGTACGTCGAAAAAAGTAAAAAATCATAAAAAGTCGTATTATATTACGTCGAAAAAAGTAAAAAATTATAAAAAGTCGTATTATAGTACGTTGAAAAAAGTAAAAAATTATAAAAAGTCATATTATAGTACGTCGAAAAAAGTGAAAAATTATAAAAGGTCGTATTATAGTACGTCGAAAAAAGTAAAAAATTATAAAAAGTCGTATTATAGTACGTCGAAAAAAGTAAAAAATCATAAAAAGTCGTATTATAGTACGTCGAAAAAAGTAAAAAATTATAAAAAGTCGTATTATAGTACATCAAAAAAATCATAAAAAGTCGTATTATAGTACGTCGAAAAAATTATAAAAAGTCGTATTATAGTACATCGAAAAAAGTAAAAAAGTCATAAAAGGTCGTATTATAGTACGTCGAATAAAGTAAAAAATCATAAAAAGTCGTATTATAGTACGTCAAAAAAAGTAAAAAATCATAAAAAGTCGTATTATAGTACGTCGAAAAAAGTAAAAAATCATAAAAAGTCATATTATAGTACGTCGAAAAAATTATAAAAAGTCGTATTATAGTACGTCGAAAAAAGTAAAAAATTATAAAAAGTCGTATTATAGTACATCGAAAAAATCATAAAAAGTCGTATTATAGTACGTCGAAAAAAGTAAAAAATTATAAAAAGTCGTATTATAGTACGTCGAAAAAAGTAAAAAATTATAAAAAGTCGTATTATAGTACGTCGAAAAAATTATAAAAAGTCGTATTATAGTACATCGAAAAAATCATAAAAAGTCGTATTATAGTACGTCGAAAAAAGTAAAAAATCATAAAAAGTCGTATTATAGTACGTCGAAAAAAGTAAAAAATTATAAAAAGTCGTATTATAGTACGTCGAAAAAAGTAAAAAATCATAAAAGGTCGTATTATAGTACGTCGAAAAAATTATAAAAAGTCGTATTATAGTACGTCGAAAAAAGTAAAAAATTATAAAAAGTCGTATTATAGTACATCGAAAAAATCATAAAAAGTCGTATTATAGTACGTCGAAAAAAGTAAAAAATTATTAAAAAGTCGTATTATAGTACGTCGAAAAAATTATAAAAAGTCGTATTATAGTACATCGAAAAAATCATAAAAAGTCGTATTATAGTACGTCGAAAAACAGTAAAAAATCATAAAAAGTCGTATTATAGTACGTCGAAAAAAGTAAAGAATTATAAAAAGTCGTATTATAGTACGTCGAAAAAAGTAAAAAATTATAAAAAGTCGTATTATAGTACGTTGAAAAAAGTAAAAAATTATAAAAAGTCATATTATAGTACGTCGAAAAAAGTGAAAAATTATAAAGTCGTATTATAGTACGTCGAAAAAAGTAAAAAATTATAAAAAGTCGTATTATAGTACGTCGGAAAAAGTAAAAAATCATAAAAAGTCGTATTATAGTACGTCGAAAAAAGTAAAAAATTATAAAAAGTCGTATTATAGTACGTCGAAAAAAGTAAAAAATCATAAAAAGTCGTATTATAGTACGTCGAAAAAAGTAAAAAATTATAAAAAGTCGTATTATAGTACGTCGAAAAAAGTAAAAAATCATAAAAGGTCGTATTATAGTACGTCGAAAAAAGTAAAAAATTATAAAACGTCGTATTATAGTACGTCGAAAAAAGTAAAAAATTATAAAAAGTCGTATTATAGTACGTCGAAAAAAGTAAAAAATTATAAAAAGTCGTATTATAGTACGTTGAAAAAAGTAAAAAATTATAAAAAGTCATATTATAGTACGTCGAAAAAAGTGAAAAATTATAAAGTCGTATTATAGTACGTCGAAAAAAGTAAAAAATTATAAAAAGTCGTATTATAGTACATAAAAAAAATTATAAAAAGTCGTATTATAGTACATAAAAAAAATTATAAAAGGTCGTATTATAGTACGTCGAAAAAAGTAAAAAATTATAAAAGGTCGTATTATAGTACGTCGAAAAAAGTAAAAAATTATAAAAAGTCGTATTATAGTACGTCGGAAAAAGTAAAAAATCATAAAAAGTCGTATTATAGTACGTCGAAAAAAGTAAAAAATTATAAAAAGTCGTATTATAGTACATAAAAAAAATTATAAAAAGTCGTATTATAGTACGTCGAAAAAAGTAAAAAATTATAAAAAGTCGTATTATAGTACGTCGAAAAAATTATAAAAAGTCGTATTATAGTACGTCGAAAAAAGTAAAAAAAGTCATAAAAGGTCGTATTATAGTACGTCGAAAAAAGTAAAAAATTATAAAAAGTCGTATTATAGTACGTCGAAAAAAGTAAAAAATTATAAAAAGTCGTATTATAGTACGTCGAAAAAAGTAAAAAATCATAAAAAGTCGTATTATAGTACGTCGAAAAAAGTAAAAAATTATAAAAAGTCGTATTATAGTACGTCGAAAAAAGTAAAAAATCATAAAAGGTCGTATTATAGTACGTCGAAAAAATTATAAAAAGTCGTATTATAGTACGTCGAAAAAAGTAAAAAATTATAAAAAGTCGTATTATAGTACATCGAAAAAATCATAAAAAGTCGTATTATAGTACGTCGAAAAAAGTAAAAAATTATTAAAAAGTCGTATTATAGTACGTCGAAAAAATTATAAAAAGTCGTATTATAGTACATCGAAAAAATCATAAAAGGTCGTATTATAGTACGTCGAAAAACAGTAAAAAATCATAAAAAGTCGTATTATAGTACGTCGAAAAAAGTAAAGAATTATAAAAAGTCGTATTATAGTACGTCGAAAAAAGTAAAAAATTATAAAAAGTCGTATTATAGTACGTTGAAAAAAGTAAAAAATTATAAAAAGTCATATTATAGTACGTCGAAAAAAGTGAAAAATTATAAAGTCGTATTATAGTACGTCGAAAAAAGTAAAAAATTATAAAAAGTCGTATTATAGTACGTCGGAAAAAGTAAAAAATCATAAAAAGTCGTATTATAGTACGTCGAAAAAAGTAAAAAATTATAAAAAGTCGTATTATAGTACGTCGAAAAAAGTAAAAAATCATAAAAAGTCGTATTATAGTACGTCGAAAAAAGTAAAAAATTATAAAAAGTCGTATTATAGTACGTCGAAAAAAGTAAAAAATCATAAAAGGTCGTATTATAGTACGTCGAAAAAAGTAAAAAATTATAAAACGTCGTATTATAGTACGTCGAAAAAAGTAAAAAATTATAAAAAGTCGTATTATAGTACGTCGAAAAAAGTAAAAAATTATAAAAAGTCGTATTATAGTACGTTGAAAAAAGTAAAAAATTATAAAAAGTCATATTATAGTACGTCGAAAAAAGTGAAAAATTATAAAGTCGTATTATAGTACGTCGAAAAAAGTAAAAAATTATAAAAAGTCGTATTATAGTACGTCGGAAAAAGTAAAAAATCATAAAAAGTCGTATTATAGTACGTCGAAAAAAGTAAAAAATTATAAAAAGTCGTATTATAGTACGTCGAAAAAAGTAAAAAATCATAAAAAGTCGTATTATAGTACGTCGAAAAAAGTAAAAAATTATAAAAAGTCGTATTATAGTACGTCGAAAAAAGTAAAAAATCATAAAAGGTCGTATTATAGTACGTCGAAAAAAGTAAAAAATTATAAAAGGTCGTATTATAGTACGTCGAAAAAAGTAAAAAATTATAAAAAGTCGTATTATAGTACGTCGAAAAAATTATAAAAAGTCGTATTATAGTACATCGAAAAAATCATAAAAAGTCGTATTATAGTACGTCGAAAAACAGTAAAAAATCATAAAAAGTCGTATTATAGTACGTCGAAAAAAGTAAAGAATTATAAAAAGTCGTATTATAGTACGTCGAAAAAAGTAAAAAATTATAAAAAGTCGTATTATAGTACGTTGAAAAAAGTAAAAAATTATAAAAAGTCATATTATAGTACGTCGAAAAAAGTGAAAAATTATAAAGTCGTATTATAGTACGTCGAAAAAAGTAAAAAATTATAAAAAGTCGTATTATAGTACGTCGGAAAAAGTAAAAAATCATAAAAAGTCGTATTATAGTACGTCGAAAAAAGTAAAAAATCATAAAAAGTCGTATTATAGTACGTCGAAAAAAGTAAAAAATTATAAAAAGTCGTATTATAGTACGTCGAAAAAAGTAAAAAATCATAAAAGGTCGTATTATAGTACGTCGAAAAAAGTAAAAAATTATAAAAGGTTGTATTATAGTACGTCGAAAAAAGTAAAAAATTATAAAAAGTAGTATTATAGTACGTCGAAAAAAGTAAAAAATCATAAAAAGTCGTATTATAGTACGTCGAAAAAAGTAAAAAATTATAAAAAGTCGTATTATAGTACATAAAAAAAATTATAAAAAGTCGTATTATAGTACGTCGAAAAAAGTAAAAAATTATAAAAAGTCGTATTATAGTACGTCGAAAAAAGTAAAAAATTATAAAAAGTCGTATTATAGTACGTCGAAAAAATTATAAAAAGTCGTATTATAGTACGTCGAAAAAATTATAAAAGGTCGTATTATAGTACATCGAAAAAATCATAAAAAGTCGTATTATAGTATGTCGAAAAAAGTAAAAAATCATAAAAAGTCGTATTATAGTACGTCGAAAAAAGTAAAGAATTATAAAAAGTCGTATTATAGTACGTCGAAAAAAGTAAAAAATCATAAAAAGTCGTATTATATTACGTCGAAAAAAGTAAAAAATTATAAAAAGTCGTATTATAGTACGTTGAAAAAAGTAAAAAATTATAAAAAGTCATATTATAGTACGTCGAAAAAAGTGAAAAATTATAAAAGGTCGTATTATAGTACGTCGAAAAAAGTAAAAAATTATAAAAAGTCGTATTATAGTACGTCGAAAAAAGTAAAAAATCATAAAAAGTCGTATTATAGTACGTCGAAAAAAGTAAAAAATTATAAAAAGTCGTATTATAGTACATCAAAAAAATCATAAAAAGTCGTATTATAGTACGTCGAAAAAATTATAAAAAGTCGTATTATAGTACATCGAAAAAAGTAAAAAAGTCATAAAAGGTCGTATTATAGTACGTCGAATAAAGTAAAAAATCATAAAAAGTCGTATTATAGTACGTCAAAAAAAGTAAAAAATCATAAAAAGTCGTATTATAGTACGTCGAAAAAAGTAAAAAATCATAAAAAGTCATATTATAGTACGTCGAAAAAATTATAAAAAGTCGTATTATAGTACGTCGAAAAAAGTAAAAAATTATAAAAAGTCGTATTATAGTACATCGAAAAAATCATAAAAAGTCGTATTATAGTACGTCGAAAAAAGTAAAAAATTATAAAAAGTCGTATTATAGTACGTCGAAAAAAGTAAAAAATTATAAAAAGTCGTATTATAGTACGTCGAAAAAATTATAAAAAGTCGTATTATAGTACATCGAAAAAATCATAAAAAGTCGTATTATAGTACGTCGAAAAAAGTAAAAAATCATAAAAAGTCGTATTATAGTACGTCGAAAAAAGTAAAAAATTATAAAAAGTCGTATTATAGTACGTCGAAAAAAGTAAAAAATCATAAAAGGTCGTATTATAGTACGTCGAAAAAATTATAAAAAGTCGTATTATAGTACGTCGAAAAAAGTAAAAAATTATAAAAAGTCGTATTATAGTACATCGAAAAAATCATAAAAAGTCGTATTATAGTACGTCGAAAAAAGTAAAAAATTATTAAAAAGTCGTATTATAGTACGTCGAAAAAATTATAAAAAGTCGTATTATAGTACATCGAAAAAATCATAAAAAGTCGTATTATAGTACGTCGAAAAACAGTAAAAAATCATAAAAAGTCGTATTATAGTACGTCGAAAAAAGTAAAGAATTATAAAAAGTCGTATTATAGTACGTCGAAAAAAGTAAAAAATTATAAAAAGTCGTATTATAGTACGTCGAAAAAAGTAAAAAATCATAAAAGGTCGTATTATAGTACGTCGAAAAAATTATAAAAAGTCGTATTATAGTACGTCGAAAAAAGTAAAAAATTATAAAAAGTCGTATTATAGTACATCGAAAAAATCATAAAAAGTCGTATTATAGTACGTCGAAAAAAGTAAAAAATTATTAAAAAGTCGTATTATAGTACGTCGAAAAAATTATAAAAAGTCGTATTATAGTACATCGAAAAAATCATAAAAAGTCGTATTATAGTACGTCGAAAAACAGTAAAAAATCATAAAAAGTCGTATTATAGTACGTCGAAAAAAGTAAAGAATTATAAAAAGTCGTATTATAGTACGTCGAAAAAAGTAAAAAATTATAAAAAGTCGTATTATAGTACGTTGAAAAAAGTAAAAAATTATAAAAAGTCATATTATAGTACGTCGAAAAAAGTGAAAAATTATAAAGTCGTATTATAGTACGTCGAAAAAAGTAAAAAATTATAAAAAGTCGTATTATAGTACGTCGGAAAAAGTAAAAAATCATAAAAAGTCGTATTATAGTACGTCGAAAAAAGTAAAAAATTATAAAAAGTCGTATTATAGTACGTCGAAAAAAGTAAAAAATCATAAAAAGTCGTATTATAGTACGTCGAAAAAAGTAAAAAATTATAAAAAGTCGTATTATAGTACGTCGAAAAAAGTAAAAAATCATAAAAGGTCGTATTATAGTACGTCGAAAAAAGTAAAAAATTATAAAACGTCGTATTATAGTACGTCGAAAAAAGTAAAAAATTATAAAAAGTCGTATTATAGTACGTCGAAAAAAGTAAAAAATTATAAAAAGTCGTATTATAGTACGTTGAAAAAAGTAAAAAATTATAAAAAGTCATATTATAGTACGTCGAAAAAAGTGAAAAATTATAAAGTCGTATTATAGTACGTCGAAAAAAGTAAAAAATTATAAAAAGTCGTATTATAGTACGTCGGAAAAAGTAAAAAATCATAAAAAGTCGTATTATAGTACGTCGAAAAAAGTAAAAAATTATAAAAAGTCGTATTATAGTACGTCGAAAAAAGTAAAAAATCATAAAAAGTCGTATTATAGTACGTCGAAAAAAGTAAAAAATTATAAAAAGTCGTATTATAGTACGTCGAAAAAAGTAAAAAATCATAAAAGGTCGTATTATAGTACGTCGAAAAAAGTAAAAAATTATAAAAGGTCGTATTATAGTACGTCGAAAAAAGTAAAAAATTATAAAAAGTCGTATTATAGTACGTCGAAAAAAGTAAAAAATCATAAAAAGTCGTATTATAGTACGTCGAAAAAAGTAAAAAATTATAAAAAGTCGTATTATAGTACATAAAAAAAATTATAAAAAGTCGTATTATAGTACGTCGAAAAAAGTAAAAAATTATAAAAAGTCGTATTATAGTACGTCGAAAAAATTATAAAAAGTCGTATTATAGTACGTCGAAAAAAGTAAAAAAAGTCATAAAAGGTCGTATTATAGTACGTCGAAAAAAGTAAAAAATTATAAAAAGTCGTATTATAGTACGTCGAAAAAAGTAAAAAATTATAAAAAGTCGTATTATAGTACGTCGAAAAAAGTAAAAAATCATAAAAAGTCGTATTATAGTACGTCGAAAAAAGTAAAAAATTATAAAAAGTCGTATTATAGTACGTCGAAAAAAGTAAAAAATCATAAAAGGTCGTATTATAGTACGTCGAAAAAATTATAAAAAGTCGTATTATAGTACGTCGAAAAAAGTAAAAAATTATAAAAAGTCGTATTATAGTACATCGAAAAAATCATAAAAAGTCGTATTATAGTACGTCGAAAAAAGTAAAAAATTATTAAAAAGTCGTATTATAGTACGTCGAAAAAATTATAAAAAGTCGTATTATAGTACATCGAAAAAATCATAAAAAGTCGTATTATAGTACGTCGAAAAACAGTAAAAAATCATAAAAAGTCGTATTATAGTACGTCGAAAAAAGTAAAGAATTATAAAAAGTCGTATTATAGTACGTCGAAAAAAGTAAAAAATTATAAAAAGTCGTATTATAGTACGTCGAAAAAATTATAAAAAGTCGTATTATAGTACATCGAAAAAATCATAAAAAGTCGTATTATAGTACGTCGAAAAAAGTAAAAAATCATAAAAAGTCGTATTATAGTACGTCGAAAAAAGTAAAAAATTATAAAAAGTCGTATTATAGTACGTCGAAAAAAGTAAAAAATCATAAAAGGTCGTATTATAGTACGTCGAAAAAATTATAAAAAGTCGTATTATAGTACGTCGAAAAAAGTAAAAAATTATAAAAAGTCGTATTATAGTACATCGAAAAAATCATAAAAAGTCGTATTATAGTACGTCGAAAAAAGTAAAAAATTATTAAAAAGTCGTATTATAGTACGTCGAAAAAATTATAAAAAGTCGTATTATAGTACATCGAAAAAATCATAAAAAGTCGTATTATAGTACGTCGAAAAACAGTAAAAAATCATAAAAAGTCGTATTATAGTACGTCGAAAAAAGTAAAGAATTATAAAAAGTCGTATTATAGTACGTCGAAAAAATTATAAAAAGTCGTATTATAGTACGTCGAAAAAAGTAAAAAAAGTCATAAAAGGTCGTATTATAGTACGTCGAAAAAAGTAAAAAATTATAAAAAGTCGTATTATAGTACGTCGAAAAAAGTAAAAAATTATAAAAAGTCGTATTATAGTACGTCGAAAAAAGTAAAAAATCATAAAAAGTCGTATTATAGTACGTCGAAAAAAGTAAAAAATTATAAAAAGTCGTATTATAGTACGTCGAAAAAAGTAAAAAATCATAAAAGGTCGTATTATAGTACGTCGAAAAAATTATAAAAAGTCGTATTATAGTACGTCGAAAAAAGTAAAAAATTATAAAAAGTCGTATTATAGTACATCGAAAAAATCATAAAAAGTCGTATTATAGTACGTCGAAAAAAGTAAAAAATTATTAAAAAGTCGTATTATAGTACGTCGAAAAAATTATAAAAAGTCGTATTATAGTACATCGAAAAAATCATAAAAAGTCGTATTATAGTACGTCGAAAAACAGTAAAAAATCATAAAAAGTCGTATTATAGTACGTCGAAAAAAGTAAAGAATTATAAAAAGTCGTATTATAGTACGTCGAAAAAAGTAAAAAATTATAAAAAGTCGTATTATAGTACGTCGAAAAAATTATAAAAAGTCGTATTATAGTACATCGAAAAAATCATAAAAAGTCGTATTATAGTACGTCGAAAAAAGTAAAAAATCATAAAAAGTCGTATTATAGTACGTCGAAAAAAGTAAAAAATTATAAAAAGTCGTATTATAGTACGTCGAAAAAAGTAAAAAATCATAAAAGGTCGTATTATAGTACGTCGAAAAAATTATAAAAAGTCGTATTATAGTACGTCGAAAAAAGTAAAAAATTATAAAAAGTCGTATTATAGTACATCGAAAAAATCATAAAAAGTCGTATTATAGTACGTCGAAAAAAGTAAAAAATTATTAAAAAGTCGTATTATAGTACGTCGAAAAAATTATAAAAAGTCGTATTATAGTACATCGAAAAAATCATAAAAAGTCGTATTATAGTACGTCGAAAAACAGTAAAAAATCATAAAAAGTCGTATTATAGTACGTCGAAAAAAGTAAAGAATTATAAAAAGTCGTATTATAGTACGTCGAAAAAAGTAAAAAATTATAAAAAGTCGTATTATAGTACGTTGAAAAAAGTAAAAAATTATAAAAAGTCATATTATAGTACGTCGAAAAAAGTGAAAAATTATAAAGTCGTATTATAGTACGTCGAAAAAAGTAAAAAATTATAAAAAGTCGTATTATAGTACGTCGGAAAAAGTAAAAAATCATAAAAAGTCGTATTATAGTACGTCGAAAAAAGTAAAAAATTATAAAAAGTCGTATTATAGTACGTCGAAAAAAGTAAAAAATCATAAAAAGTCGTATTATAGTACGTCGAAAAAAGTAAAAAATTATAAAAAGTCGTATTATAGTACGTCGAAAAAAGTAAAAAATCATAAAAGGTCGTATTATAGTACGTCGAAAAAAGTAAAAAATTATAAAACGTCGTATTATAGTACGTCGAAAAAAGTAAAAAATTATAAAAAGTCGTATTATAGTACGTCGAAAAAAGTAAAAAATTATAAAAAGTCGTATTATAGTACGTTGAAAAAAGTAAAAAATTATAAAAAGTCATATTATAGTACGTCGAAAAAAGTGAAAAATTATAAAGTCGTATTATAGTACGTCGAAAAAAGTAAAAAATTATAAAAAGTCGTATTATAGTACGTCGGAAAAAGTAAAAAATCATAAAAAGTCGTATTATAGTACGTCGAAAAAAGTAAAAAATTATAAAAAGTCGTATTATAGTACGTCGAAAAAAGTAAAAAATCATAAAAAGTCGTATTATAGTACGTCGAAAAAAGTAAAAAATTATAAAAAGTCGTATTATAGTACGTCGAAAAAAGTAAAAAATCATAAAAGGTCGTATTATAGTACGTCGAAAAAAGTAAAAAATTATAAAAGGTCGTATTATAGTACGTCGAAAAAAGTAAAAAATTATAAAAAGTCGTATTATAGTACGTCGAAAAAAGTAAAAAATCATAAAAAGTCGTATTATAGTACGTCGAAAAAAGTAAAAAATTATAAAAAGTCGTATTATAGTACATAAAAAAAATTATAAAAAGTCGTATTATAGTACGTCGAAAAAAGTAAAAAATTATAAAAAGTCGTATTATAGTACGTCGAAAAAATTATAAAAAGTCGTATTATAGTACGTCGAAAAAAGTAAAAAAAGTCATAAAAGGTCGTATTATAGTACGTCGAAAAAAGTAAAAAATTATAAAAAGTCGTATTATAGTACGTCGAAAAAAGTAAAAAATTATAAAAAGTCGTATTATAGTACGTCGAAAAAAGTAAAAAATCATAAAAAGTCGTATTATAGTACGTCGAAAAAAGTAAAAAATTATAAAAAGTCGTATTATAGTACGTCGAAAAAAGTAAAAAATCATAAAAGGTCGTATTATAGTACGTCGAAAAAATTATAAAAAGTCGTATTATAGTACGTCGAAAAAAGTAAAAAATTATAAAAAGTCGTATTATAGTACATCGAAAAAATCATAAAAAGTCGTATTATAGTACGTCGAAAAAAGTAAAAAATTATTAAAAAGTCGTATTATAGTACGTCGAAAAAATTATAAAAAGTCGTATTATAGTACATCGAAAAAATCATAAAAAGTCGTATTATAGTACGTCGAAAAACAGTAAAAAATCATAAAAAGTCGTATTATAGTACGTCGAAAAAAGTAAAGAATTATAAAAAGTCGTATTATAGTACGTCGAAAAAAGTAAAAAATTATAAAAAGTCGTATTATAGTACGTTGAAAAAAGTAAAAAATTATAAAAAGTCATATTATAGTACGTCGAAAAAAGTGAAAAATTATAAAGTCGTATTATAGTACGTCGAAAAAAGTAAAAAATTATAAAAAGTCGTATTATAGTACGTCGGAAAAAGTAAAAAATCATAAAAAGTCGTATTATAGTACGTCGAAAAAAGTAAAAAATTATAAAAAGTCGTATTATAGTACGTCGAAAAAAGTAAAAAATCATAAAAAGTCGTATTATAGTACGTCGAAAAAAGTAAAAAATTATAAAAAGTCGTATTATAGTACGTCGAAAAAAGTAAAAAATCATAAAAGGTCGTATTATAGTACGTCGAAAAAAGTAAAAAATTATAAAACGTCGTATTATAGTACGTCGAAAAAAGTAAAAAATTATAAAAAGTCGTATTATAGTACGTCGAAAAAAGTAAAAAATTATAAAAAGTCGTATTATAGTACGTTGAAAAAAGTAAAAAATTATAAAAAGTCATATTATAGTACGTCGAAAAAAGTGAAAAATTATAAAGTCGTATTATAGTACGTCGAAAAAAGTAAAAAATTATAAAAAGTCGTATTATAGTACGTCGGAAAAAGTAAAAAATCATAAAAAGTCGTATTATAGTACGTCGAAAAAAGTAAAAAATTATAAAAAGTCGTATTATAGTACGTCGAAAAAAGTAAAAAATCATAAAAAGTCGTATTATAGTACGTCGAAAAAAGTAAAAAATTATAAAAAGTCGTATTATAGTACGTCGAAAAAAGTAAAAAATCATAAAAGGTCGTATTATAGTACGTCGAAAAAAGTAAAAAATTATAAAAGGTCGTATTATAGTACGTCGAAAAAAGTAAAAAATTATAAAAAGTCGTATTATAGTACGTCGAAAAAAGTAAAAAATCATAAAAAGTCGTATTATAGTACGTCGAAAAAAGTAAAAAATTATAAAAAGTCGTATTATAGTACATAAAAAAAATTATAAAAAGTCGTATTATAGTACGTCGAAAAAAGTAAAAAATTATAAAAAGTCGTATTATAGTACGTCGAAAAAATTATAAAAAGTCGTATTATAGTACGTCGAAAAAAGTAAAAAAAGTCATAAAAGGTCGTATTATAGTACGTCGAAAAAAGTAAAAAATTATAAAAAGTCGTATTATAGTACGTCGAAAAAATTATAAAAAGTCGTATTATAGTACGTCGAAAAAATCATAAAAAGTCGTATTATAGTACGTCGAAAAAAGTAAAGAATTATAAAAAGTCGTATTATAGTACGTCGAAAAAAGTAAAAAATTATAAAAAGTCGTATTATAGTACGTTGAAAAAAGTTAAAAATTATAAAAAGTCATATTATAGTACGTCGAAAAAAGTGAAAAATTATAAAGTCGTATTATAGTACGTCGAAAAAAGTAAAAAATTATAAAAAGTCGTATTATAGTACGTCGGAAAAAGTAAAAAATCATAAAAAGTCGTATTATAGTACGTCGAAAAAAGTAAAAAATCATAAAAAGTCGTATTATAGTACGTCGAAAAAAGTAAAAAATTATAAAAAGTCGTATTATAGTACGTCGAAAAAAGTAAAAAATCATAAAAGGTCGTATTATAGTACGTCGAAAAAAGTAAAAAATTATAAAAGGTCGTATTATAGTACGTCGAAAAAAGTAAAAAATTATAAAAAGTCGTATTATAGTACGTCGAAAAAAGTAAAAAATCATAAAAAGTCGTATTATAGTACGTCGAAAAAAGTAAAAAATTATAAAAAGTCGTATTATAGTACATAAAAAAATTATAAAAAGTCGTATTATAGTACGTCGAAAAAAGTAAAAAATTATAAAAAGTCGTATTATAGTACGTCGAAAAAAGTAAAAAATTATAAAAAGTCGTATTATAGTACGTCGAAAAAATTATAAAAAGTCGTATTATAGTACGTCGAAAAAATTATAAAAGGTCGTATTATAGTACATCGAAAAAATCATAAAAAGTCGTATTATAGTATGTCGAAAAAAGTAAAAAATCATAAAAAGTCGTATTATAGTACGTCGAAAAAAGTAAAGAATTATAAAAAGTCGTATTATAGTACGTCGAAAAAAGTAAAAAATCATAAAAAGTCGTATTATAGTACGTCGAAAAAAGTAAAAAATTATAAAAAGTCGTATTATAGTACGTTGAAAAAAGTAAAAAATTATAAAAAGTCATATTATAGTACGTCGAAAAAAGTGAAAAATTATAAAAGGTCGTATTATAGTACGTCGAAAAAAGTAAAAAATTATAAAAAGTCGTATTATAGTACGTCGAAAAAAGTAAAAAATCATAAAAAGTCGTATTATAGTACGTCGAAAAAAGTAAAAAATTATAAAAAGTCGTATTATAGTACATCAAAAAAATCATAAAAAGTCGTATTATAGTACGTCGAAAAAATTATAAAAAGTCGTATTATAGTACATCGAAAAAAGTAAAAAAGTCATAAAAGGTCGTATTATAGTACGTCGAATAAAGTAAAAAATCATAAAAAGTCGTATTATAGTACGTCAAAAAAAGTAAAAAATCATAAAAAGTCGTATTATAGTACGTCGAAAAAAGTAAAAAATCATAAAAAGTCATATTATAGTACGTCGAAAAAATTATAAAAAGTCGTATTATAGTACGTCGAAAAAAGTAAAAAATTATAAAAAGTCGTATTATAGTACATCGAAAAAATCATAAAAAGTCGTATTATAGTACGTCGAAAAAAGTAAAAAATTATAAAAAGTCGTATTATAGTACGTCGAAAAAAGTAAAAAATTATAAAAAGTCGTATTATAGTACGTCGAAAAAATTATAAAAAGTCGTATTATAGTACATCGAAAAAATCATAAAAAGTCGTATTATAGTACGTCGAAAAAAGTAAAAAATCATAAAAAGTCGTATTATAGTACGTCGAAAAAAGTAAAAAATTATAAAAAGTCGTATTATAGTACGTCGAAAAAAGTAAAAAATCATAAAAGGTCGTATTATAGTACGTCGAAAAAATTATAAAAAGTCGTATTATAGTACGTCGAAAAAAGTAAAAAATTATAAAAAGTCGTATTATAGTACATCGAAAAAATCATAAAAAGTCGTATTATAGTACGTCGAAAAACAGTAAAAAATCATAAAAAGTCGTATTATAGTACGTCGAAAAAAGTAAAGAATTATAAAAAGTCGTATTATAGTACGTCGAAAAAAGTAAAAAATTATAAAAAGTCGTATTATAGTACGTTGAAAAAAGTAAAAAATTATAAAAAGTCATATTATAGTACGTCGAAAAAAGTGAAAAATTATAAAGTCGTATTATAGTACGTCGAAAAAAGTAAAAAATTATAAAAAGTCGTATTATAGTACGTCGGAAAAAGTAAAAAATCATAAAAAGTCGTATTATAGTACGTCGAAAAAAGTAAAAAATTATAAAAAGTCGTATTATAGTACGTCGAAAAAAGTAAAAAATCATAAAAAGTCGTATTATAGTACGTCGAAAAAAGTAAAAAATTATAAAAAGTCGTATTATAGTACGTCGAAAAAAGTAAAAAATCATAAAAGGTCGTATTATAGTACGTCGAAAAAAGTAAAAAATTATAAAACGTCGTATTATAGTACGTCGAAAAAAGTAAAAAATTATAAAAAGTCGTATTATAGTACGTCGAAAAAAGTAAAAAATTATAAAAAGTCGTATTATAGTACGTTGAAAAAAGTAAAAAATTATAAAAAGTCATATTATAGTACGTCGAAAAAAGTGAAAAATTATAAAGTCGTATTATAGTACGTCGAAAAAAGTAAAAAATTATAAAAAGTCGTATTATAGTACGTCGGAAAAAGTAAAAAATCATAAAAAGTCGTATTATAGTACGTCGAAAAAAGTAAAAAATTATAAAAAGTCGTATTATAGTACGTCGAAAAAAGTAAAAAATCATAAAAAGTCGTATTATAGTACGTCGAAAAAAGTAAAAAATTATAAAAAGTCGTATTATAGTACGTCGAAAAAAGTAAAAAATCATAAAAGGTCGTATTATAGTACGTCGAAAAAAGTAAAAAATTATAAAAGGTCGTATTATAGTACGTCGAAAAAAGTAAAAAATTATAAAAAGTCGTATTATAGTACGTCGAAAAAAGTAAAAAATCATAAAAAGTCGTATTATAGTACGTCGAAAAAAGTAAAAAATTATAAAAAGTCGTATTATAGTACATAAAAAAAATTATAAAAAGTCGTATTATAGTACGTCGAAAAAAGTAAAAAATTAT
The DNA here is from genome assembly GCA_023566125.1 of Zingel zingel. NCBI lineage: Eukaryota > Metazoa > Chordata > Actinopteri > Perciformes > Percidae > Zingel > Zingel zingel. Next base: position 55,179 of record JAKRKW010000081.1, read on the forward strand.
AAAAAGTCGTATTATAGTACGTCGAAAAAAGTAAAAAATTATAAAAAGTCGTATTATAGTACGTCGAAAAAATTATAAAAAGTCGTATTATAGTACGTCGAAAAAATTATAAAAGGTCGTATTATAGTACATCGAAAAAATCATAAAAAGTCGTATTATAGTATGTCGAAAAAAGTAAAAAATCATAAAAAGTCGTATTATAGTACGTCGAAAAAAGTAAAGAATTATAAAAAGTCGTATTATAGTACGTCGAAAAAAGTAAAAAATTATAAAAAGTCGTATTATAGTACGTTGAAAAAAGTAAAAAATTATAAAAAGTCATATTATAGTACGTCGAAAAAAGTGAAAAATTATAAAGTCGTATTATAGTACGTCAAAAAAAGTAAAAAATTATAAAAAGTCGTATTATAGTACGTCGGAAAAAGTAAAAAATCATAAAAAGTCGTATTATAGTACGTCGAAAAAAGTAAAAAATTATAAAAAGTCGTATTATAGTACGTCGAAAAAAGTAAAAAATCATAAAAAGTCGTATTATAGTACGTCGAAAAAAGTAAAAAATTATAAAAAGTCGTATTATAGTACGTCGAAAAAAGTAAAAAATCATAAAAGGTCGTATTATAGTACGTCGAAAAAAGTAAAAAATTATAAAAGGTCGTATTATAGTACGTCGAAAAAAGTAAAAAATTATAAAAAGTCGTATTATAGTACGTCGAAAAAAGTAAAAAATCATAAAAAGTCGTATTATAGTACGTCGAAAAAAGTAAAAAATTATAAAAAGTCGTATTATAGTACATCAAAAAAATTATAAAAAGTCGTATTATAGTACGTTGAAAAAAGTAAAAAATTATAAAAAGTCGTATTATAGTACGTCGAAAAAAGTAAAAAATTATAAAAAGTCGTATTATAGTACGTCGAAAAAATTATAAAAAGTCGTATTATAGTACGTCGAAAAAATTATAAAAAGTCGTATTCTAGTACGTCGAAAAAAGTAAAAAATTATAAAAAGTCGTATTATAGTACGTCGAAAAAAGTAAAAAATCATAAAAAGTCGTATTATAGTACGTCGAAAAAATTATAAAAAGTCGTATTATAGTACATCGAAAAAAGTAAAAAAGTCATAAAAGGTCGTATTATAGTACGTCGAATAAAGTAAAAAATCATAAAAAGTCGTATTATAGTACGTCAAAAAAAGTAAAAAATCATAAAAAGTCGTATTATAGTACGTCGAAAAAAGTAAAAAATCATAAAAAGTCATATTATAGTACGTCGAAAAAATTATAAAAAGTCGTATTATAGTACGTCGAAAAAAGTAAAAAATTATAAAAAGTCGTATTATAGTACATCGAAAAAATCATAAAAAGTCGTATTATAGTACGTCGAAAAAAGTAAAAAATTATAAAAAGTTGTATTATAGTACGTCGAAAAAAGTAAAAAATTATAAAGTCGTATTATAGTACGTCGAAAAAATTATAAAAAGTCGTATTATAGTACATCGAAAAAATCATAAAAAGTCGTATTATAGTACGTCGAAAAAAGTAAAAAATCATAAAAAGTCGTATTATAGTACGTCGAAAAAAGTAAAAAATTATAAAAAGTCGTATTATAGTACGTCGAAAAAAGTAAAAAATATAAAAAGTCATATTATAGTACGTCGAAAAAATCATAAAAAGTCGTATTATAGTACGTCGAAAAAATTATAAAAAGTCGTATTATAGTACGTCGAAAAAAGTTAAAAATATAAAAAGTCGTATTATAGTACGTCGAAAAAAGTAAAAAATATAAAAAGTCGTATTATAGTACGTCGAAAAAATTATAAAAAGTCGTATTATAGTACATGGAAAAAATCATAAAAAGTCATATTATAGTACGTCGAAAAAATTATAAAAAGTCGTATTATAGTACGTCGAAAAAATTATAAAAAGTCGTATTATAGTACGTCGAAAAAAGTAAAAAATTATAAAAAGTCGTATTATAGTACGTCGAAAAAAGTAAAAAATCATAAAAAGTCGTATTATAGTACGTCGAAAAAAGTAAAAAATTATAAAAAGTCGTATTATAGTACATCAAAATAATTATAAAAAGTCGGATTATAGTACGTCGAAAAAAGTAAAAAATTATAAAAAGTCGTATTATAGTACGTCGAAAAAAGTAAAAAAGTCATAAAAGGTCGTATTATAGTACGTCGAATAAAGTAAAAAATCATAAAAAGTCGTATTATAGTACGTCAAAAAAAGTAAAAAATCATAAAAAGTCGTATTATAGTACGTCGAAAAAAGTAAAAAATCATAAAAAGTCGTATTATAGTACTTCGAAAAAAGTAAAAAATTATAAAAAGTCGTATTATAGTACGTCGAAAAAAGTAAAAAATCATAAAAGGTCGTATTATAGTACGTCGAAAAAAGTAAAAAATTATAAAAGGTCGTATTATAGTACGTCGAAAAAAGTAAAAAATTATAAAAAGTCGTATTATAGTACGTCGAAAAAAGTAAAAAATCATAAAAAGTCGTATTATAGTACGTCGAAAAAAGTAAAAAATCATAAAAAGTCGTATTATAGTACGTCGAAAAAAGTAAAAAATTATAAAAGGTCGTATTATAGTACGTCGAAAAAAGTAAAAAATTATAAAAAGTCGTATTATAGTACGTCGAAAAAAGTAAAAAATCATAAAAAGTCGTATTATAGTACGTCGAAAAAAGTAAAAAATCATAAAAAGTCGTATTATAGTACGTCGAAAAAAGTAAAAAATCATAAAAAGTCGTATTATAGTACGTCGAAAAAAGTAAAAAATTATAAAAAGTCGTATTATAGTACGTCGAAAAAAGTAAAAAATATAAAAAGTCATATTATAGTACGTCGAAAAAATTATAAAAAGTCGTATTATAGTACGTCGAAAAAATTATAAAAAGTCGTATTATAGTACGTCGAAAAAAGTTAAAAATATAAAAAGTCGTATTATAGTACGTCGAAAAAAGTAAAAAATATAAAAAGTCGTATTATAGTACGTCGAAAAAATTATAAAGTCGTATTATAGTACATGGAAAAAATCATAAAAAGTCATATTATAGTACGTCGAAAAAATTATAAAAAGTCGTATTATAGTACGTCGAAAAAATTATAAAAAGTCGTATTATAGTACGTCGAAAAAAGTAAAAAATTATAAAAAGTCGTATTATAGTACGTCGAAAAAAGTAAAAAATCATAAAAAGTCGTATTATAGTACGTCGAAAAAAGTAAAAAATTATAAAAAGTCGTATTATAGTACATCAAAATAATTATAAAAAGTCGGATTATAGTACGTCGAAAAAAGTAAAAAATTATAAAAAGTCGTATTATAGTACGTCGAAAAAAGTAAAAAAGTCATAAAAGGTCGTATTATAGTACGTCGAATAAAGTAAAAAATCATAAAAAGTCGTATTATAGTACGTCAAAAAAAGTAAAAAATCATAAAAAGTCGTATTATAGTACGTCGAAAAAAGTAAAAAATCATAAAAAGTCATATTATAGTACGTCAAAAAAATTATAAAAAGTCGTATTATAGTACGTCGAAAAAAGTAAAAAATTATAAAAAGTCGTATTATAGTACATCGAAAAAATCATAAAAAGTCGTATTATAGTACGTCGAAAAAAGTAAAAAATTATAAAAAGTCGTATTATAGTACGTCGAAAAAAGTAAAAAATTATAAAAAGTCGTATTATAGTACGTCGAAAAAAGTAAAAAATCATAAAAAGTCGTATTATAGTACTTCGAAAAAAGTAAAAAATTATAAAAAGTCGTATTATAGTACGTCGAAAAAAGTAAAAAATCATAAAAGGTCGTATTATAGTACGTCGAAAAAAGTAAAAAATTATAAAAGGTCGTATTATAGTACGTCGAAAAAAGTAAAAAATTATAAAAAGTCGTATTATAGTACGTCGAAAAAAGTAAAAAATCATAAAAAGTCGTATTATAGTACGTCGAAAAAAGTAAAAAATTATAAAAAGTAGTATTATAGTACATCAAAAAAATTATAAAAAGTCGTATTATAGTACGTCGAAAAAAGTAAAAAATTATAAAAAGTCGTATTATAGTACGTCGAAAAAATTATAAAAAGTCGTATTATAGTACGTCGAAAAAGTAAAAAATATAAAAAGTCGTATTATAGTACGTCGAAAAAATTAGAAAAAGTCGTATTATAGTACGTCGAAAAAATTATAAAAAGTCGTATTCTAGTACGTCGAAAAAAGTAAAAAATTATAAAAAGTCGTATTATAGTACGTCGAAAAAAGTAAAAAATCATAAAAAGTCGTATTATAGTACGTCGAAAAAATTATTAAAAGTCGTATTATAGTACATCGAAAAAAGTAAAAAAGTCATAAAAGGTCGTATTATAGTACGTCGAATAAAGTAAAAAATCATAAAAAGTCGTATTATAGTACGTCAAAAAAAGTAAAAAATCATAAAAAGTCGTATTATAGTACGTCAAAAAAAGTAAAAAATCATAAAAAGTCGTATTATAGTACGTCGAAAAAAGTAAAAAATTATAAAAAGTCGTATTATAGTACGTCGAAAAAAGTAAAAAATATAAAAAGTCGTATTATAGTACGTCGAAAAAATTATAAAAAGTCGTATTATAGTACATCGAAAAAATCATAAAAAGTCGTATTATAGTACGTCGAAAAAAGTAAAAAATCATAAAAAGTCGTATTATAGTACGTCGAAAAAAGTAAAAAATTATAAAAAGTCGTATTATAGTACGTCGAAAAAAGTAAAAAATATAAAAAGTTGTATTATAGTACGTCGAAAAAATCATAAAAAGTCGTATTATAGTACGTCGAAAAAATTATAAAAAGTCGTATTATAGCACGTCGAAAAAAGTTAAAAATATAAAAAGTCGTATTATAGTACGTCGAAAAAAGTAAAAAATATAAAAAGTCGTATTATAGTACGTCGAAAAAATTATAAAAAGTCGTATTATAGTACATGGAAAAAATCATAAAAAGTCATATTATAGTACGTCGAAAAAATTATAAAAAGTCGTATTATAGTACGTCGAAAAAATTATAAAAAGTCGTATTATAGTACGTCGAAAAAATTATAAAAAGTCGTATTATAGTACGTCGAAAAAAGTAAAAAATTATAAAAAGTCGTATTATAGTACGTCGAAAAAAGTAAAAAATTATAAAAAGTCGTATTATAGTACGTCGAAAAAAGTAAAAAATCATAAAAAGTCGTATTATAGTACGTCGAAAAAAGTAAAAAATTATAAAAAGTCGTATTATAGTACATCAAAAAAATTATAAAAAGTCGGATTATAGTACGTCGAAAAAAGTAAAAAATTATAAAAAGTCGTATTATAGTACGTCGAAAAAAGTAAAAAAGTCATAAAAGGTCGTATTATAGTACGTCGGATAAAGTAAAAAATCATAAAAAGTCGTATTATAGTACGTCAAAAAAAGTAAAAAATCATAAAAAGTCGTATTATAGTACGTCGAAAAAAGTAAAAAATCATAAAAAGTCATATTATAGTACGTCGAAAAAATTATAAAAAGTCGTATTATAGTACGTTGAAAAAAGTAAAAAATTATAAAAAGTCGTATTATAGTACATCGAAAAAATCATAAAAAGTCGTATTATAGTACGTCGAAAAAAGTAAAAAATTATAAAAAGTCGTATTATAGTACGTCGAAAAAAGTAAAAAATTATAAAAAGTCGTATTATAGTACGTCGAAAAAATTATAAAAAGTCGTATTATACTACATCGAAAAAATCATAAAAAGTCGTATTATAGTACGTCGAAAAAAGTAAAAAATCATAAAAAGTCGCATTATAGTACGTCGAAAAAAGTAAAAAATTATAAAAAGTCGTATTATAGTACGTCGAAAAAAGTAAAAAATATAAAAAGTCGTATTATAGTACGTCAAAAAAATCATAAAAAGTCGTATTATAGTACGTCAAAAAAATTATAAAAAGTCGTATTATAGTATGTCGAAAAAAGTTAAAAATATAAAAAGTCGTATTATAGTACGTCGAAAAAAGTAAAAAATATAAAGTCGTATTATAGTACGTCGAAAAAATTATAAAAAGTCGTATTATAGTACATGGAAAAAATCATAAAAAGTCATATTATAGTACGTCGAAAAAATTATAAAAAGTCGTATTATAGTACGTCGAAAAAATTATAAAAAGTCGTATTATAGTACGTCGAAAAAAGTAAAAAATTTTAAAAAGTCGTATTATAGTACGTCGAAAAAAGTAAAAAATCATAAAAAGTCGTATTATAGTACGTCGAAAAAAGTAAAAAATTATAAAAAGTCGTATTATAGTACATCAAAAAAATTATAAAAAGTCGTATTATAGTACGTCGAAAAAAGTAAAAAATTATAAAAAGTCGTATTATAGTACATCGAAAAAATCATAAAAAGTCGTATTATAGTACGTCGAAAAAAGTAAAAAATTATAAAAAGTCGTATTATAGTACGTCGAAAAAATTATAAATAGTCGTATTATAGTACGTCGAAAAAAGTGAAAAATTATAAATTCGTATTATAGTACGTCGAAAAAAGTAAAAAATTATAAAAAGTCGTATTATAGTACGTCGGAAAAAGTAAAAAATCATAAGTCGTATTATAGTACGTCGAAAAAAGTAAAAAATCATAAAAAGTCGTATTATAGTACGTCGAAAAAATTATAAAAAGTCGTATTATAGTACGTCGAAAAAATTATAAAAAGTCGTATTATAGTACGTCGAAAAAAGTAAAAAATTATAAAAAGTCGTATTATAGTACGTCGAAAAAAGTAAAAAATCATAAAAAGTCGTATTATAGTACGTCGAAAAAAGTAAAAAATTATAAAAAGTCGTATTATAGTACATCAAAATAATTATAAAAAGTCGGATTATAGTACGTCGAAAAAAGTAAAAAATTATAAAAAGTCGTATTATAGTACGTCGAAAAAAGTAAAAAAGTCATAAAAGGTCGTATTATAGTACGTCGAATAAAGTAAAAAATCATAAAAAGTCGTATTATAGTACGTCAAAAAAAGTAAAAAATCATAAAAAGTCGTATTATAGTACGTCGAAAAAAGTAAAAAATCATAAAAAGTCATATTATAGTACGTCAAAAAAATTATAAAAAGTCGTATTATAGTACGTCGAAAAAAGTAAAAAATTATAAAAAGTCGTATTATAGTACATCGAAAAAATCATAAAAAGTCGTATTATAGTACGTCGAAAAAAGTAAAAAATTATAAAAAGTCGTATTATAGTACGTCGAAAAAAGTAAAAAATTATAAAAAGTCGTATTATAGTACGTCGAAAAAAGTAAAAAATCATAAAAAGTCGTATTATAGTACTTCGAAAAAAGTAAAAAATTATAAAAAGTCGTATTATAGTACGTCGAAAAAAGTAAAAAATCATAAAAGGTCGTATTATAGTACGTCGAAAAAAGTAAAAAATTATAAAAGGTCGTATTATAGTACGTCGAAAAAAGTAAAAAATTATAAAAAGTCGTATTATAGTACGTCGAAAAAAGTAAAAAATCATAAAAAGTCGTATTATAGTACGTCGAAAAAAGTAAAAAATTATAAAAAGTAGTATTATAGTACATCAAAAAAATTATAAAAAGTCGTATTATAGTACGTCGAAAAAAGTAAAAAATTATAAAAAGTCGTATTATAGTACGTCGAAAAAATTATAAAAAGTCGTATTATAGTACGTCGAAAAAGTAAAAAATATAAAAAGTCGTATTATAGTACGTCGAAAAAATTAGAAAAAGTTGTATTATAGTACGTCGAAAAAATTATAAAAAGTCGTATTCTAGTACGTCGAAAAAAGTAAAAAATTATAAAAAGTCGTATTATAGTACGTCGAAAAAAGTAAAAAATCATAAAAAGTCGTATTATAGTACGTCGAAAAAATTATTAAAAGTCGTATTATAGTACATCGAAAAAAGTAAAAAAGTCATAAAAGGTCGTATTATAGTACGTCGAATAAAGTAAAAAATCATAAAAAGTCGTATTATAGTACGTCAAAAAAAGTAAAAAATCATAAAAAGTCGTATTATAGTACGTCAAAAAAAGTAAAAAATCATAAAAAGTCGTATTATAGTACGTCGAAAAAAGTAAAAAATTATAAAAAGTCGTATTATAGTACGTCGAAAAAAGTAAAAAATATAAAAAGTCGTATTATAGTACGTCGAAAAAATTATAAAAAGTCGTATTATAGTACATCGAAAAAATCATAAAAAGTCGTATTATAGTACGTCGAAAAAAGTAAAAAATCATAAAAAGTCGTATTATAGTACGTCGAAAAAAGTAAAAAATTATAAAAAGTCGTATTATAGTACGTCGAAAAAAGTAAAAAATATAAAAAGTTGTATTATAGTACGTCGAAAAAATCATAAAAAGTCGTATTATAGTACGTCGAAAAAATTATAAAAAGTCGTATTATAGCACGTCGAAAAAAGTTAAAAATATAAAAAGTCGTATTATAGTACGTCGAAAAAAGTAAAAAATATAAAAAGTCGTATTATAGTACGTCGAAAAAATTATAAAAAGTCGTATTATAGTACATGGAAAAAATCATAAAAAGTCATATTATAGTACGTCGAAAAAATTATAAAAAGTCGTATTATAGTACGTCGAAAAAATTATAAAAAGTCGTATTATAGTACGTCGAAAAAATTATAAAAAGTCGTATTATAGTACGTCGAAAAAAGTAAAAAATTATAAAAAGTCGTATTATAGTACGTCGAAAAAAGTAAAAAATTATAAAAAGTCGTATTATAGTACGTCGAAAAAAGTAAAAAATCATAAAAAGTCGTATTATAGTACGTCGAAAAAAGTAAAAAATTATAAAAAGTCGTATTATAGTACATCAAAAAAATTATAAAAAGTCGGATTATAGTACGTCGAAAAAAGTAAAAAATTATAAAAAGTCGTATTATAGTACGTCGAAAAAAGTAAAAAAGTCATAAAAGGTCGTATTATAGTACGTCGGATAAAGTAAAAAATCATAAAAAGTCGTATTATAGTACGTCAAAAAAAGTAAAAAATCATAAAAAGTCGTATTATAGTACGTCGAAAAAAGTAAAAAATCATAAAAAGTCATATTATAGTACGTCGAAAAAATTATAAAAAGTCGTATTATAGTACGTTGAAAAAAGTAAAAAATTATAAAAAGTCGTATTATAGTACATCGAAAAAATCATAAAAAGTCGTATTATAGTACGTCGAAAAAAGTAAAAAATTATAAAAAGTCGTATTATAGTACGTCGAAAAAAGTAAAAAATTATAAAAAGTCGTATTATAGTACGTCGAAAAAATTATAAAAAGTCGTATTATACTACATCGAAAAAATCATAAAAAGTCGTATTATAGTACGTCGAAAAAAGTAAAAAATCATAAAAAGTCGCATTATAGTACGTCGAAAAAAGTAAAAAATTATAAAAAGTCGTATTATAGTACGTCGAAAAAAGTAAAAAATATAAAAAGTCGTATTATAGTACGTCAAAAAAATCATAAAAAGTCGTATTATAGTACGTCAAAAAAATTATAAAAAGTCGTATTATAGTACGTCGAAAAAAGTTAAAAATATAAAAAGTCGTATTATAGTACGTCGAAAAAAGTAAAAAATATAAAGTCGTATTATAGTACGTCGAAAAAATTATAAAAAGTCGTATTATAGTACATGGAAAAAATCATAAAAAGTCATATTATAGTACGTCGAAAAAATTATAAAAAGTCGTATTATAGTACGTCGAAAAAATTATAAAAAGTCGTATTATAGTACGTCGAAAAAAGTAAAAAATTATAAAAAGTCGTATTATAGTACGTCGAAAAAAGTAAAAAATCATAAAAAGTCGTATTATAGTACGTCGAAAAAAGTAAAAAATTATAAAAAGTCGTATTATAGTACATCAAAAAAATTATAAAAAGTCGTATTATAGTACGTCGAAAAAAGTAAAAAATTATAAAAAGTCGTATTATAGTACATCGAAAAAATCATAAAAAGTCGTATTATAGTACGTCGAAAAAAGTAAAAAATTATAAAAAGTCGTATTATAGTACGTCGAAAAAATTATAAATAGTCGTATTATAGTACGTCGAAAAAAGTGAAAAATTATAAATTCGTATTATAGTACGTCGAAAAAAGTAAAAAATTATAAAAAGTCGTATTATAGTACGTCGGAAAAAGTAAAAAATCATAAGTCGTATTATAGTACGTCGAAAAAAGTAAAAAATCATAAAAAGTCGTATTATAGTACGTCGAAAAAAGTAAAAAATTATAAAAAGTCGTATTATAGTACGTCGAAAAAAGTAAAAAATCATAAAAAGTCGTATTATAGTACGTCGAAAAAAGTAAAAAATTATAAAAAGTCGTATTATAGTACATCAAAAAAATTATAAAAAGTCTTATTATAGTACGTCGAAAAAAGTAAAAAATTATAAAAAGTCGTATTATAGTACGTCGAAAAAAGTAAAAAAGTCATAAAAGGTCGTATTATAGTACGTCGAATAAAGTAAAAAATCATAAAAAGTCGTATTATAGTACGTCAAAAAAAGTAAAAAATCATAAAAAGTCGTATTATAGTACGTCGAAAAAAGTAAAAAATTATAAAAAGTCGTATTATAGTACGTCGAAAAAAGTAAAAAATTATAAAAAGTCGTATTATAGTACGTCGAAAAAAGTAAAAAATCATAAAAAGTCGTATTATAGTACGTCGAAAAAAGTAAAAAATTATAAAAAGTCGTATTATAGTACATCAAAAAAATTATAAAAAGTCGTATTATAGTACGTCGAAAAAAGTAAAAAATTATAAAAAGTCGTATTATAGTACGTCAAAAAAAGTAAAAAAGTCATAAAAGGTCGTATTATAATACGTCGAATAAAGTAAAAAATCATAAAAAGTCGTATTATAGTACGTCAAAAAAAGTAAAAAATCATAAAAAGTGGTATTATAGTACGTCGAAAAAAGTAAAAAATTATAAAAAGTCGTATTATAGTACGTCGAAAAAATTATAAAAAGTCGTATTATAGTACATCGAAAAAATCATAAAAAGTCGTATTATAGTACGTCGAAAAAAGTAAAAAATCATAAAAAGTCGTATTATAGTACGTCAAAAAAAGTAAAAAATCATAAAAAGTCGTATTATAGTACTTCGAAAAAAGTAAAAAATCATAAAAAGTCATATTATAGTACGTCGAAAAAATTATAAAAAGACGTATTATAGTACGTCGAAAAAAGTAAAAAATTATAAAAAGTCGTATTATAGTACATCGAAAAAATCATAAAAAGTCGTATTATAGTACGTCGAAAAAAGTAAAAAATTATAAAAAGTCGTATTATAGTACGTTGAAAAAAGTAAAAAATATAAAAAGTCGTATTATAGTACGTCAAAAAAATCATAAAAAGTCGTATTATAGTACGTCAAAAAAATTATAAAAAGTCGTATTATAGTACGTCGAAAAAAGTTAAAAATATAAAAAGTCGTATTATAGTACGTCGAAAAAAAGTAAAAAATATAAAAAGTCGTATTATAGTACGTCGAAAAAATTATAAAAAGTCGTATTATAGTACATGGAAAAAATCATAAAAAGTCATATTATAGTACGTCGAAAAAATTATAAAAAGTCGTAATATAGTACGTCGAAAAAATTATAAAAAGTCGTATTATAGTACATGGAAAAAATCATAAAAAGTCATATTATAGTACGTCGAAAAAATTATAAAAAGTCGTATTATAGTAAATCGAAAAAATTATAAAAAGTCGTATTATAGTACGTCGAAAAAAGTAAAAAATTATAAAAAGTCGTATTATAGTACGTCGAAAAAAGTAAAAAATCATAAAAAGTCGTATTATAGTACGTCGAAAAAAGTAAAAAATTATAAAAAGTCGTATTATAGTACATCAAAAAAATTATAAAAAGTCGTATTATAGTACGTCGAAAAAAGTAAAAAATTATAAAAAGTCGTATTATAGTATGTCGAAAAAAGTAAAAAAGTCATAAAAGGTCGTATTATAGTACGTCGAATAAAGTAAAAAATCATAAAAAGTCGTATTATAGTACGTCAAAAAAAGTAAAAAATCATAAAAAGTCGTATTATAGTACGTCGAAAAAAATAAAAAATTATAAAAAGTCGTATTATAGTACGTCGAAAAAATTATAAAAAGTCGTATTATAGTACATCGAAAAAATCATAAAAAGTCGTATTATAGTACGTCGAAAAAAGTAAAAAATCATAAAAAGTCGTATTATAGTACGTCAAAAAAAGTAAAAAATCATAAAAAGTCGTATTATAGTACTTCGAAAAAAGTAAAGAATTATAAAAAGTCGTACTATAGTACGTCGAAAAAAGTAAAAAATTATAAAAAGTCGTATTATAGTACGTTGAAAAAAGTAAAAAATTATAAAAAGTCGTATTATAGTACGTCGAAAAAAGTGAAAAATTATAAAGTCGTATTATAGTACGTCGAAAAAAGTTAAAAATTATAAAAAGTCGTATTATAGTACGTCGGAAAAAGTAAAAAATCATAAGTCGTATTATAGTACGTCGAAAAAAGTAAAAAATCATAAAAAGTCGTATTATAGTACGTCGAAAAAAGTAAAAAATCATAAAAAGTCGTATTATAGTACGTCGAAAAAAGTAAAAAATTATAAAAAGTCGTATTATAGTACGTCGAAAAAAGTAAAAAATCATAAAAAGTCGTATTATAGTACGTCGAAAAAAGTAAAAAATTATAAAAAGTCGTATTATAGTACATCAAAAAAATTATAAAAAGTCGCATTATAGTACGTCGAAAAAAGTAAAAAATTATAAAAAGTCGTATTATAGTACGTCGAAAAAAGTAAAAAAGTCATAAAAGGTCGTATTATAGTACGTCGAATAAAGTAAAAAATCATAAAAAGTCGTATTATAGTACGTCAAAAAAAGTAAAAAATAATAAAAAGTCGTATTATAGTACGTCGAAAAAAGTAAAAAATTATAAAAAGTCGTATTATAGTACATCGAAAAAATCATAAAAAGTCGTATTATAGTACGTCGAAAAAAGTAAAAAATTATAAAAAGTCGTATTATAGTACGTCGAAAAAAGTTAAAAATTATAAAAAGTCGTATTATAGTACATGGAAAAAATCATAAAAAGTCATATTATAGTACGTCGAAAAAATTATAAAAAGTCGTATTATAGTAAATCGAAAAAATTATAAAAAGTCGTATTATAGTACGTCGAAAAAAGTAAAAAATTATAAAAAGTCGTATTATAGTACGTCGAAAAAAGTAAAAAATCATAAAAAGTCGTATTATAGTACGTCGAAAAAAGTAAAAAATTATAAAAAGTCGTATTATAGTACATCAAAAAAATTATAAAAAGTCGTATTATAGTACGTCGAAAAAAGTAAAAAATTATAAAAAGTCGTATTATAGTATGTCGAAAAAAGTAAAAAAGTCATAAAAGGTCGTATTATAGTACGTCGAATAAAGTAAAAAATCATAAAAAGTCGTATTATAGTACGTCAAAAAAAGTAAAAAATCATAAAAAGTCGTATTATAGTACGTCGAAAAAAGTAAAAAATTATAAAAAGTCGTATTATAGTACGTCGAAAAAATTATAAAAAGTCGTATTATAGTACATCGAAAAAATCATAAAAAGTCGTATTATAGTACGTCGAAAAAAGTAAAAAATCATAAAAAGTCGTATTATAGTACGTCAAAAAAAGTAAAAAATCATAAAAAGTCGTATTATAGTACTTCGAAAAAAGTAAAGAATTATAAAAAGTCGTATTATAGTACGTCGAAAAAAGTAAAAAATTATAAAAAGTCGTATTATAGTACGTTGAAAAAAGTAAAAAATTATAAAAAGTCGTATTATAGTACGTCGAAAAAAGTGAAAAATTATAAAGTCGTATTATAGTACGTCGAAAAAAGTTAAAAATTATAAAAAGTCGTATTATAGTACGTCGGAAAAAGTAAAAAATCATAAGTCGTATTATAGTACGTCGAAAAAAGTAAAAAATCATAAAAAGTCGTATTATAGTACGTCGAAAAAAGTAAAAAATCATAAAAAGTCGTATTATAGTACGTCGAAAAAAGTAAAAAATTATAAAAAGTCGTATTATAGTACGTCGAAAAAAGTAAAAAATCATAAAAAGTCGTATTATAGTACGTCGAAAAAAGTAAAAAATTATAAAAAGTCGTATTATAGTACATCAAAAAAATTATAAAAAGTCGCATTATAGTACGTCGAAAAAAGTAAAAAATTATAAAAAGTCGTATTATAGTACGTCGAAAAAAGTAAAAAAGTCATAAAAGGTCGTATTATAGTACGTCGAATAAAGTAAAAAATCATAAAAAGTCGTATTATAGTACGTCAAAAAAAGTAAAAAATAATAAAAAGTCGTATTATAGTACGTCGAAAAAAGTAAAAAATTATAAAAAGTCGTATTATAGTACATCGAAAAAATCATAAAAAGTCGTATTATAGTACGTCGAAAAAAGTAAAAAATTATAAAAAGTCGTATTATAGTACGTCGAAAAAAGTTAAAAATTATAAAAAGTCGTATTATAGTACATCGAAAAAATCATAAAAAGTCGTATTATAGTACGTCGAAAAAAGTAAAAAATTATAAAAAGTCGTATTATAGTACGTCGAAAAAAGTAAAAAATTATAAAAAGTCGTATTATAGTACGTCGAAAAAATTATAAAAAGTCGTATTATAGTACATCGAAAAAATCATAAAAAGTCGTATTATAGTACGTCGAAAAAAGTAAAAAATCATAAAAAGTCGTATTATAGTACGTCAAAAAAAGTAAAAAATCATAAAAAGTCGTATTATAGTACTTCGAAAAAAGTAAAAAATCATAAAAAGTCATATTATAGTACGTCGAAAAAATTATAAAAAGTCGTATTATAGTACGTCGAAAAAAGTAAAAAATTATAAAAAGTCGTATTATAGTACGTTGAAAAAAGTAAAAAATTATAAAAAGTCGTATTATAGTACGTCGAAAAAATTATAAATAGTCGTATTATAGTACATCGAAAAAATCATAAAAAGTCGTATTATAGTACGTCGAAAAAAGTAAAAAATCATAAAGTCGTATTATAGTACGTCAAAAAAAGTAAAAAATCATAAAAAGTCGTATTATAGTACTTCGAAAAAAGTAAAGAATTATAAAAAGTCGTATTATAGTACGTCGAAAAAAGTAAAAAATTATAAAAAGTCGTATTATAGTACGTTGAAAAAAGTAAAAAATTATAAAAAGTCGTATTATAGTACGTCGAAAAAAGTGAAAAATTATAAAGTCGTATTATAGTACGTCGAAAAAAGTAAAAAATTATAAAAAGTCGTATTATAGTACGTCGGAAAAAGTAAAAAATCATAAGTCGTATTATAGTACGTCGAAAAAAGTAAAAAATCATAAAAAGTCGTATTATAGTACGTCGAAAAAAGTAAAAAATTATAAAAAGTCGTATTATAGTACGTCGAAAAAAGTAAAAAATCATAAAAAGTCGTATTATAGTACGTCGAAAAAAGTAAAAAATTATTAAAAGTCGTATTATAGTACATCAAAAAAACTATAAAAAGTCTTATTATAGTACGTCGAAAAAAGTAAAAAATTATAAAAAGTCGTATTATAGTACGTCGAAAAAAGGAAAAAAAGTCATGAAAGGTCGTATTATAGTACGTCGAATAAAGTAAAAAATCATAAAAAGTCGTATTATAGTACGTCAAAAAAAGTAAAAAATCATAAAAAGTCGTATTATAGTACGTCGAAAAAAGTAAAAAATTATAAAAAGTCGTATTATAGTACGTCGAAAAAAGTAAAAAATTATAAAAAGTCGTATTATAGTACGTCGAAAAAAGTAAAAAATCATAAAAAGTCGTATTATAGTACGTCGAAAAAAGTAAAAAATTATAAAAAGTCGTATTATAGTACATCAAAAAAATTATAAAAAGTCGTATTATAGTACGTCGAAAAAAGTAAAAAATTATAAAAAGTCGTATTATAGTATGTCGAAAAAAGTAAAAAAGTCATAAAAGGTCGTATTATAGTACGTCGAAAAAAGTAAAAAATTATAAAAAGTCGTATTATAGTACGTCGGAAAAAGTCAAAAATCATAAGTCGTATTATAGTACGTCGAAAAAAGTAAAAAATCATAAAAAGTCGTATTATAGTACGTCGAAAAAAGTAAAAAATCATAAAAAGTCGTATTATCGTACGTCGAAAAAAGTAAAAAATTATAAAAAGTCGTATTATAGTACGTCGAAAAAAGTAAAAAATCATAAAAAGTCGTATTATAGTACGTCGAAAAAAGTAAAAAATTATAAAAAGTCGTATTATAGTACATCAAAAAAATTATAAAAAGTCGCATTATAGTACATCGAAAAAAGTAAAAAATTATAAAAAGTCGTATTATAGTACGTCGAAAAAAGTAAAAAAGTCATAAAAGGTCGTATTATAGTACGTCGAATAAAGTAAAAAATCATAAAAAGTCGTATTATAGTACGTCAAAAAAAGTAAAAAATAATAAAAAGTCGTATTATAGTACGTCGAAAAAAGTAAAAAATTATAAAAAGTCGTATTATAGTACATCGAAAAAATCATAAAAAGTCGTATTATAGTACGTCGAAAAAAGTAAAAAATTATAAAAAGTCGTATTATAGTACGTCGAAAAAAGTAAAAAATTATAAAAAGTCGTATTATAGTACATCGAAAAAATCATAAAAAGTCGTATTATAGTACGTCGAAAAAAGTAAAAAATTATAAAAAGTCGTATTATAGTACGTCGAAAAAAGTAAAAAATCATAAAAAGTCATATTATAGTACGTCGAAAAAAGTAAAGAATTATAAAAAGTCGTATTACAGTACGTCGAAAAAAGTAAAAAATTATAAAAAGTCGTATTATAGTACGTTGAAAAAAGTAAAAAATTATAAAAAGTCGTATTATAGTACGTCGAAAAAAGTGAAAAATTATAAAGTCGTATTATAGTACGTCGAAAAAAGTAAAAAATTATAAAAAGTCGTATTATAGTACGTCGAAAAAAGTAAAAAATTATAAAAAGTCGTATTATAGTACGTCGAAAAAATTATAAAAAGTCGTATTATAGTACATCGAAAAAATCATAAAAAGTCGTATTATAGTACGTCGAAAAAAGTAAAAAATCATAAAAAGTCGTATTATAGTACGTCAAAAAAAGTAAAAAATCATAAAAAGTCGTATTATAGTACTTAGAAAAAAATAAAAAATCATAAAAAGTCATATTATAGTACGTCGAAAAAATTATAAAAAGTCGTATTATAGTACGTCGAAAAAAGTAAAAAATTATAAAAAGTCGTATTATAGTACATCGAAAAAATCATAAAAAGTCGTATTATAGTACGTCGAAAAAAGTAAAAAATTATAAAAAGTCGTATTATAGTACGTCGAAAAAAGTAAAAAATTATAAAAAGTCGTATTATAGTACGTCGAAAAAATTATAAAAAGTCGTATTATAGTACATCGAAAAAATCATAAAAAGTCGTATTATAGTACGTCGAAAAAAGTAAAAAATTATAAAAAGTCGTATTATAGTACGTCGGAAAAAGTAAAAAATCATAAGTCGTATTATAGTACGTCGAAAAAAGTAAAAAATCATAAAAAGTCGTATTATAGTACGTCGAAAAAAGAAAAAAATTATAAAAAGTCGTATTATAGTACGTCGAAAAAAGTAAAAAATCATAAAAAGTCGTATTATAGTACGTCGAAAAAAGTAAAAAATTATTAAAAGTCGTATTATAGTACATCAAAAAAATTATAAAAAGTCTTATTATAGTACGTCGAAAAAAGTAAAAAATTATAAAAAGTCGTATTATAGTACGTCGAAAAAAGGAAAAAAAGTCATGAAAGGTCGTATTATAGTACGTCGAATAAAGTAAAAAATCATAAAAAGTCGTATTATAGTACGTCAAAAAAAGTAAAAAATCATAAAAAGTCGTATTATAGTACGTCGAAAAAAGTAAAAAATTATAAAAAGTCGTATTATAGTACGTCGAAAAAAGTAAAAAATTATAAAAAGTCGTATTATAGTACGTCGAAAAAAGTAAAAAATCATAAAAAGTCGTATTATAGTACGTCGAAAAAAGTAAAAAATTATAAAAAGTCGTATTATAGTACATCAAAAAAATTATAAAAAGTCGTATTATAGTACGTCGAAAAAAGTAAAAAATTATAAAAAGTCGTATTATAGTATGTCGAAAAAAGTAAAAAAGTCATAAAAGGTCGTATTATAGTACGTCGAATAAAGTAAAAAATCATAAAAAGTCGTATTATAGTACGTCAAAAAAAGTAAAAAATCATAAAAAGTCGTATTATAGTACGTCGAAAAAAGTAAAAAATTATAAAAAGTCGTATTATAGTACGTCGAAAAAATTATAAAAAGTCGTATTATAGTACATCGAAAAAATCATAAAAAGTCGTATTATAGTACGTCGAAAAAAGTAAAAAATCATAAAAAGTCGTATTATAGTACGTTGAAAAAAGTAAAAAATTATAAAAAGTCGTATTATAGTACGTCGAAAAAAGTGAAAAATTATAAAGTCGTATTATAGTACGTCGAAAAAAGTAAAAAATTATAAAAAGTCGTATTATAGTACGTCTAAAAAAGTAAAAAATCATAAAAAGTCGTATTATCGTACGTCGAAAAAAGTAAAAAATTATAAAAAGTCGTATTATAGTACGTCGAAAAAAGTAAAAAATCATAAAAAGTCGTATTATAGTACGTCGAAAAAAGTAAAAAATTATAAAAAGTCGTATTATAGTACATCAAAAAAATTATAAAAAGTCACATTATAGTACATCGAAAAAAGTAAAAAATTATAAAAAGTCGTATTATAGTACGTCGAAAAAAGTAAAAAAGTCATAAAAGGTCGTATTATAGTACGTCGAATAAAGTAAAAAATCATAAAAAGTCGTATTATAGTACGTCAAAAAAAGTAAAAAATAATAAAAAGTCGTATTATAGTACGTCGAAAAAAGTAAAAAATTATAAAAAGTCGTATTATAGTACATCGAAAAAATCATAAAAAGTCGTATTATAGTACGTCGAAAAAAGTAAAAAATTATAAAAAGTCGTATTATAGTACGTCGAAAAAAGTAAAAAATTATAAAAAGTCGTATTATAGTACATCGAAAAAATCATAAAAAGTCGTATTATAGTACGTCGAAAAAAGTAAAAAATTATAAAAAGTCGTATTATAGTACGTCGAAAAAAGTAAAAAATTATAAAAAGTCGTATTATAGTACGTCGAAAAAATTATAAAAAGTCGTATTATAGTACATCGAAAAAATCATAAAAAGTCGTATTATAGTACGTCGAAAAAAGTAAAAAATCATAAAAAGTCGTATTATAGTACGTCAAAAAAAGTAAAAAATCATAAAAAGTCGTATTATAGTACTTCGAAAAAAGTAAAAAATCATAAAAAGTCATATTATAGTACGTCGAAAAAATTATAAAAAGTCGTATTATAGTACGTCGAAAAAAGTAAAAAATTATAAAAAGTCGTATTATAGTACATCGAAAAAATCATAAAAAGTCGTATTATAGTACGTCGAAAAAAGTAAAAAATTATAAAAAGTCGTATTATAGTACGTCGAAAAAAGTAAAAAATTATAAAAAGTCGTATTATAGTACGTCGAAAAAATTATAAAAAGTAGTATTATAGTACATCGAAAAAAATCATAAAAAGTCGTATTATAGTACGTCGAAAAAAGTAAAAAATCATAAAAAGTCATATTATAGTACGTCGAAAAAAGTAAAGAATTATAAAAAGTCGTATTACAGTACGTCGAAAAAAGTAAAAAATTATAAAAAGTCGTATTATAGTACGTTGAAAAAAGTAAAAAATTATAAAAAGTCGTATTATAGTACGTCGAAAAAAGTGAAAAATTATAAAGTCGTATTATAGTACGTCGAAAAAAGTAAAAAATTATAAAAAGTCGTATTATAGTACGTCGAAAAAAGTAAAAAATTATAAAAAGTCGTATTATAGTACGTCGAAAAAATTATAAAAAGTCGTATTATAGTACATCGAAAAAATCATAAAAAGTCGTATTATAGTACGTCGAAAAAAGTAAAAAATCATAAAAAGTCGTATTATAGTACGTCAAAAAAAGTAAAAAATCATAAAAAGTCGTATTATAGTACTTAGAAAAAAATAAAAAATCATAAAAAGTCATATTATAGTACGTCGAAAAAATTATAAAAAGTCGTATTATAGTACATCGAAAAAAGTAAAAAATTATAAAAAGTCGTATTATAGTACGTCGAAAAAAGTAAAAAAGTCATAAAAGGTCGTATTATAGTACATCAAAAAAATTATAAAAAGTCGCATTATAGTACATCGAAAAAAGTAAAAAATTATAAAAAGTCGTATTATAGTACGTCGAATAAAGTAAAAAATCATAAAAAGTCGTATTATAGTACGTCAAAAAAAGTAAAAAATAATAAAAAGTCGTATTATAGTACGTCGAAAAAAGTAAAAAATTATAAAAAGTCGTATTATAGTACATCGAAAAAATCATAAAAAGTCGTATTATAGTACGTCGAAAAAAGTAAAAAATTATAAAAAGTCGTATTATAGTACGTCGAAAAAAGTAAAAAATTATAAAAAGTCGTATTATAGTACATCGAAAAAATCATAAAAAGTCGTATTATAGTACGTCGAAAAAAGTAAAAAATTATAAAAAGTCGTATTATAGTACGTCGAAAAAAGTAAAAAATCATAAAAAGTCATATTATAGTACGTCGAAAAAAGTAAAGAATTATAAAAAGTCGTATTACAGTACGTCGAAAAAAGTAAAAAATTATAAAAAGTCGTATTATAGTACGTTGAAAAAAGTAAAAAATTATAAAAAGTCGTATTATAGTACGTCGAAAAAAGTGAAAAATTATAAAGTCGTATTATAGTACGTCGAAAAAAGTAAAAAATTATAAAAAGTCGTATTATAGTACGTCGAAAAAAGTAAAAAATTATAAAAAGTCGTATTATAGTACGTCGAAAAAATTATAAAAAGTCGTATTATAGTACATCGAAAAAATCATAAAAAGTCGTATTATAGTACGTCGAAAAAAGTAAAAAATCATAAAAAGTCGTATTATAGTACGTCAAAAAAAGTAAAAAATCATAAAAAGTCGTATTATAGTACTTAGAAAAAAATAAAAAATCATAAAAAGTCATATTATAGTACGTCGAAAAAATTATAAAAAGTCGTATTATAGTACGTCGAAAAAAGTAAAAAATTATAAAAAGTCGTATTATAGTACATCGAAAAAATCATAAAAAGTCGTATTATAGTACGTCGAAAAAAGTAAAAAATTATAAAAAGTCGTATTATAGTACGTCGAAAAAAGTAAAAAATTATAAAAAGTCGTATTATAGTACGTCGAAAAAATTATAAAAAGTCGTATTATAGTACATCGAAAAAATCATAAAAAGTCGTATTATAGTACGTCGAAAAAAGTAAAAAATTATAAAAAGTCGTATTATAGTACGTCGGAAAAAGTAAAAAATCATAAGTCGTATTATAGTACGTCGAAAAAAGTAAAAAATCATAAAAAGTCGTATTATAGTACGTCGAAAAAAGTAAAAAATTATAAAAAGTCGTATTATAGTACGTCGAAAAAAGTAAAAAATCATAAAAAGTCGTATTATAGTACGTCGAAAAAAGTAAAAAATTATTAAAAGTCGTATTATAGTACATCAAAAAAATTATAAAAAGTCTCATTATAGTACGTCGAAAAAAGTAAAAAATTATAAAAAGTCGTATTATAGTACGTCGAAAAAAGGAAAAAAAGTCATGAAAGGTCGTATTATAGTACGTCGAATAAAGTAAAAAATCATAAAAAGTCGTATTATAGTACGTCAAAAAAAGTAAAAAATCATAAAAAGTCGTATTATAGTACGTCGAAAAAAGTAAAAAATTATAAAAAGTCGTATTATAGTACGTCGAAAAAAGTAAAAAATTATAAAAAGTCGTATTATAGTACGTCGAAAAAAGTAAAAAATCATAAAAAGTCGTATTATAGTACGTCGAAAAAAGTAAAAAATTATAAAAAGTCGTATTATAGTACGTCGAAAAAAGTAAAAAATCATAAAAAGTCGTATTATAGTACATCAAAAAAATTATAAAAAGTCGTATTATAGTACGTCGAAAAAAGTAAAAAATTATAAAAAGTCGTATTATAGTATGTCGAAAAAAGTAAAAAAGTCATAAAAGGTCGTATTATAGTACGTCGAATAAAGTAAAAAATCATAAAAAGTCGTATTATAGTACGTCAAAAAAAGTAAAAAATCATAAAAAGTCGTATTATAGTACGTCGAAAAAAGTAAAAAATTATAAAAAGTCGTATTATAGTACGTCGAAAAAATTATAAAAAGTCGTATTATAGTACATCGAAAAAATCATAAAAAGTCGTATTATAGTACGTCGAAAAAAGTAAAAAATCATAAAAAGTCGTATTATAGTACGTTGAAAAAAGTAAAAAATTATAAAAAGTCGTATTATAGTACGTCGAAAAAAGTGAAAAATTATAAAGTCGTATTATAGTACGTCGAAAAAAGTAAAAAATTATAAAAAGTCGTATTATAGTACGTCGGAAAAAGTAAAAAATCATAAGTCGTATTATAGTACGTCGAAAAAAGTAAAAAATCATAAAAAGTCGTATTATAGTACGTCTAAAAAAGTAAAAAATCATAAAAAGTCGTATTATCGTACGTCGAAAAAAGTAAAAAATTATAAAAAGTCGTATTATAGTACGTCGAAAAAAGTAAAAAATCATAAAAAGTCGTATTATAGTACGTCGAAAAAAGTAAAAAATTATAAAAAGTCGTATTATAGTACATCAAAAAAATTATAAAAAGTCGCATTATAGTACATCGAAAAAAGTAAAAAATTATAAAAAGTCGTATTATAGTACGTCGAAAAAAGTAAAAAAGTCATAAAAGGTCGTATTATAGTACGTCGAATAAAGTAAAAAATCATAAAAAGTCGTATTATAGTACGTCAAAAAAAGTAAAAAATAATAAAAAGTCGTATTATAGTACGTCGAAAAAAGTAAAAAATTATAAAAAGTCGTATTATAGTACATCGAAAAAATCATAAAAAGTCGTATTATAGTACGTCGAAAAAAGTAAAAAATTATAAAAAGTCGTATTATAGTACGTCGAAAAAAGTAAAAAATTATAAAAAGTCGTATTATAGTACATCGAAAAAATCATAAAAAGTCGTATTATAGTACGTCGAAAAAAGTAAAAAATTATAAAAAGTCGTATTATAGTACGTCGAAAAAAGTAAAAAATTATAAAAAGTCGTATTATAGTACGTCGAAAAAATTATAAAAAGTCGTATTATAGTACATCGAAAAAATCATAAAAAGTCGTATTATAGTACGTCGAAAAAAGTAAAAAATCATAAAAAGTCGTATTATAGTACGTCAAAAAAAGTAAAAAATCATAAAAAGTCGTATTATAGTACTTCGAAAAAAGTAAAAAATCATAAAAAGTCATATTATAGTACGTCGAAAAAATTATAAAAAGTCGTATTATAGTACGTCGAAAAAAGTAAAAAATTATAAAAAGTCGTATTATAGTACATCGAAAAAATCATAAAAAGTCGTATTATAGTACGTCGAAAAAAGTAAAAAATTATAAAAAGTCGTATTATAGTACGTCGAAAAAAGTAAAAAATTATAAAAAGTCGTATTATAGTACGTCGAAAAAATTATAAAAAGTAGTATTATAGTACATCGAAAAAATCATAAAAAGTCGTATTATAGTACGTCGAAAAAAGTAAAAAATCATAAAAAGTCATATTATAGTACGTCGAAAAAAGTAAAGAATTATAAAAAGTCGTATTACAGTACGTCGAAAAAAGTAAAAAATTATAAAAAGTCGTATTATAGTACGTTGAAAAAAGTAAAAAATTATAAAAAGTCGTATTATAGTACGTCGAAAAAAGTGAAAAATTATAAAGTCGTATTATAGTACGTCGAAAAAAGTAAAAAATTATAAAAAGTCGTATTATAGTACGTCGAAAAAAGTAAAAAATTATAAAAAGTCGTATTATAGTACGTCGAAAAAATTATAAAAAGTCGTATTATAGTACATCGAAAAAATCATAAAAAGTCGTATTATAGTACGTCGAAAAAAGTAAAAAATCATAAAAAGTCGTATTATAGTACGTCAAAAAAAGTAAAAAATCATAAAAAGTCGTATTATAGTACTTAGAAAAAAATAAAAAATCATAAAAAGTCATATTATAGTACGTCGAAAAAATTATAAAAAGTCGTATTATAGTACGTCGAAAAAAGTAAAAAATTATAAAAAGTCGTATTATAGTACATCGAAAAAATCATAAAAAGTCGTATTATAGTACGTCGAAAAAAGTAAAAAATTATAAAAAGTCGTATTATAGTACGTCGAAAAAAGTAAAAAATTATAAAAAGTCGTATTATAGTACGTCGAAAAAATTATAAAAAGTCGTATTATAGTACATCGAAAAAATCATAAAAAGTCGTATTATAGTACGTCGAAAAAAGTAAAAAATCATAAAAAGTCATATTATAGTACGTCGAAAAAAGTAAAGAATTATAAAAAGTCGTATTATAGTACGTCGAAAAAAGTAAAAAATTATAAAAAGTCGTATTATAGTACGTTGAAAAAAGTAAAAAATTATAAAAAGTCGTATTATAGTACGTCGAAAAAAGTGAAAAATTATAAAGTCGTATTATAGTACGTCGAAAAAAGTAAAAAATTATAAAAAGTCGTATTATAGTACGTCGGAAAAAGTAAAAAATCATAAGTCGTATTATAGTACGTCGAAAAAAGTAAAAAATCATAAAAGGTCGTATTATAGTACGTCAAAAAAAGTAAAAAATCATAAAAAGTCGTATTATAGTACGTCGAAAAAAGTAAAAAATCATAAAAAGTCGTATTATAGTACGTCGAAAAAAGTAAAAAATTATAAAAAGTCGTATTATAGTACGTCGAAAAAATTATAAAAAGTCGTATTATAGTACATCGAAAAAATCATAAAAAGTCGTATTATAGTACGTCGAAAAAAGTAAAAAATCATAAAAAGTCGTATTATAGTACGTCAAAAAAAGTAAAAAATCATAAAAAGTCGTATTATAGTACTTCGAAAAAAGTAAAGAATTATAAAAAGTCGTATTATAGTACGTCGAAAAAAGTGAAAAATTATAAAGTCGTATTATAGTACGTCGAAAAAAGTTAAAAATTATAAAAAGTCGTATTATAGTACGTCGGAAAAAGTAAAAAATCATAAGTCGTATTATAGTACGTCGAAAAAAGTAAAAAATCATAAAAAGTCGTATTATAGTACGTCGAAAAAAGTAAAAAATCATAAAAAGTCGTATTATAGTACGTCGAAAAAAGTAAAAAATTATAAAAAGTCGTATTATAGTACGTCGAAAAAAGTAAAAAATCATAAAAAGTCGTATTATAGTACGTCGAAAAAAGTAAAAAATTATAAAAAGTCGTATTATAGTACATCAAAAAAATTATAAAAAGTCGCATTATAGTACGTCGAAAAAAGTAAAAAATTATAAAAAGTCGTATTATAGTACGTCGAAAAAAGTAAAAAAGTCATAAAAGGTCGTATTATAGTACGTCGAATAAAGTAAAAAATCATAAAAAGTCGTATTATAGTACGTCAAAAAAAGTAAAAAATAATAAAAAGTCGTATTATAGTACGTCGAAAAAAGTAAAAAATTATAAAAAGTCGTATTATAGTACATCGAAAAAATCATAAAAAGTCGTATTATAGTACGTCGAAAAAAGTAAAAAATTATAAAAAGTCGTATTATAGTACGTCGAAAAAAGTTAAAAATTATAAAAAGTCGTATTATAGTACATCGAAAAAATCATAAAAAGTCGTATTATAGTACGTCGAAAAAAGTAAAAAATTATAAAAAGTCGTATTATAGTACGTCGAAAAAAGTAAAAAATTATAAAAAGTCGTATTATAGTACGTCGAAAAAATTATAAAAAGTCGTATTATAGTACATCGAAAAAATCATAAAAAGTCGTATTATAGTACGTCGAAAAAAGTAAAAAATCATAAAAAGTCGTATTATAGTATGTCAAAAAAAGTAAAAAATCATAAAAAGTCGTATTATAGTACTTCGAAAAAAGTAAAAAATCATAAAAAGTCATATTATAGTACGTCGAAAAAATTATAAAAAGTCGTATTATAGTACGTCGAAAAAAGTAAAAAATTATAAAAAGTCGTATTATAGTACGTTGAAAAAAGTAAAAAATTATAAAAAGTCTTATTATAGTACGTCGAAAAAATTATAAATAGTCGTATTATAGTACATCGAAAAAATCATAAAAAGTCGTATTATAGTACGTCGAAAAAAGTAAAAAATCATAAAAAGTCGTATTATAGTACGTCAAAAAAAGTAAAAAATCATAAAAAGTCGTATTATAGTACTTCGAAAAAAGTAAAGAATTATAAAAAGTCGTATTATAGTACGTCGAAAAAAGTAAAAAATTATAAAAAGTCGTATTATAGTACGTTGAAAAAAGTACAAAATTATAAAAAGTCGTATTATAGTACGTCGAAAAAAGTGAAAAATTATAAAGTCGTATTATAGTACGTCGAAAAAAGTAAAAAATTATAAAAAGTCGTATTATAGTACGTCGGAAAAAGTAAAAAATCATAAGTCGTATTATAGTACGTCGAAAAAAGTAAAAAATCATAAAAAGTCGTATTATAGTACGTCGAAAAAAGTAAAAAATTATAAAAAGTCGTATTATAGTACGTCGAAAAAAGTAAAAAATCATAAAAAGTCGTATTATAGTACGTCGAAAAAAGTAAAAAATTATTAAAAGTCGTATTATAGTACATCAAAAAAATTATAAAAAGTCTTATTATAGTACGTCGAAAAAAGTAAAAAATTATAAAAAGTCGTATTATAGTACGTCGAAAAAAGGAAAAAAAGTCATGAAAGGTCGTATTATAGTACGTCGAATAAAGTAAAAAATCATAAAAAGTCGTATTATAGTACGTCAAAAAAAGTAAAAAATCATAAAAAGTCGTATTATAGTACGTCGAAAAAAGTAAAAAATTATAAAAAGTCGTATTATAGTACGTCGAAAAAAGTAAAAAATTATAAAAAGTCGTATTATAGTACGTCGAAAAAAGTAAAAAATCATAAAAAGTCGTATTATAGTACGTCGAAAAAAGTAAAAAATTATAAAAAGTCGTATTATAGTACATCAAAAAAATTATAAAAAGTCGTATTATAGTACGTCGAAAAAAGTAAAAAATTATAAAAAGTCGTATTATAGTATGTCGAAAAAAGTAAAAAAGTCATAAAAGGTCGTATTATAGTACGTCGAATAAAGTAAAAAATCATAAAAAGTCGTATTATAGTACATCGAAAAAATCATAAAAAGTCGTATTATAGTACGTCGAAAAAAGTAAAAAATCATAAAAAGTCGTATTATAGTACGTCAAAAAAAGTAAAAAATCATAAAAAGTCGTATTATAGTACTTCGAAAAAAGTAAAGAATTATAAAAAGTCGTATTATAGTACGTCGAAAAAAGTAAAAAATTATAAAAAGTCGTATTATAGTACGTTGAAAAAAGTAAAAAATTATAAAAAGTCGTATTATAGTACGTCGAAAAAAGTGAAAAATTATAAAGTCGTATTATAGTACGTCGAAAAAAGTAAAAAATTATAAAAAGTCGTATTATAGTACGTCGGAAAAAGTAAAAAATCATAAGTCGTATTATAGTACGTCGAAAAAAGTAAAAAATAATAAAAAGTCGTATTATACTACGTCGAAAAAAGTAAAAAATCATAAAAAGTCGTATTATCGTACGTCGAAAAAAGTAAAAAATTATAAAAAGTCGTATTATAGTACGTCGAAAAAAGTAAAAAATCATAAAAAGTCGTATTATAGTACGTCGAAAAAAGTAAAAAATTATAAAAAGTCGTATTATAGTACATCAAAAAAATTATAAAAAGTCGCATTATAGTACATCGAAAAAAGTAAAAAATTATAAAAAGTCGTATTATAGTACGTCGAAAAAAGTAAAAAAGTCATAAAAGGTCGTATTATAGTACGTTGAATAAAGTAAAAAATCATAAAAAGTCGTATTATAGTACGTCAAAAAAAGTAAAAAATAATAAAAAGTCGTATTATAGTACGTCGAAAAAAGTAAAAAATTATAAAAAGTCGTATTATAGTACATCGAAAAAATCATAAAAAGTCGTATTATAGTACGTCGAAAAAAGTAAAAAATTATAAAAAGTCGTATTATAGTACGTCGAAAAAAGTAAAAAATTATAAAAAGTCGTATTATAGTACATCGAAAAAATCATAAAAAGTCGTATTATAGTACGTCGAAAAAAGTAAAAAATTATAAAAAGTCGTATTATAGTACGTCGAAAAAAGTAAAAAATTATAAAAAGTCGTATTATAGTACGTCGAAAAAATTATAAAAAGTCGTATTATAGTACATCGAAAAAATCATAAAAAGTCGTATTATAGTACGTCGAAAAAAGTAAAAAATCATAAAAAGTCGTATTATAGTACGTCAAAAAAAGTAAAAAATCATAAAAAGTCGTATTATAGTACTTCGAAAAAAGTAAAAAATCATAAAAAGTCATATTATAGTACGTCGAAAAAATTATAAAAAGTCGTATTATAGTACGTCGAAAAAAGTAAAAAATTATAAAAAGTCGTATTATAGTACATCGAAAAAATCATAAAAAGTCGTATTATAGTACGTCGAAAAAAGTAAAAAATTATAAAAAGTCGTATTATAGTACGTCGAAAAAAGTAAAAAATTATAAAAAGTCGTATTATAGTACGTCGAAAAAATTATAAAAAGTAGTATTATAGTACATCGAAAAAATCATAAAAAGTCGTATTATAGTACGTCGAAAAAAGTAAAAAATCATAAAAAGTCATATTATAGTACGTCGAAAAAAGTAAAGAATTATAAAAAGTCGTATTACAGTACGTCGAAAAAAGTAAAAAATTATAAAAAGTCGTATTATAGTACGTTGAAAAAAGTAAAAAATTATAAAAAGTCGTATTATAGTACGTCGAAAAAAGTGAAAAATTATAAAGTCGTATTATAGTACGTCGAAAAAAGTAAAAAATTATAAAAAGTCGTATTATAGTACGTCGAAAAAAGTAAAAAATTATAAAAAGTCGTATTATAGTACGTCGAAAAAATTATAAAAAGTCGTATTATAGTACATCGAAAAAATCATAAAAAGTCGTATTATAGTACGTCGAAAAAAGTAAAAAATCATAAAAAGTCGTATTATAGTACGTCAAAAAAAGTAAAAAATCATAAAAAGTCGTATTATAGTACTTAGAAAAAAATAAAAAATCATAAAAAGTCATATTATAGTACGTCGAAAAAATTATAAAAAGTCGTATTATAGTACGTCGAAAAAAGTAAAAAATTATAAAAAGTCGTATTATAGTACGTCGAAAAAAGTAAAAAATCATAAAAAGTCGTATTATATTACGTCGAAAAAAGTAAAAAATTATAAAAAGTCGTATTATAGTACGTCGAAAAAAGTAAAAAATCATAAAAAGTCGTATTATAGTACGTCGAAAAAAGTAAAAAATTATTAAAAGTCGTATTATAGTACATCAAAAAAATTATAAAAAGTCTTATTATAGTACGTCGAAAAAAGTAAAAAATTATAAAAAGTCGTATTATAGTACGTCGAAAAAAGGAAAAAAAGTCATGAAAGGTCGTATTATAGTACGTCGAATAAAGTAAAAAATCATAAAAAGTCGTATTATAGTACGTCAAAAAAAGTAAAAAATCATAAAAAGTCGTATTATAGTACGTCGAAAAAAGTAAAAAATTATAAAAAGTCGTATTATAGTACGTCGAAAAAAGTAAAAAATTATAAAAAGTCGTATTATAGTACGTCGAAAAAAGTAAAAAATCATAAAAAGTCGTATTATAGTACGTCGAAAAAAGTAAAAAATTATAAAAAGTCGTATTATAGTACATCAAAAAAATTATAAAAAGTCGTATTATAGTACGTCGAAAAAAGTAAAAAATTATAAAAAGTCGTATTATAGTATGTCGAAAAAAGTAAAAAAGTCATAAAAGGTCGTATTATAGTACGTCGAATAAAGTAAAAAATCATAAAAAGTCGTATTATAGTACGTCAAAAAAAGTAAAAAATCATAAAAAGTCGTATTATAGTACGTCGAAAAAAGTAAAAAATTATAAAAAGTCGTATTATAGTACGTCGAAAAAATTATAAAAAGTCGTATTATAGTACATCGAAAAAATCATAAAAAGTCGTATTATAGTACGTCGAAAAAAGTAAAAAATCATAAAAAGTCGTATTATAGTACGTCAAAAAAAGTAAAAAATCATAAAAAGTCGTATTATAGTACTTCGAAAAAAGTAAAGAATTATAAAAAGTCGTATTATAGTACGTCGAAAAAAGTAAAAAATTATAAAAAGTCGTATTATAGTACGTTGAAAAAAGTAAAAAATTATAAAAAGTCGTATTATAGTACGTCGAAAAAAGTGAAAAATTATAAAGTCGTATTATAGTACGTCGAAAAAAGTAAAAAATTATAAAAAGTCGTATTATAGTACGTCGGAAAAAGTAAAAAATCATAAGTCGTATTATAGTACGTCGAAAAAAGTAAAAAATCATAAAAAGTCGTATTATAGTACGTCGAAAAAAGTAAAAAATCATAAAAAGTCGTATTATCGTACGTCGAAAAAAGTAAAAAATTATAAAAAGTCGTATTATAGTACGTCGAAAAAAGTAAAAAATCATAAAAAGTCGTATTATAGTACGTCGAAAAAAGTAAAAAATTATAAAAAGTCGTATTATAGTACATCAAAAAAATTATAAAAAGTCGCATTATAGTACATCGAAAAAAGTAAAAAATTATAAAAAGTCGTATTATAGTACGTCGA
Organism: Zingel zingel; assembly: GCA_023566125.1. Classification (NCBI taxonomy): domain Eukaryota; kingdom Metazoa; phylum Chordata; class Actinopteri; order Perciformes; family Percidae; genus Zingel; species Zingel zingel. The sequence goes on from JAKRKW010000081.1 coordinate 86,146, forward strand.
AAAAAGTAAAAAAGTCATAAAAGGTCGTATTATAGTACGTCGAATAAAGTAAAAAATCATAAAAAGTCGTATTATAGTACGTCAAAAAAAGTAAAAAATAATAAAAAGTCGTATTATAGTACGTCGAAAAAAGTAAAAAATTATAAAAAGTCGTATTATAGTACATCGAAAAAATCATAAAAAGTCGTATTATAGTACGTCGAAAAAAGTAAAAAATTATAAAAAGTCGTATTATAGTACGTCGAAAAAAGTAAAAAATTATAAAAAGTCGTATTATAGTACATCGAAAAAATCATAAAAAGTCGTATTATAGTACGTCGAAAAAAGTAAAAAATTATAAAAAGTCGAATTATAGTACGTCGAAAAAAGTAAAAAATTATAAAAAGTCGTATTATAGTACGTCGAAAAAATTATAAAAAGTCGTATTATAGTATATCGAAAAAATCATAAAAAGTCGTATTATAGTACGTCGAAAAAAGTAAAAAATCATAAAAAGTCGTATTATAGTACGTCAAAAAAAGTAAAAAATCATAAAAAGTCGTATTATAGTACTTCGAAAAAAGTAAAAAATCATAAAAAGTCATATTATAGTACGTCGAAAAAATTATAAAAAGTCGTATTATAGTACGTCGAAAAAAGTAAAAAATTATAAAAAGTCGTATTATAGTACATCGAAAAAATCATAAAAAGTCGTATTATAGTACGTCGAAAAAAGTAAAAAATTATAAAAAGTCGTATTATAGTACGTCGAAAAAAGTAAAAAATTATAAAAAGTCGTATTATAGTACGTCGAAAAAATTATAAAAAGTAGTATTATAGTACATCGAAAAAATCATAAAAAGTCGTATTATAGTACGTCGAAAAAAGTAAAAAATCATAAAAAGTCATATTATAGTACGTCGAAAAAAGTAAAGAATTATAAAAAGTATTACAGTACGTCGAAAAAAGTAAAAAATTATAAAAAGTCGTATTATAGTACGTTGAAAAAAGTAAAAAATTATAAAAAGTCGTATTATAGTACGTCGAAAAAAGTGAAAAATTATAAAGTCGTATTATAGTACGTCGAAAAAAGTAAAAAATTATAAAAAGTCGTATTATAGTACGTCGAAAAAAGTAAAAAATTATAAAAAGTCGTATTATAGTACGTCGAAAAAATTATAAAAAGTCGTATTATAGTACATCGAAAAAATCATAAAAAGTCGTATTATAGTACGTCGAAAAAAGTAAAAAATCATAAAAAGTCGTATTATAGTACGTCAAAAAAAGTAAAAAATCATAAAAAGTCGTATTATAGTACTTAGAAAAAAATAAAAAATCATAAAAAGTCATATTATAGTACGTCGAAAAAATTATAAAAAGTCGTATTATAGTACGTCGAAAAAAGTAAAAAATTATAAAAAGTCGTATTATAGTACATCGAAAAAATCATAAAAAGTCGTATTATAGTACGTCGAAAAAAGTAAAAAATTATAAAAAGTCGTATTATAGTACGTCGAAAAAAGTAAAAAATTATAAAAAGTCGTATTATAGTACGTCGAAAAAATTATAAAAAGTCGTATTATAGTACATCGAAAAAATCATAAAAAGTCGTATTATAGTACGTCGAAAAAAGTAAAAAATCATAAAAAAGTCATATTATAGTACGTCGAAAAAAGTAAAGAATTATAAAAAGTCGTATTATAGTACGTCGAAAAAAGTAAAAAATTATAAAAAGTCGTATTATAGTACGTTGAAAAAAGTAAAAAATTATAAAAAGTCGTATTATAGTACGTCGAAAAAAGTGAAAAATTATAAAGTCGTATTATAGTACGTCGAAAAAAGTAAAAAATTATAAAAAGTCGTATTATAGTACGTCGGAAAAAGTAAAAAATCATAAGTCGTATTATAGTACGTCGAAAAAAGTAAAAAATCATAAAAGGTCGTATTATAGTACGTCGAAAAAAGTAAAAAATTATAAAAGGTCGTATTATAGTACGTCGAAAAAAGTAAAAAATTATAAAAAGTCGTATTATAGTACGTCGAAAAAAGTAAAAAATCATAAAAAGTCGTATTATAGTACGTCGAAAAAAGTAAAAAATTATAAAAAGTCGTATTATAGTACATCAAAAAAATTATAAAAAGTCGTATTATAGTATGTCGAAAAAAGTAAAAAATTATAAAAAGTCGTATTATAGTACGTCGAAAAAAGTAAAAAATTATAAAAAGTCGTATTATAGTACGTCGAAAAAATTATAAAAAGTCGTATTATAGTACGTCGAAAAAAGTAAAAAAGTCATAAAAGGTCGTATTATAGTACGTCGAAAAAAGTAAAAAATTATAAAAAGTCGTATTATAGTACGTCGAAAAAATTATAAAAAGTCGTATTATAGTACGTCGAAAAAATTATAAAAAGTCGTATTATAGTACGTCGAAAAAGTAAAAAATATAAAAAGTCGTATTATAGTACGTCGAAAAAATTATAAAAAGTCGTATTATAGTACGTCGAAAAAAGTAAAAAATCATAAAAAGTCGTATTATAGTACGTCGAAAAAATTATAAAAAGTCGTATTATAGTACATCGAAAAAAGTAAAAAAGTCATAAAAGGTCGTATTATAGTAAGTCGAATAAAGTAAAAAATCATAAAAAGTCGTATTATAGTACGTCGAAAAAATTATAAAAAGTCGTATTATAGTACATCGAAAAAAGTAAAAAAGTCATAAAAGGTCGTATTATAGTACGTCGAATAAAGTAAAAAATCATAAAAAGTCGTATTATAGTACGTCGAAAAAAGTAAAAAATATAAAAAGTCGTATTATAGTACGTCGAAAAAAGTAAAAAATATAAAAAGTCGTATTATAGTACGTCGAAAAAATTATAAAAAGTCGTATTATAGTACATCGAAAAAAGTAAAAAAGTCATAAAAGGTCGTATTATAGTACGTCGAATAAAGTAAAAAATCATAAAAAGTCGTATTATAGTATGTCGAAAAAATTATAAAAAGTCGTATTATAGTACATCGAAAAAAGTAAAAAAGTCATAAAAGGTCGTATTATAGTACGTCGAATAAAGTAAAAAATCATAAAAAGTCGTATTATAGTACGTCAAAAAAAGTAAAAAATCATAAAAAGTCGTACTATAGTACGTCGAAAAAAGTAAAAAATATAAAAAGTCGTATTATAGTACGTCGAAAAAAGTAAAAAATATAAAAAGTCGTATTATAGTACGTCGAAAAAATTATAAAAAGTCGTATTATAGTACATGGAAAAAATCATAAAAAGTCATATTATAGTACGTCGAAAAAATTATAAAAAGTCGTATTATAGTACGTCGAAAAAATTATAAAAAGTCGTATTATAGTACGTCGAAAAAAGTAAAAAATTATAAAAAGTCGTATTATAGTATGTCGAAAAAAGTAAAAAATTATAAAAAGTCGTATTATAGTACGTCGAAAAAAGTAAAAAATCATAAAAAGTCGTATTATAGTACGTCGAAAAAAGTAAAAAATTATAAAAAGTCGTATTATAGTACATCAAAAAAATTATAAAAAGTCGTATTATAGTACGTCGAAAAAAGTAAAAAATTATAAAAAGTCGTATTATAGTACGTCGAAAAAAGTAAAAAAGTCATAAAAGGTCGTATTATAGTACATCGAATAAAGTAAAAAATCATAAAAAGTCGTATTATAGTACGTCAAAAAAAGTAAAAAATCATAAAAAGTCATATTATAGTACGTCGAAAAAATTAGAAAAAGTCCTATTATAGTACGTCGAAAAAAGTAAAAAATTATAAAAAGTCGTATTATAGTACATCGAAAAAATCATAAAAAGTCGTATTATAGTACGTCGAAAAAAGTAAAAAATTATAAAAAGTCGTATTATAGTACGTCGAAAAAAGTAAAAAATTATAAAAAGTCGTATTATAGTACGTCGAAAAAATTATAAAAAGTCGTATTACAGTACATCGAAAAAATCATAAAAAGTCGTATTATAATACGTCGAAAAAAGTAAAAAATCATAAAAAGTCGTATTATAGTACGTCGAAAAAAGTAAAAAATTATAAAAAGTCGTATTATAGTACGTCGAAAAAAGTAAAAAATATAAAAAGTCGTATTATAGTACGTCGAAAAAATCATAAAAAGTCGTATTATAGTACGTCGAAAACATTATAAAAAGTCGTATTATAGTACGTCGAAAAAAGTAAAAAATATAAAAAGTCGTATTATAGTACGTCGAAAAAAGTAAAAAATATAAAAAGTCGTATTATAGTACGTCGAAAAAATTATAAAAAGTCGTATTATAGTACGTCGAAAAAATTATAAAAAGTCGTATTATAGTACATGGAAAAAATCATAAAAAGTCATATTATAGTACGTCGAAAAAATTAGAAAAAGTCGTATTATAGTACGTCGAAAAAATTATAAAAAGTCGTATTATAGTACGTCGAAAAAAGAAAAAAATTATAAAAAGTCGTATTATAGTACGTCGAAAAAAGTAAAAAATTATAAAAAGTCGTATTATAGTACGTCGAAAAAAGTAAAAAATCATAAAAAGTCGTATTATAGTACGTCGAAAAAAGTAAAAAATTATAAAAAGTCGTATTATAGTACATCAAAAAAATTATAAAAAGTCGTATTATAGTACGTCGAAAAAAGTAAAAAATTATAAAAAGTCGTATTATAGTACGTCGAAAAAAGTAAAAAAGTCATAAAAGGTCGTATTATAGAACGTCGAATAAAGTAAAAAATCATAAAAAGTCGTATTATAGTACGTCAAAAAAAGTAAAAAATCATAAAAAGTCGTATTATAGTACGTCGAAAAAAGTAAAAAATTATAAAAAGTCGTATTATAGTACGTCGAAAAAAGTAAAAAATTATAAAAAGTCGTATTATAGTACGTCGAAAAAAGTAAAAAATCATAAAAAGTCGTATTATAGTACGTCGAAAAAAGTAAAAAATTATAAAAAGTCGTATTATAGTACATCAAAAAAATTATAAAAAGTCGTATTATAGTACGTCGAAAAAAGTAAAAAATTATAAAAAGTCGTATTATAGTACGTCGAAAAAAGTAAAAAAGTCATAAAAGGTCGTATTATAGTACGTCGAATAAAGTAAAAAATCATAAAAAGTCGTATTATAGTACGTCAAAAAAAGTAAAAAATCATAAAAAGTCATATTATAGTACGTCGAAAAAATTATAAAAAGTCCTATTATAGTACGTCGAAAAAAGTAAAAAATTATAAAAAGTCGTATTATAGTACATCGAAAAAATCATAAAAAGTCGTATTATAGTACGTCGAAAAAAGTAAAAAATTATAAAAAGTCGTATTATAGTACGTCGAAAAAAGTAAAAAATTATAAAAAGTCGTATTATAGTACGTCGAAAAAATTATAAAAAGTCGTATTACAGTACATCGAAAAAATCATAAAAAGTCGTATTATAATACGTCGAAAAAAGTAAAAAATCATAAAAAGTCATATTATAGTACGTCGAAAAAATTATTAAAAGTCGTATTATAGTACGTCGAAAAAATTATAAAAAGTCGTATTATAGTACATCGAAAAAATCATAAAAAGTCGTATTATAGTACGTCGAAAAAAGTAAAAAATCATAAAAAGTCGTATTATAGTACGTCAAAAAAAGTAAAAAATCATAAAAAGTCGTATTATAGTACTTCGAAAAAAGTAAAGAATTATAAAAAGTCGTATTATAGTACGTCGAAAAAAGTAAAAAATTATAAAAAGTCGTATTATAGTACGTTGAAAAAAGTAAAAAATTATAAAAAGTCGTATTATAGTACGTCGGAAAAAGTGAAAAATTATAAAGTCGTATTATAGTACGTCGAAAAAAGTAAAAAATTATAAAAAGTCGTATTATAGTACGTCGGAAAAAGTAAAAAATCATAAGTCGTATTATAGTACGTCGAAAAAAGTAAAAAATCATAAAAAGTCGTATTATAGTACGTCGAAAAAAGTAAAAAATCATAAAAAGTCGTATTATAGTACGTCGAAAAAAGTAAAAAATTATAAAAAGTCGTATTATAGTACGTCGAAAAAAGTAAAAAATCATAAAAAGTCGTATTATAGTACGTCGAAAAAAGTAAAAAATTATAAAAAGTCGTATTATAGTACGTCGAAAAAATTATAAAAAGTCGTATTATAGTACGTCGAAAAAGGTAAAAAATTATAAAAAGTCGTATTATAGTACGTCGAAAAAATTATAAAAAGTCGTATTATAGTACGTCGAAAAAATTATAAAAAGTCGTATTATAGTACGTCGAAAAAAGTAAAAAATCATAAAAAGTCGTATTATAGTATGTCGTAAAAAGTAAAAAATCATAAAAAGTCGTATTATAGTACGTCGAAAAAAAGTAAAAAATCATAAAAAGTCGTATTATAGTACGTCGAAAAAATTATAAAAAGTCGTATTATAGTACGTCGAAAAAATTATAAAAAGTCGTATTATAGTACGTCGAAAAAATTATAAAAAGTCGCATTATAGTACGTCGAAAAAATTATAAAAAGTCGTATTATAGTACGTCGAAAAAAGTAAAAAATCATAAAAAGTCGTATTATAGTACGCCGAAAAAAGTAAAAAATTATAAAAAGTCGTATTATAGTATGTCGAAAAAAGTAAAAAATCATAAAAAGTCGTATTATAGTATGTCGAAAAAAGTAATAAATCATAAAAAGTCGTATTATAGTACGTCGAAAAAATTATAAAAAGTCGTATTATAGTACGTCGAAAAAAGTAAAAAATCATAAAAAGTCGTATTATAGTACGTCGAAAAAAGTAAAAAATTATAAAAAGTCGTATTATAGTATGTCGAAAAAAGTAAAAAATCATAAAAAGTCGTATTATAGTATGTCGAAAAAAGTAAAAAATCATAAAAAGTCGTATTATAGTACGTCGAAAAAAGTAAAAAATTATAAAAAGTCTTATTATAGTACGTCGAAAAAAGTAAAAAATCATAAAAAGTCGTATTATAGTATGTCGAAAGAAGTAAAAAATCATAGAAAGTCGTATTATAGTACGTCGAAAAAAGTAAAAAATTATAAAAAGTCGTATTATAGTACGTCGAAAAAAAGTAAAAAATCATAAAAAGTCGTATTATAGTACGTCGAAAAAATTATAAAAAGTCGTATTATAGTACGTCGAAAAAATTATAAAAAGTCGTATTATAGTACGTCGAAAAAAGTAAATTATAAAAAGTCGTATTATAGTACGTTGAAAAAAAGTAAAAAATCATAAAAAGTCGTATTATAGTACGTCAAAAAAAGTAAAAAATTATAAAAAGTCGTATTATAGTAGGTCGAAAAAAGTAAAAAATTATAAAAAGTCGTATTATAGTACATCGAAAAAATCATAAAAAGTCGTATTATAGTACGTCGAAAAAATTATAAAAAGTCGTATTATAGTAAGTCGAAAAAAGTAAAAAATATAAAAAGTCGTATTATAGTACGTCGAAAAAATTATGAAAAGTCGTATTATAGTACGTCGAAAAAAGTAAAAAATTATAAAAAGTCGTATTATAGTACGTCGAAAAAATTATAAAAAGTCGTAATATAGTACGTCGAAAAAAGTAAAAAATTATAAAAAGTCGTATTATAGTACGTGGAAAAAATCATAAGAAGTCGTATTATAGTACGTCGAAAAAATTATAAAAAGTCGTATTATAGTACGTCGAAAAAATTATAAAAAGTCGTATTATAGTACGTCGAAAAAGGTAAAAAATTATAAAAAGTCGTATTATAGTACGTCGAAAAAATTATAAAAAGTCGTATTATAGTACGTCGAAAAAATTATAAAAAGTCGTATTATAGTACGTCGAAAAAAGTAAAAAATCATAAAAAGTCGTATTATAGTATGTCGAAAAAAGTAAAAAATCATAAAAAGTCGTATTATAGTACGTCGAAAAAAGTAAAAAATTATAAAAAGTCGTATTATAGTACGTCGAAAAAAAGTAAAAAATCATAAAAAGTCGTATTATAGTACGTCGAAAAAATTATAAAAAGTCGTATTATAGTACGTCGAAAAAATTATAAAAAGTCGTATTATAGTACGTCGAAAAAAGTAAATTATAAAAAGTCGTATTATAGTACGTCGAAAAAAAGTAAAAAATCATAAAAAGTCGTATTATAGTACGTCGAAAAAAGTAAAAAATTATAAAAAGTCGTATTATAGTAGGTCGAAAAAAGTAAAAAATTATAAAAAGTCGTATTATAGTATGTCGAAAAAAGTAAAAAATCATAAAAAGTCGTATTATAGTACGTCGAAAAAAGTAAAAAATTATAAAAAGTCGTATTATAGTAGGTCGAAAAAAGTAAAAAATTATAAAAAGTCGTATTATAGTATGTCGAAAAAAGTAAAAAATCATAAAAAGTCGTATTATAGTACGTCGAAAAAATTATAAAAAGTCGTATTATAGTACGTCGAAAAAATTATAAAAAGTCGTATTATAGTACGTCGAAAAAAGTAAATTATAAAAAGTCGTATTATAGTACGTCGAAAAAAAGTAAAAAATCATAAAAAGTCGTATTATAGTACGTCGAAAAAAGTAAAAAATTATAAAAAGTCGTATTATAGTAGGTCGAAAAAAGTAAAAAATTATAAAAAGTCGTATTATAGTACATCGAAAAAATCATAAAAAGTCGTATTATAGTACGTCGAAAAAATTATAAAAAGTCGTATTATAGTACGTCGAAAAAAGTAAAAAATATAAAAAGTCGTATTATAGTACGTCGAAAAAATTATGAAAAGTCGTATTATAGTACGTCGAAAAAAGTAAAAAATTATAAAAAGTCGTATTATAGTACGTCGAAAAAATTATAAAAAGTCGTAATATAGTACGTCGAAAAAAGTAAAAAATTATAAAAAGTCGTATTATAGTACGTGGAAAAAATCATAAAAAGTCGTATTATAGTACGTCGAAAAAATTATAAAAAGTCGTATTATAGTACGTCGAAAAAATTATAAAAAGTCGTATTATAGTACGTCGAAAAAAGTAAAAAATTATAAAAAGTCGTATTATAGTACGTCGAAAAAAGTAAAAAACTATAAAAAGTCGTATTATAGTACGTCGAAAAGAGTAAAAAATCATAAAAAGTCGTATTATAGTATGTCGAAAAAAGTAAAAAATCATAAAAAGTCGTATTATAGTACGTCGAAAAAAGTAAAAAATCATAGAAAGTCGTATTACAGTATGTCGAAAAAAGTTAAAAATCATAAAAAGTCGTATTATAGTACGTCGAAAAAAGTAAAAAATTATAAAAAGTCGTATTATAGTACGTCGAAAAAAGTAAAAAATCCTAAAAAGTCGTATTATAGTACGTCGAAAAAATTATAAAGTCGTATTATAGTACGTCGAAAAAAAGTAAAAAATCATAAAAAGTCGTATTATAGTACGTCGAAAAAAGTAAAAAATCATAAAAAGTCGTATTATAGTACGTTGAAAAAAGTAAAAAATCATAAAAAGTCGTATTATAGTACGTCGAAAAAAGTAAAAAATCCTAAAAAGTCGTATTATAGTACGTCGAAAAAATTATAAAAAGTCGTATTATAGTACGTCGAAAAAAGTAAAAAATTATAAAAAGTCGTATTATAGTACGTCGAAAAAAGTAAAAAATCATAAAAAGTCGTATTATAGTACGCCGAAAAAATTATAAAAAGTCGTATTATAGTACGTCGAAAAAAGTAAAAAAGTATAAAAAGTCGTATTATAGTACGTCGAAAAAAGTAAAAAATTATAAAAAGTCGTATTATAGTACGTCGGAAAAAGTAAATTATAAAAAGTCGTATTATAGTACGTCGAAAAAAGTTAAAAATTATAAAAAGTCGTATTATAGTACGTCGAAAAAAGTTAAAAATAGTCGTATTATAGTACGTCGAAAAAGTAAAAAAATTATATAAAGTCGTATTATGGTACGTCGAAAAAAGTAAAAAATAGTCGTATTATAGTACGTCGAAAAAGTAAAAAAATTATATAAAGTCGTATTATAGTACGTCGAAAAAAGTAAAAAATCATAAAAAGTCGTATTATAGTACGTCGAAAAAATTATAAAAAGTCGTATTATAGTACTTCGAAAAAATTATAAAAAGTCGTATTATAGTACGTCGAAAAAAGTAAATTATAAAAAGTCGTATTATAGTACGTCGAAAAAAAGTAAAAAATCATAAAAAGTCGTATTATAGTACGTCGAAAAAAGTAAAAAATTATAAAAAGTCGTATTATAGTAGGTCGAAAAAAGTAAAAAATTATAAAAAGTCGTATTATAGTACATCGAAAAAATCATAAAAAGTCGTATTATAGTACGTCGAAAAAATTATAAAAAGTCGTATTATAGTACGTCGAAAAAAGTAAAAAATATAAAAAGTCGTATTATAGTACGTCGAAAAAATTATGAAAAGTCGTATTATAGTACGTCGAAAAAAGTAAAAAATTATAAAAAGTCGTATTATAGTACGTCGAAAAAATTATAAAAAGTCGTAATATAGTACGTCGAAAAAAGTAAAAAATTATAAAAAGTCGTATTATAGTACGTGGAAAAAATCATAAGAAGTCGTATTATAGTACGTCGAAAAAATTATAAAAAGTCGTATTATAGTACGTCGAAAAAATTATAAAAAGTCGTATTATAGTACGTCGAAAAAGGTAAAAAATTATAAAAAGTCGTATTATAGTACGTCGAAAAAATTATAAAAAGTCGTATTATAGTACGTCGAAAAAATTATAAAAAGTCGTATTATAGTACGTCGAAAAAAGTAAAAAATCATAAAAAGTCGTATTATAGTATGTCGAAAAAAGTAAAAAATCATAAAAAGTCGTATTATAGTACGTCGAAAAAAGTAAATTATAAAAAGTCGTATTATAGTACGTCGAAAAAAAGTAAAAAATTATAAAAAGTCGTATTATAGTACGTCGAAAAAAGTAAAAAATTATAAAAAGTCGTATTATAGTACGTCGAAAAAAGTAAAAAAATTATAAAAAGTCGTATTATAGTACATCGAAAAAATCATAAAAAGTCGTATTATAGTACGTCGAAAAAATTATAAAAAGTCGTATTATAGTACGTCGAAAAAAGTAAAAAATTATAAAAAGTCGTATTATAGTACGTCGAAAAAATTATAAAAAGTCGTAATATAGTACGTCGAAAAAAGTAAAAAATTATAAAAAGTCGTATTATAGTACGTGGAAAAAATCATAAAAAGTCGTATTATAGTACGTCGAAAAAATTATAAAAAGTCGTATTATAGTACGTCGAAAAAATTATAAAAAGTCGTATTATAGTACGTCGAAAAAAGTAAAAAATTATAAAAAGTCGTATTATAGTACGTCGAAAAAAGTAAAAAACTATAAAAAGTCGTATTATAGTACGTCGAAAAAAGTAAAAAATCATAAAAAGTCGTATTATAGTATGTCGAAAAAAGTAAAAAATCATAAAAAGTCGTATTATAGTACGTCGAAAAAAGTAAAAAATCATAGAAAGTCGTATTACAGTATGTCGAAAAAAGTTAAAAATCATAAAAAGTCGTATTATAGTACGTCGAAAAAAGTAAAAAATTATAAAAAGTCGTATTATAGTACGTCGAAAAAAGTAAAAAATCATAAAAAGTCGTATTATAGTATGTCAAAAAAAGTAAAAAATCATAAAAAGTCGTATTATAGTACGTCGAAAAAACTAAATTATAAAAAGTCGTATTATAGTACGTCGAAAAAAGTAAAAAATCCTAAAAAGTCATATTATAGTACGTCGAAAAAAGTAAAAAATCATAAAAAGTCGTATTATAGTACGTCGAAAAAAGTAAAAAATTATAAAAAGTCGTATTATAGTACGTCGAAAAAAGTAAAAAATCCTAAAAAGTCGTATTATAGTACGTCGAAAAAATTATAAAGTCGTATTATAGTACGTCGAAAAAAAGTAAAAAATCATAAAAAGTCGTATTATAGTACGTCGAAAAAAGTAAAAAATCATAAAAAGTCGTATTATAGTACGTTGAAAAAAGTAAAAAATCATAAAAAGTCGTATTATAGTACGTCGAAAAAAGTAAAAAATTATAAAAAGTCGTATTATAGTACGTCGAAAAAAGTAAAAAATCCTAAAAAGTCGTATTATAGTACGTCGAAAAAATTATAAAAAGTCGTATTATAGTACGTCGAAAAAAGTAAAAAATTATAAAAAGTCGTATTATAGTACGTCGAAAAAAGTAAAAAATCATAAAAAGTCGTATTATAGTACGCCGAAAAAATTATAAAAAGTCGTATTATAGTACGTCGAAAAAAGTAAAAAAGTATAAAAAGTCGTATTATAGTACGTCGAAAAAAGTAAAAAATTATAAAAAGTCGTATTATAGTACGTCGGAAAAAGTAAATTATAAAAAGTCGTATTATAGTACGTCGAAAAAAGTAAAAAATCATAAAAAGTCGTATTATAGTACGTCGAAAAAAGTAAAAAATCACAAAAAGTCGTATTATAGTACGGCGAAAAAATTATAAAAAGTCGCATTATAGTACGTCGAAAAAAGTAAAAAATTATAAAAAGTCGTATTATAGTACGTCAAAAAAAGTAAAAAATCATAAAAAGTCGTATTATAGTACGTCGAAAAAATTAAAAAATTATAAAAAGTCTTATTATAGTACGTCGAAAAAAGTAAAAAATTATAAAAAGTCGTATTATAGTACGTCGAAAAAAGTTAAAAATTATAAAAAGTCGTATTATAGTACGTCGAAAAAAGTTAAAAATAGTCGTATTATAGTACGTCGAAAAAGTAAAAAAATTATATAAAGTCGTATTATGGTACGTCGAAAAAAGTAAAAAATAGTCGTATTATAGTACGTCGAAAAAGTAAAAAAATTATATAAAGTCGTATTATAGTACGTCGAAAAAAGTAATAGTCATATTATATTAGTTTGTATGTGAAGAACTTGATCAGTCGTATTATATTATATTATATTAGTTTGTATGTGAAGAACTTGATCAGTCGTATTATATTATATTATATTAGTTTGTATGTGAAGAACTTGATCAGTCGTATTATATCATTATATTATTATTATATTAGTTTGTATGTGAAGAACTTGATCAGTCATATTATATTATATTATTATATTATATTATTATATTATTATATTAGTTTGTATGTGAAGAACTTGATCAGTCGTATTATATTATATTATATTAGTTTGTATGTGAAGAACTTGATCAGTCGTATTATATCATTATATTATATTATTATATTAGTTTGTATGTGAAGAACTTGATCAGTCGTATTATATTATATTGTATTATATTATTATATTATTATATTAGTTTGTATGTGAAGAACTTGATCGTATTACAGACGGTTTCTCAGTGTATTTAGTCAGAAACTTCCCAGAAAAGCAACCCCAAACATTTAATAATATAATATTATTATAAACATCACACCATCAGCTGTTCAGTTTGTAAACATCCAATCAGATCAGCCCGTCAGGTCCGGCCCACCAATCAGAGAAAGTTTAGATGATGATGTCACACAAGTTAGTTGAGTTTGAACCAATCAGGTGAAGGAAACACAGTTCTTTCTTTCTTCAAGAATAACGTTTAATATTTATATTTAGAACCATAATTCAATTCTCCATCCTCCACTCGAGTTCCTCTTTGACTCAACAAGTTAAAGGTAGATTATTATATAAGGAACTTAAAGACTGAACTCTCTTCTCCCGTCAGATTGATATTTTTATATCAATCAATTTTGATATATATATATATATATATATATATATATATATATATATATACATATATATATATACATATATATATATACATATATATATATACATATACATATATACATACATACATATATATA
>JAKRKW010000082.1:0-99000 GCA_023566125.1 Zingel zingel
AGGATTTTAAAATTAAAGGCTTAAATGTCCTCTTGAAGCTATATTTCAACTCTGCATCAGGCTGCTAATTAAAGCCATACTGTAACTCTTTTTCAGGCTGCTCTAAAAACGAAAACTCCTGTTTAGCCAGACTCATTTCACCTCACGGTGATAGTGTACACATCCCAGACTGTCACTGGGCATTATCAGACTATTCTGATGTAGGATTTTAAAATTAAAGGCTTAAATGTCCTCTTGAAGCTATATTTCAAATCTGCTTCAGGCTGCTAATTAAAATCATACTGTAACTCTTTTTCAGGCTGCTCTAAAAACGAAACCTCTTGTTTAGCCAGACTCATTTCACCTCAAGGTGATATTGGACACATCCCAGACTGTCACTGGGTCTTATCAGGCTATTATGATGTAGGATTTTAAAATTAAAGGCTTAAATGTCCTCTTGAAGCTATATTTCAAATCTGCTTCAGGCTGCTAATTAAAGTCATACTGTAACTCTTTTTCAGGCTGCTCTAAAAACGAAACCTCCTGTTTAGCCAGACTCATTTCACCTCACGGTGATAGTGTACCCATCCCAGACTGTCCCTGGGCATTATCAGACTATTCTGATGTAGGATTTTAAAATTAAAGGCTTAAATGTCCTCTTGAAGCTATATTTCAACTCTGTTTCAGGCTGCTAATTAAGGCCATACTGTAACTCTTTGTCAGGCTGCTCTAAAAACGAAACCTCTTGTTTAGCCAGACTCATTTCACCTCAGGGTGATAGTCTACACATCCCAGACTGTCACTGCTCTTATCAGGCTATTCTGATGTAGGATTTTAAAATTAAAGGCTTAAATGTCCTCTTGAAGCTATATTTCAACTCTGCTTCAGGCTGCTAATTTAAGCCATACTGTAACTCTTTTTCAGGCTGCTCTAAAAACGAAAACTCCTGTTTAGCCAGACTCATTTCACCTCACGGTGATAGTGTACACATCCCAGACTGTCACTGGGTATTATCAGACTATTCTGATGTAGGATTTTAAAATTAAAGTCTTAAATGTCCTCTTGAAGCTATATTTCAACTCTGTTTCAGGCTGCTAATTAAGGCCATACTGTAACTCTTTGTCAGGCTGCTCTAAAAACGAAACCTCTTGTTTAGCCAGACTCATTTCACCTCAAGCTGATAGTGTACACATCCCAGACTGTCAATGGGTATTATCAGACTATTCTGATGTATGATTTTAAAATTAAAGTCTTAAATGTCCTCTTGAAGCTATATTTCAACTCTGCTTCAGGCTGCTAATTAAAGCCATACTTTAACTCTTTTTCAGGCTGCTCTAAAAACGAAATCTCCTGTTTAGTCAGACTCATTTCACCTCACGGTGATAGTGTACACATCCCAGACTGTCACTGGGTATTATCAGGCTATTCTGATGTAGGATTTTACAATTAAAGGCTTAAATGTCCTCTTGAAGCTATATTTCAACTGTGTTTCAGGCTGCTAATTAAGGCCATACTGTAACTCTTTGTCAGGCTGCTCTAAAAACGAAACCTCTTGTTTAGCCAGACTCATTTCACCTCAAGGTGATAGTCTACACATCCCAGACTGTCACTGGGTCTTATCAGGCTATTCTGATGTAGGATTTTAAAATTAAAGGCTTAAATGTCCTCTTGAAGCTATATTTCAACTCTGATTCAGGCTGCTAATTAAAGCCATACTTTAACTCTTTTTCAGGCTGCTCTAAAAACGAAACCTCCTGTTTAGCCAGACTCATTTCACCTCACGGTGATAGTTTACACATCCCAGACTGTCACTGGGTATTATCAGACTATTATAATGTAGGATTTTAAAATTAAAGGCTTAAATGTCCTCTTGAAGCTATATTTCAACTCTGCTTCAGGCTGCTAATTAAAGCCATACTGTAACTCTTTTTCAGGCTGCTCTAAAAACGAAAACTCCTGTTTAGCCAGACTCATTTCACCTCACGGTGATAGTGTACACATCCCAGACTGTCACTGGGCATTATCAGACTATTCTGATGTAGGATTTTAAAATTAAAGGCTTAAATGTCCTCTTGAAGCTATATTTCAACTCTGTTTCAGGCTGCTAATTAAGGCCATACTGTAACTCTTTGTCAGGCTGCTCTAAAAACGAAACCTCTTGTTTAGCCAGAATCATTTCACCTCAAGGTGATAGTCTACACATCCCAGACTGTCACTGGGTCTTATCAGGCTATTCTGATGTAGGATTTTAAAATTAAAGGCTTAAATGTCCTCTTGAAGCTATATTTCAACTCTGATTCAGGCTGCTAATTAAAGCCATACTTTAACTCTTTTTCAGGCTGCGCTAAAAACGAAACCTCCTGTTTAGCCAGACTCATTTCACCTCACGGTGATAGTTTACACATCCCAGACTGTCACTGGGTATTATCAGACTATTCTGATGTAGGATTTTAAAATTAAAGGCTTAAATGTCCTCTTGAAGCTATATTTCAACTCTGCTTCAGGCTGCTAATTAAAGCCATACTGTAACTCTTTTTCAGGCTGCTCTAAAAACGAAAACTCCTGTTTAGCCAGACTCATTTCACCTCACGGTGATAGTGTACACATCACAGACTGTCACTGGGCATTATCAGACTATTCTGATGTAGGATTTTAAAATTAAAGTCTTAAATGTCCTCTTGAAGCTATATTTCAACTCTTTTTCAGGCTGCTAATTAAGGCCATACTGTAACTCTTTGTCAGGCTGCTCTAAAAACGAAATCTCTTGTTTAGCCAGACTCATTTCACCTCAAGGTGATAGTGGACACATCCCAGACTGTCACTGGGTATTATCAGACTATTCTAATGTAGGATTTTAAAATTAAAGGCTTAAATGTCCTCTTGAAGCTATATTTCAAATCTGCTTCAGGCTGCTAATTAAAATCATACTGTAACTCTTTTTCAGGCTGCTCTAAAAAGGAAACTTCCTGTTTAGCCAGACTCATTTCACCTCACAGTGATAGTGTACCCATCCCAGACTGTCCCTGGGCATTATCAGACTATTCTGATGTAGGATTTTAAAATTAAAGGCTTAAATGTCCTCTTGAAGCTATATTTCAACTCTGTTTCAGGCTGCTAATTAAGGCCATACTGTAACTCTTTGTCAGGCTGCTCTAAAAACGAAACCTCTTGTTTAGCCAGACTCATTTCACCTCAAGGTGATAGTCTACACATCCCAGACTGTCCCTGGGCATTATCAGACTATTCTGATGTAGGATTTTAAAATGAAAGGCTTAAATGTCCTCTTGAAGCTATATTTCAACTCTGTTTCAGGCTGCTAATTAAGGCCATACTGTAACTCTTTGTCAGGCTGCTCTAAAAACGAAACCTCTTGTTTAGCCAGACTCATTTCACCTCAGGGTGATAGTCTACACATCCCAGACTGTCACTGCTCTTATCAGGCTATTCTGATGTAGGATTTTAAAATTAAAGGCTTAAATGTCCTCTTGAAGCTATATTTCAACTCTGCTTCAGGCTGCTAATTTAAGCCATACTGTAACTCTTTTTCAGGCTGCTCTAAAAACGAAAACTCCTGTTTAGCCAGACTCATTTCACCTCACGGTGATAGTGTACACATCCCAGACTGTCACTGGGTATTATCAGACTATTCTGATGTAGGATTTTAAAATTAAAGTCTTAAATGTCCTCTTGAAGCTATATTTCAACTCTGTTTCAGGCTGCTAATTAAGGCCATACTGTAACTCTTTGTCAGGCTGCTCTAAAAACGAAACCTCTTGTTTAGCCAGACTCATTTCACCTCAAGCTGATAGTGTACACATCCCAGACTGTCAATGGGTATTATCAGACTATTCTGATGTAGGATTTTAAAATTAAAGTCTTAAATGTCCTCTTGAAGCTATATTTCAACTCTGCTTCAGGCTGCTAATTAAAGCCATACTTTAACTCTTTTTCAGGCTGCTCTAAAAACGAAATCTCCTGTTTAGTCAGACTCATTTCACCTCACGGTGATAGTGTACACATCCCAGACTGTCACTGGGTATTATCAGGCTATTCTGATGTAGGATTTTACAATTAAAGGCTTAAATGTCCTCTTGAAGCTATATTTCAACTGTGTTTCAGGCTGCTAATTAAGGCCATACTGTAACTCTTTGTCAGGCTGCTCTAAAAACGAAACCTCTTGTTTAGCCAGACTCATTTCACCTCAAGGTGATAGTCTACACATCCCAGACTGTCACTGGGTCTTATCAGGCTATTCTGATGTAGGATTTTAAAATTAAAGGCTTAAATGTCCTCTTGAAGCTATATTTCAACTCTGATTCAGGCTGCTAATTAAAGCCATACTTTAACTCTTTTTCAGGCTGCTCTAAAAACGAAACCTCCTGTTTAGCCAGACTCATTTCACCTCACGGTGATAGTTTACACATCCCAGACTGTCACTGGGTATTATCAGACTATTCTAATGTAGGATTTTAAAATTAAAGGCTTAAATGTCCTCTTGAAGCTATATTTCAACTCTGCTTCAGGCTGCTAATTAAAGCCATACTGTAACTCTTTTTCAGGCTGCTCTAAAAACGAAAACTCCTGTTTAGCCAGACTCATTTCACCTCACGGTGATAGTGTACACATCCCAGACTGTCACTGGGCATTATCAGACTATTCTGATGTAGGATTTTAAAATTAAAGGCTTAAATGTCCTCTTGAAGCTATATTTCAACTCTGTTTCAGGCTGCTAATTAAGGCCATACTGTAACTCTTTGTCAGGCTGCTCTAAAAACGAAACCTCTTGTTTAGCCAGAATCATTTCACCTCAAGGTGATAGTCTACACATCCCAGACTGTCACTGGGTCTTATCAGGCTATTCTGATGTAGGATTTTAAAATTAAAGGCTTACATGTCCTCTTGAAGCTATATTTCAACTCTGATTCAGGCTGCTAATTAAAGCCATACTTTAACTCTTTTTCAGGCTGCGCTAAAAACGAAAGCTCCTGTTTAGCCAGACTCATTTCAACTCACGGTGATAGTTTACACATCCCAGACTGTCACTGGGTATTATCAGACTATTCTGATGTAGGATTTTAAAATTAAAGGCTTAAATGTCCTCTTGAAGCTATATTTCAACTCTGCTTCAGGCTGCTAATTAAAGCCATACTGTAACTCTTTTTCAGGCTGCTCTAAAAACGAAAACTCCTGTTTAGCCAGACTCATTTCACCTCACGGTGATAGTGTACACATCACAGACTGTCACTGGGCATTATCAGACTATTCTGATGTAGGATTTTAAAATTAAAGTCTTAAATGTCCTCTTGAAGCTATATTTCAACTCTTTTTCAGGCTGCTAATTAAGGCCATACTGTAACTCTTTGTCAGGCTGCTCTAAAAACGAAATCTCTTGTTTAGCCAGACTCATTTCACCTCAAGGTGATAGTGGACACATCCCAGACTGTCACTGGGTATTATCAGACTATTCTGATGTAGGATTTTAAAATTAAAGGCATAAATGTCCTCTTGAAGCTATATTTCAAATCTGCTTCAGGCTGCTAATTAAAATCATACTGTAACTCTTTTTCAGGCTGCTCTAAAAAGGAAACTTCCTGTTTAGCCAGACTCATTTCACCTCACAGTGATAGTGTACCCATCCCAGACTGTCCCTGGGCATTATCAGACTATTCTGATGTAGGATTTTAAAATTAAAGGCTTAAATGTCCTCTTGAAGCTATATTTCAACTCTGTTTCAGGCTGCTAATTAAGGCCATACTGTAACTCTTTGTCAGGCTGCTCTAAAAACGAAACCTCTTGTTTAGCCAGACTCATTTCACCTCAAGGTGATAGTCTACACATCCCATACTGTCACTGGGTCTTATCAGGCTATTCTGATGTAGGATTTTAAAATTAAAGGCTTAAATGTCCTCTTGAAGCTATATTTCAACTCTGCTTCAGGCTGCTAATTTAAGCCATACTGTAACTCTTTTTCAGGCTGCTCTAAAAACGAAAACTCCTGTTTAGCCAGACTCATTTCACCTCACAGTGATAGTGTACACATCCCAGACTGTCACTGGGTATTATCAGACTATTCTGATGTAGGATTTTAAAATTAAAGTCTTAAATGTCCTCTTGAAGCTATATTTCAACTCTGTTTCAGGCTGCTAATTAAGGCCATACTGTAACTCTTTGTCAGGCTGCTCTAAAAACGAAACCTCTTGTTTAGCCAGACTCATTTCACCTCAAGCTGATAGTGTACACATCCCAGACTGTCAATGGGTATTATCAGACTATTCTGATGTAGGATTTTAAAATTAAAGTCTTAAATGTCCTCTTGAAGCTATATTTCAACTCTGCTTCAGGCTGCTAATTAAAGCCATACTTTAACTCTTTTTCAGGCTGCTCTAAAAACGAAATCTCCTGTTTAGTCAGACTCATTTCACCTCACGGTGATAGGGTACACATCCCAGACTGTCACTGGGTATTATCAGGCTATTCTGATGTAGGATTTTACAATTAAAGGCTTAAATGTCCTCTTGAAGCTATATTTCAACTCTGTTTCAGGCTGCTAATTAAGGCCATACTGTAACTCTTTGTCAGGCTGCTCTAAAAACGAAACCTCTTGTTTAGCCAGACTCATTTCACCTCAAGGTGATAGTCTACACATCCCAGACTGTCACTGGGTCTTATCAGGCTATTCTGATGTAGGATTTTAAAATTAAAGGCTTAAATGTCCTCTTGAAGCTATATTTCAACTCTGATTCAGGCTGCTAATTAAAGCCATACTTTAACTCTTTTTCAGGCTGCTCTAAAAACGAAACCTCCTGTTTAGCCAGACTCATTTCACCTCACGGTGATAGTTTACACATCCCAGACTGTCACTGGGTATTATCAGACTATTCTAATGTAGGATTTTAAAATTAAAGGCTTAAATGTCCTCTTGAAGCTATATTTCAACTCTGCTTCAGGCTGCTAATTAAAGCCATACTGTAACTCTTTTTCAGGCTGCTCTAAAAACGAAAACTCCTGTTTAGCCAGACTCATTTCACCTCACGGTGATAGTGTACACATCACAGACTGTCACTGGGCATTATCAGACTATTCTGATGTAGGATTTTAAAATTAAAGTCTTAAATGTCCTCTTGAAGCTATATTTCAACTCTTTTTCAGGCTGCTAATTAAGGCCATACTGTAACTCTTTGTCAGGCTGCTCTAAAAACGAAACCTCTTGTTTAGCCAGACCCATTTCACCTCAAGGTGATAGTGGACACATCCCAGACTGTCACTGGGTATTATCAGACTATTCTGATGTAGGATTTTAAAATTAAAGGCTTAAATGTCCTCTTGAAGCTATATTTCAAATCTGCTTCAGGCTGCTAATTAAAATCATACTGTAACTCTTTGTCAGGCTGCTCTAAAAACGAAACCTCTTGTTTAGCCAGACTCATTTCACCTCAAGGTGATAGTCTACACATCCCATACTGTCACTGGGTCTTATCAGGCTATTCTGATGTAGGATTTTAAAATTAAAGGCTTAAATGTCCTCTTGAAGCTATATTTCAACTCTGCTTCAGGCTGCTAATTTAAGCCATACTGTAACTCTTTTTCAGGCTGCTCTAAAAACGAAAACTCCTGTTTAGCCAGACTCATTTCACCTCACAGTGATAGTGTACACATCCCAGACTGTCACTGGGTATTATCCGACTATTCTGATGTAGGATTTTAAAATTAAAGTCTTAAATGTCCTCTTGAAGCTATATTTCAACTCTGTTTCAGGCTGCTAATTAAGGCCATACTGTAACTCTTTGTCAGGCTGCTCTAAAAACGAAACCTCTTGTTTAGCCAGACTCATTTCACCTCAAGGTGATAGTGTACACATCCCAGACTGTCAATGGGTATTATCAGACTATTCTGATGTAGGATTTTAAAATTAAAGGCTTAAATGACCTCTTGAAGCTATATTTCAACTCTGCTTCAGGCTGCTAATTAAAGCCATACTTTAACTCTTTTTCAGGCTGCGCTAAAAACGAAACCTCTTGTTTAGCCAGACTCATTTCACCTCAAGGTGATAGTGTACACATGCCAGACTGTCAATGGGTATTATCAGACTATTATGATGTAGGATTTTAAAATTAAAGGCTTAAATGTCCTCTTGAAGCTATATTTCAACTCTGCTTCAGGCTGCTAATTTAAGCCATACTGTAACTCTTTTTCAGGCTGCTCTAAAAACGAAAACTCCTGTTTAGCCAGACTCATTTCACCTCACAGTGATAGTGTACACATCCCAGACTGTCACTGGGTATTATCCGACTATTCTGATGTAGGATTTTAAAATTAAAGTCTTAAATGTCCTCTTGAAGCTATATTTCAACTCTGTTTCAGGCTGCTAATTAAGGCCATACTGTAACTCTTTGTCAGGCTGCTCTAAAAACGAAACCTCTTGTTTAGCCAGACTCATTTCACCTCAAGGTGATAGTGTACACATCCCAGACTGTCAATGGGTATTATCAGACTATTCTGATGTAGGATTTTAAAATTAAAGGCTTAAATGACCTCTTGAAGCTATATTTCAACTCTGCTTCAGGCTGCTAATTAAAGCCATACTTTAACTCTTTTTCAGGCTGCGCTAAAAACGAAACCTCTTGTTTAGCCAGACTCATTTCACCTCAAGGTGATAGTGTACACATGCCAGACTGTCAATGGGTATTATCAGACTATTATGATGTAGGATTTTAAAATTAAAGGCTTAAATGTCCTCTTGAAGCTATATTTCAACTCTGTTTCAGGCTGCTAATTAAGGCCATACTGTAACTCTTTGTCAGGCTGCTCTAAAAACGAAACCTCTTGTTTAGCCAGACTCATTTCACCTCAAGGTGATAGTGGACACATCCCAGACTGTCAATGGGTATTATCAGACTATTCTGATGTAGGATTTTAAAATTAAAGGCTTAAATGTCCTCTTGAAGCTATATTTCAACTCTGCATCAGGCTGCTAATTAAATTCATACTGTAACTCTTATTCAGGCTGCTCTAAAAACGAAACCTCCTGTTTAGCCAGACTCATTTCACCTCACGGTGATAGTGTACACATCCCAGACTGTCACTGGGTATTATCAGGCTATTCTGATGTAGGATTTTAAAATTAAAGGCTTAAATGTCCTCTTGAAGCTATATTTCAACTTTGTTTCAGGCTGCTAATTAAGGCCATACTGTAACTCTTTGTCAGGCTGCTCTAAAAACGAAACCTCTTGTTTAGCCAGACTCATTTCACCTCAAGGTGATAGTCTACACATCCCATACTGTCACTGTGTCTTATCAGGCTATTCTGATGTAGGATTTTAAAATTAAAGGCTTAAATGTCCTCTTGAAGCTATATTTCAACTCTGCTTCAGGCTGCTAATTTAAGCCATACTGTAACTCTTTTTCAGGCTGCTCTAAAAACGAAAACTCCTGTTTAGCCAGACTCATTTCACCTCACAGTGATAGTGTACACATCCCAGACTGTCACTGGGTATTATCAGACTATTCTGATGTAGGATTTTAAAATTAAAGTCTTAAATGTCCTCTTGAAGCTATATTTCAACTCTGTTTCAGGCTGCTAATTAAGGCCATACTGTAACTCTTTGTCAGGCTGCTCTAAAAACGAAACCTCTTGTTTAGCCAGACTCATTTCACCTCAAGGTGATAGTGTACACATCCCAGACTGTCAATGGGTATTATCAGACTATTCTGATGTAGGATTTTAAAATTAAAGGCTTAAATGTCCTCTTGAAGCTATATTTCAACTCTGCTTCAGGCTGCTAATTAAAGCCATACTTTAACTCTTTTTCAGGCTGCGCTAAAAACGAAACCTCTTGTTTAGCCAGACTCATTTCACCTCAAGGTGATAGTGTACACATGCCAGACTGTCAATGGGTATTATCAGACTATTATGATGTAGGATTTTAAAATTAAAGGCTTAAATGTCCTCTTGAAGCTATATTTCAACTCTGTTTCAGGCTGCTAATTAAGGCCATACTGTAACTCTTTGTCAGGCTGCTCTAAAAACGAAACCTCTTGTTTAGCCAGACTCATTTCACCTCAAGGTGATAGTGGACACATCCCAGACTGTCAATGGGTATTATCAGACTATTCTGATGTAGGATTTTAAAATTAAAGGCTTAAATGTCCTCTTGAAGCTATATTTCAACTCTGCATCAGGCTGCTAATTAAATTCATACTGTAACTCTTATTCAGGCTGCTCTAAAAACGAAACCTCCTGTTTAGCCAGACTCATTTCACCTCACGGTGATAGTGTACACATCCCAGACTGTCACTGGGTATTATCAGGCTATTCTGATGTAGGATTTTAAAATTAAAGGCTTAAATGTCATCTTGAAGCTATATTTCAACTCTGTTTCAGGCTGCTAATTAAGGCCATACTGTAACTCTTTGTCAGGCTGCTCTAAAAACGAAACCTCTTGTTTAGCCAGACTCATTTCACCTCAAGGTGATAGTCTACACATCCCAGACTGTCACTGGGTATTATCAGACTATTCTGATGTAGGATTTTAAAATTAAAGGCTTAAATGTCCTCTTGAAGCTATATTTCAACTCTGCATCAGGCTGCTAATTAAATTCATACTGTAACTCTTATTCAGGCTGCTCTAAAAACGAAACCTCCTGTTTAGCCAGACTCATTTCACCTCACGGTGATAGTGTACACATCCCAGACTGTCACTGGGTATTATCAGGCTATTCTGATGTAGGATTTTAAAATTAAAGGCTTAAATGTCCTCTTGAAGCTATATTTCAACTCTGTTTCAGGCTGCTAATTAAGGCCATACTGTAACTCTTTGTCAGGCTGCTCTAAAAACGAAACCTCTTGTTTAGCCAGACTCATTTCACCTCAAGGTGATAGTCTACACATCCCAGACTGTCACTGGGTATTATCAGACTATTCTGATGTAGGATTTTAAAATTAAAGGCTTAAATGTCCTCTTGAAGTTATATTTCAACTCTGCTTCAGGCTGCTAATTAAAGACATACTTTAACTCTTTTTCAGGCTGCGCTAAAAACGAAACCTCCGGTTTAGCCAGACTCATTTCACCTCACGGTGATAGTGTACCCATCCCAGACTGTCAATGTGTATTATCAGACTATTTTGATGTAGGATTTTAAAATTAAAGGCTTAAATGTCCTCTTGAAGCTATATTTCAACTCTGCTTCAGGCTGCTAATTAAAGCCTTACTTTAACTTTTTTTCATGCTGTTCTAAAAACGAAATCTCCTGTTTAGTCAGACTCATTTCACCTCACGGTGATAGTGTACACATCCCAGACTGTCTCTGGGTATTATCAGGCTATTCTGATGTAGGATTTTAAAATTAAAGGCTTAAATGTCCTCTTGAAGCTATATTTCAACTCTGCTTCAGGCTGCTAATTAAAGCCATACTTTAACTCTTTTTCAGGCTGCGCTAAAAACGAAACCTCCGGTTTAGCCAGACTCATATCACCTCACGGTGATAGTGTACCCATCCCAGACTGTCACTGTGTATTATCAGACTATTCTGATGTAGGATTTTAAAATTAAAGGCTTAAATGTCCTCTTGAAGCTATATTTCAACTCTGCTTCAGGCTGCTAATTAAAGCCATACTTTAACTCTTTTTCAGGATGCTCTAAAAACGAAATCTCCTGTTTAGTCAGACTCATTTCACCTCACGGTGACTGTATACACATCCCAGACTGTCTCTGGTTATTATCAGGCTATTCTGATGTAGGATTTTAAAATTAAAGGCTTAAATGTCCTCTTGAAGCTATATTTCAACTCTGCTTCAGGCTGCTAATTAAAGCCATACTTTAACTCTTTTTCAGGCTGCGCTAAAAACGAAACCTCCTGTTTAGCCAGACTCATTTCACCTCACGGTGATAGTTTACACATCCCAGACTGTCACTGGGTATTATCAGACTATTCTGATGTAGGATTTTAAAATTAAAGTATTAAATGTCCTCTTGAAGCTATATTTCAACTCTGTTTCAGGCTGCTAATTAAGGCCATACTGTAAATCTTTGTCAGGCTGCTCTAAAAACGAAACCTCTTGTTTAGCCAGACTCAGTTCACCTCAAGGTGATAGTGTACACATCCCAGACTGTCAATGGGTATTATCAGACTATTCTGATGTAGGATTTTAAAATTAAAGGCTTAAATGTCCTCTTGAAGCTATATTTCAACTCTGCTTCAGGCTGCTAATTAAAGCCATACTTTAACTCTTTTTCAGGCTGCTCTAAAAACGAAACCTCCTGTTTAGCCAGACTCATTTCACCTCACGGTGATAGTTTACACATCCCAGACTGTCACTGGGTATTATCAGACTATTCTAATGTAGGATTTTAAAATTAAAGGCTTAAATGTCCTCTTGAAGCTATATTTCAACTCTGCTTCAGGCTGCTAATTAAAGCCATACTGTAACTCTTTTTCAGGCTGCTCTAAAAACGAAAACTCCTGTTTAGCCAGACTCATTTCACCTCACGGTGATAGTGTACACATCCCAGACTGTCACTGGGCATTATCAGACTATTCTGATGTAGGATTTTAAAATTAAAGGCTTAAATGTCCTCTTGAAGCTATATTTCAACTCTGTTTCAGGCTGCTAATTAAGGCCATACTGTAACTCTTTGTCAGGCTGCTCTAAAAACGAAACCTCTTGTTTAGCCAGAATCATTTCACCTCAAGGTGATAGTCTACACATCCCAGACTGTCACTGGGTCTTATCAGGCTATTCTGATGTAGGATTTTAAAATTAAAGGCTTACATGTCCTCTTGAAGCTATATTTCAACTCTGATTCAGGCTGCTAATTAAAGCCATACTTTAACTCTTTTTCAGGCTGCGCTAAAAACGAAACCTCCTGTTTAGCCAGACTCATTTCAACTCACGGTGATAGTTTACACATCCCAGACTGTCACTGGGTATTATCAGACTATTCTGATGTAGGATTTTAAAATTAAAGGCTTAAATGTCCTCTTGAAGCTATATTTCAACTCTGCTTCAGGCTGCTAATTAAAGCCATACTGTAACTCTTTTTCAGGCTGCTCTAAAAACGAAAACTCCTGTTTAGCCAGACTCATTTCACCTCACGGTGATAGTGTACACATCACAGACTGTCGCTGGGCATTATCAGACTATTCTGATGTAGGATTTTAAAATTAAAGTCTTAAATGTCCTCTTGAAGCTATATTTCAACTCTTTTTCAGGCTGCTAATTAAGGCCATACTGTAACTCTTTGTCAGGCTGCTCTAAAAACGAAATCTCTTGTTTAGCCAGACTCATTTCACCTCAAGGTGATAGTGGACACATCCCAGACTGTCACTGGGTATTATCAGACTATTCTGATGTAGGATTTTAAAATTAAAGGCATAAATGTCCTCTTGAAGCTATATTTCAAATCTGCTTCAGGCTGCTAATTAAAATCATACTGTAACTCTTTTTCAGGCTGCTCTAAAAAGGAAACTTCCTGTTTAGCCAGACTCATTTCACCTCACAGTGATAGTGTACCCATCCCAGACTGTCCCTGGGCATTATCAGACTATTCTGATGTAGGATTTTAAAATTAAAGGCTTAAATGTCCTCTTGAAGCTATATTTCAACTCTGTTTCAGGCTGCTAATTAAGGCCATACTGTAACTCTTTGTCAGGCTGCTCTAAAAACGAAACCTCTTGTTTAGCCAGACTCATTTCACCTCAAGGTGATAGTCTACACATCCCATACTGTCACTGGGTCTTATCAGGCTATTCTGATGTAGGATTTTAAAATTAAAGGCTTAAATGTCCTCTTGAAGCTTTATTTCAACTCTGCTTCAGGCTGCTAATTTAAGCCATACTGTAACTCTTTTTCAGGCTGCTCTAAAAACGAAAACTCCTGTTTAGCCAGACTCATTTCACCTCACAGTGATAGTGTACACATCCCAGACTGTCACTGGGTATTATCAGACTATTCTGATGTAGGATTTTAAAATTAAAGTCTTAAATGTTCTCTTGAAGCTATATTTCAACTCTGTTTCAGGCTGCTAATTAAGGCCATACTGTAACTCTTTGTCAGGCTGCTCTAAAAACGAAACCTCTTGTTTAGCCAGACTCATTTCACCTCAAGCTGATAGTGTACACATCCCAGACTGTCAATGGGTATTATCAGACTATTCTGATGTAGGATTTTAAAATTAAAGTCTTAAATGTCCTCTTGAAGCTATATTTCAACTCTGCTTCAGGCTGCTAATTAAAGCCATACTTTAACTCTTTTTCAGGCTGCTCTAAAAACGAAATCTCCTGTTTAGTCAGACTCATTTCACCTCACGGTGATAGTGTACACATCCCAGACTGTCACTGGGTATTATCAGGCTATTCTGATGTAGGATTTTACAATTAAAGGCTTAAATGTCCTCTTGAAGCTATATTTCAACTCTGTTTCAGGCTGCTAATTAAGGCCATACTGTAACTCTTTGTCAGGCTGCTCTAAAAACGAAACCTCTTGTTTAGCCAGACTCATTTCACCTCAAGGTGATAGTCTACACATCCCAGACTGTCACTGGGTCTTATCAGGCTATTCTGATGTAGGATTTTAAAATTAAAGGCTTAAATGTCCTCTTGAAGCTATATTTCAACTCTGATTCAGGCTGCTAATTAAAGCCATACTTTAACTCTTTTTCAGGCTGCTCTAAAAACGAAACCTCCTGTTTAGCCAGACTCATTTCACCTCACGGTGATAGTTTACACATCCCAGACTGTCACTGGGTATTATCAGACTATTCTAATGTAGGATTTTAAAATTAAAGGCTTAAATGTCCTCTTGAAGCTATATTTCAACTCTGCTTCAGGCTGCTAATTAAAGCCATACTGTAACTCTTTTTCAGGCTGCTCTAAAAACGAAAACTCCTGTTTAGCCAGACTCATTTCACCTCACGGTGATAGTGTACACATCACAGACTGTCACTGGGCATTATCAGACTATTCTGATGTAGGATTTTAAAATTAAAGTCTTAAATGTCCTCTTGAAGCTATATTTCAACTCTTTTTCAGGCTGCTAATTAAGGCCATACTGTAACTCTTTGTCAGGCTGCTCTAAAAACGAAACCTCTTGTTTAGCCAGACTCATTTCACCTCAAGGTGATAGTGGACACATCCCAGACTGTCACTGGGTATTATCAGACTATTCTGATGTAGGATTTTAAAATTAAAGGCTTAAATGTCCTCTTGAAGCTATATTTCAAATCTGCTTCAGGCTGCTAATTAAAATCATACTGTAACTCTTTGTCAGGCTGCTCTAAAAACGAAACCTCTTGTTTAGCCAGACTCATTTCACCTCAAGGTGATAGTCTACACATCCCATACTGTCACTGGGTCTTATCAGGCTATTCTGATGTAGGATTTTAAAATTAAAGGCTTAAATGTCCTCTTGAAGCTATATTTCAACTCTGCTTCAGGCTGCTAATTTAAGCCATACTGTAACTCTTTTTCAGGCTGCTCTAAAAACGAAAACTCCTGTTTAGCCAGACTCATTTCACCTCACAGTGATAGTGTACACATCCCAGACTGTCACTGGGTATTATCAGACTATTCTGATGTAGGATTTTAAAATTAAAGTCTTAAATGTCCTCTTGAAGCTATATTTCAACTCTGTTTCAGGCTGCTAATTAAGGCCATACTGTAACTCTTTGTCAGGCTGCTCTAAAAACGAAACCTCTTGTTTAGCCAGACTCATTTCACCTCAAGGTGATAGTGTACACATCCCAGACTGTCAATGGGTATTATCAGACTATTCTGATGTAGGATTTTAAAATTAAAGGCTTAAATGTCCTCTTGAAGCTATATTTCAACTCTGCTTCAGGCTGGTAATTAAAGCCATACTTTAACTCTTTTTCAGGCTGCGCTAAAAACGAAACCTCTTGTTTAGCCAGACTCATTTCACCTCAAGGTGATAGTGTACACATGCCAGACTGTCAATGGGTATTATCAGACTATTATGATGTAGGATTTTAAAATTAAAGGCTTAAATGTCCTCTTGAAGCTATATTTCAACTCTGTTTCAGGCTGCTAATTAAGGCCATACTGTAACTCTTTGTCAGGCTGCTCTAAAAACGAAACCTCTTGTTTAGCCAGACTCATTTCACCTCAAGGTGATAGTGGACACATCCCAGACTGTCAATGGGTATTATCAGACTATTCTGATGTAGGATTTTAAAATTAAAGGCTTAAATGTCCTCTTGAAGCTATATTTCAACTCTGCATCAGGCTGCTAATTAAATTCATACTGTAACTCTTATTCAGGCTGCTCTAAAAACGAAACCTCCTGTTTAGCCAGACTCATTTCACCTCACGGTGATAGTGTACACATCCCAGACTGTCACTGGGTATTATCAGGCTATGCTGATGTAGGATTTTAAAATTAAAGGCTTAAATGTCCTCTTGAAGCTATATTTCAACTTTGTTTCAGGCTGCTAATTAAGGCCATACTGTAACTCTTTGTCAGGCTGCTCTAAAAACGAAACCTCTTGTTTAGCCAGACTCATTTCACCTCAAGGTGATAGTCTCCACATCCCATACTGTCACTGTGTCTTATCAGGCTATTCTGATGTAGGATTTTAAAATTAAAGGCTTAAATGTCCTCTTGAAGCTATATTTCAACTCTGCTTCAGGCTGCTAATTTAAGCCATACTGTAACTCTTTTTCAGGCTGCTCTAAAAACGAAAACTCCTGTTTAGCCAGACTCATTTCACCTCACAGTGATAGTGTACACATCCCAGACTGTCACTGGGTATTATCAGACTATTCTGATGTAGGATTTTAAAATTAAAGTCTTAAATGTCCTCTTGAAGCTATATTTCAACTCTGTTTCAGGCTGCTAATTAAGGCCATACTGTAACTCTTTGTCAGGCTGCTCTAAAAACGAAACCTCTTGTTTAGCCAGACTCATTTCACCTCAAGGTGATAGTCTACACATCCCAGACTGTCACTGGGTAT
Source organism: Zingel zingel (assembly GCA_023566125.1). Classification (NCBI taxonomy): domain Eukaryota; kingdom Metazoa; phylum Chordata; class Actinopteri; order Perciformes; family Percidae; genus Zingel; species Zingel zingel. Next base: position 16,948 of record JAKRKW010000082.1, read on the forward strand.
TATCAGACTATTCTGATGTAGGATTTTAAAATTAAAGGCTTAAATGTCCTCTTGAAGCTATATTTCAACTCTGCATCAGGCTGCTAATTAAATTCATACTGTAACTCTTATTCAGGCTGCTCTAAAAACGAAACCTCCTGTTTAGCCAGACTCATTTCACCTCACGGTGATAGTGTACACATCCCAGACTGTCACTGGGTATTATCAGGCTATTCTGATGTAGGATTTTAAAATTAAAGGCTTAAATGTCCTCTTGAAGCTATATTTCAACTCTGTTTCAGGCTGCTAATTAAGGCCATACTGTAACTCTTTGTCAGGCTGCTCTAAAAACGAAACCTCTTGTTTAGCCAGACTCATTTCACCTCAAGGTGATAGTCTACACATCCCAGACTGTCACTGGGTATTATCAGACTATTCTGATGTAGGATTTTAAAATTAAAGGCTTAAATGTCCTCTTGAAGTTATATTTCAACTCTGCTTCAGGCTGCTAATTAAAGACATACTTTAACTCTTTTTCAGGCTGCGCTAAAAACGAAACCTCCGGTTTAGCCAGACTCATTTCACCTCACGGTGATAGTGTACCCATCCCAGACTGTCAATGTGTATTATCAGACTATTTTGATGTAGGATTTTAAAATTAAAGGCTTAAATGTCCTCTTGAAGCTATATTTCAACTCTGCTTCAGGCTGCTAATTAAAGCCTTACTTTAACTTTTTTTCATGCTGTTCTAAAAACGAAATCTCCTGTTTAGTCAGACTCATTTCACCTCACGGTGATAGTGTACACATCCCAGACTGTCTCTGGGTATTATCAGGCTATTCTGATGTAGGATTTTAAAATTAAAGGCTTAAATGTCCTCTTGAAGCTATATTTCAACTCTGCTTCAGGCTGCTAATTAAAGCCATACTTTAACTCTTTTTCAGGCTGCGCTAAAAACGAAACCTCCGGTTTAGCCAGACTCATATCACCTCACGGTGATAGTGTACCCATCCCAGACTGTCACTGTGTATTATCAGACTATTCTGATGTAGGATTTTAAAATTAAAGGCTTAAATGTCCTCTTGAAGCTATATTTCAACTCTGCTTCAGGCTGCTAATTAAAGCCATACTTTAACTCTTTTTCAGGATGCTCTAAAAACGAAATCTCCTGTTTAGTCAGACTCATTTCACCTCACGGTGACTGTGTACACATCCCAGACTGTCTCTGGTTATTATCAGGCTATTCTGATGTAGGATTTTAAAATTAAAGGCTTAAATGTCCTCTTGAAGCTATATTTCAACTCTGCTTCAGGCTGCTAATTAAAGCCATACTTTAACTCTTTTTCAGGCTGCGCTAAAAACGAAACCTCCTGTTTAGCCAGACTCATTTCACCTCACGGTGATAGTTTACACATCCCAGACTGTCACTGGGTATTATCAGACTATTCTGATGTAGGATTTTAAAATTAAAGTATTAAATGTCCTCTTGAAGCTATATTTCAACTCTGTTTCAGGCTGCTAATTAAGGCCATACTGTAAATCTTTGTCAGGCTGCTCTAAAAACGAAACCTCTTGTTTAGCCAGACTCAGTTCACCTCAAGGTGATAGTGTACACATCCCAGACTGTCAATGGGTATTATCAGACTATTCTGATGTAGGATTTTAAAATTAAAGGCTTAAATGTCCTCTTGAAGCTATATTTCAACTCTGCTTCAGGCTGCTAATTAAAGCCATACTTTAACTCTTTTTCAGGCTGCTCTAAAAACGAAACCTCCTGTTTAGCCAGACTCATTTCACCTCACGGTGATAGTTTACACATCCCAGACTGTCACTGGGTATTATCAGACTATTCTAATGTAGGATTTTAAAATTAAAGGCTTAAATGTCCTCTTGAAGCTATATTTCAACTCTGCTTCAGGCTGCTAATTAAAGCCATACTGTAACTCTTTTTCAGGCTGCTCTAAAAACGAAAACTCCTGTTTAGCCAGACTCATTTCACCTCACGGTGATAGTGTACACATCCCAGACTGTCACTGGGCATTATCAGACTATTCTGATGTAGGATTTTAAAATTAAAGGCTTAAATGTCCTCTTGAAGCTATATTTCAACTCTGTTTCAGGCTGCTAATTAAGGCCATACTGTAACTCTTTGTCAGGCTGCTCTAAAAACGAAACCTCTTGTTTAGCCAGAATCATTTCACCTCAAGGTGATAGTCTACACATCCCAGACTGTCACTGGGTCTTATCAGGCTATTCTGATGTAGGATTTTAAAATTAAAGGCTTACATGTCCTCTTGAAGCTATATTTCAACTCTGATTCAGGCTGCTAATTAAAGCCATACTTTAACTCTTTTTCAGGCTGCGCTAAAAACGAAACCTCCTGTTTAGCCAGACTCATTTCAACTCACGGTGATAGTTTACACATCCCAGACTGTCACTGGGTATTATCAGACTATTCTGATGTAGGATTTTAAAATTAAAGGCTTAAATGTCCTCTTGAAGCTATATTTCAACTCTGCTTCAGGCTGCTAATTAAAGCCATACTGTAACTCTTTTTCAGGCTGCTCTAAAAACGAAAACTCCTGTTTAGCCAGACTCATTTCACCTCACGGTGATAGTGTACACATCACAGACTGTCGCTGGGCATTATCAGACTATTCTGATGTAGGATTTTAAAATTAAAGTCTTAAATGTCCTCTTGAAGCTATATTTCAACTCTTTTTCAGGCTGCTAATTAAGGCCATACTGTAACTCTTTGTCAGGCTGCTCTAAAAACGAAATCTCTTGTTTAGCCAGACTCATTTCACCTCAAGGTGATAGTGGACACATCCCAGACTGTCACTGGGTATTATCAGACTATTCTGATGTAGGATTTTAAAATTAAAGGCATAAATGTCCTCTTGAAGCTATATTTCAACTCTGCTTCAGGCTGCTAATTAAAGCCATACTGTAACTCTTTTTCAGGCTGCTCTAAAAACGAAAACTCCTGTTTAGCCAGACTCATTTCACCTCACGGTGATAGTGTACACATCACAGACTGTCGCTGGGCATTATCAGACTATTCTGATGTAGGATTTTAAAATTAAAGTCTTAAATGTCCTCTTGAAGCTATATTTCAACTCTTTTTCAGGCTGCTAATTAAGGCCATACTGTAACTCTTTGTCAGGCTGCTCTAAAAACGAAATCTCTTGTTTAGCCAGACTCATTTCACCTCAAGGTGATAGTGGACACATCCCAGACTGTCACTGGGTATTATCAGACTATTCTGATGTAGGATTTTAAAATTAAAGGCATAAATGTCCTCTTGAAGCTATATTTCAAATCTGCTTCAGGCTGCTAATTAAAATCATACTGTAACTCTTTTTCAGGCTGCTCTAAAAAGGAAACTTCCTGTTTAGCCAGACTCATTTCACCTCACAGTGATAGTGTACCCATCCCAGACTGTCCCTGGGCATTATCAGACTATTCTGATGTAGGATTTTAAAATTAAAGGCTTAAATGTCCTCTTGAAGCTATATTTCAACTCTGTTTCAGGCTGCTAATTAAGGCCATACTGTAACTCTTTGTCAGGCTGCTCTAAAAACGAAACCTCTTGTTTAGCCAGACTCATTTCACCTCAAGGTGATAGTCTACACATCCCATACTGTCACTGGGTCTTATCAGGCTATTCTGATGTAGGATTTTAAAATTAAAGGCTTAAATGTCCTCTTGAAGCTTTATTTCAACTCTGCTTCAGGCTGCTAATTTAAGCCATACTGTAACTCTTTTTCAGGCTGCTCTAAAAACGAAAACTCCTGTTTAGCCAGACTCATTTCACCTCACAGTGATAGTGTACACATCCCAGACTGTCACTGGGTATTATCAGACTATTCTGATGTAGGATTTTAAAATTAAAGTCTTAAATGTTCTCTTGAAGCTATATTTCAACTCTGTTTCAGGCTGCTAATTAAGGCCATACTGTAACTCTTTGTCAGGCTGCTCTAAAAACGAAACCTCTTGTTTAGCCAGACTCATTTCACCTCAAGCTGATAGTGTACACATCCCAGACTGTCAATGGGTATTATCAGACTATTCTGATGTAGGATTTTAAAATTAAAGTCTTAAATGTCCTCTTGAAGCTATATTTCAACTCTGCTTCAGGCTGCTAATTAAAGCCATACTTTAACTCTTTTTCAGGCTGCTCTAAAAACGAAATCTCCTGTTTAGTCAGACTCATTTCACCTCACGGTGATAGTGTACACATCCCAGACTGTCACTGGGTATTATCAGGCTATTCTGATGTAGGATTTTACAATTAAAGGCTTAAATGTCCTCTTGAAGCTATATTTCAACTCTGTTTCAGGCTGCTAATTAAGGCCATACTGTAACTCTTTGTCAGGCTGCTCTAAAAACGAAACCTCTTGTTTAGCCAGACTCATTTCACCTCAAGGTGATAGTCTACACATCCCAGACTGTCACTGGGTCTTATCAGGCTATTCTGATGTAGGATTTTAAAATTAAAGGCTTAAATGTCCTCTTGAAGCTATATTTCAACTCTGATTCAGGCTGCTAATTAAAGCCATACTTTAACTCTTTTTCAGGCTGCTCTAAAAACGAAACCTCCTGTTTAGCCAGACTCATTTCACCTCACGGTGATAGTTTACACATCCCAGACTGTCACTGGGTATTATCAGACTATTCTAATGTAGGATTTTAAAATTAAAGGCTTAAATGTCCTCTTGAAGCTATATTTCAACTCTGCTTCAGGCTGCTAATTAAAGCCATACTGTAACTCTTTTTCAGGCTGCTCTAAAAACGAAAACTCCTGTTTAGCCAGACTCATTTCACCTCACGGTGATAGTGTACACATCACAGACTGTCACTGGGCATTATCAGACTATTCTGATGTAGGATTTTAAAATTAAAGTCTTAAATGTCCTCTTGAAGCTATATTTCAACTCTTTTTCAGGCTGCTAATTAAGGCCATACTGTAACTCTTTGTCAGGCTGCTCTAAAAACGAAACCTCTTGTTTAGCCAGACTCATTTCACCTCAAGGTGATAGTGGACACATCCCAGACTGTCACTGGGTATTATCAGACTATTCTGATGTAGGATTTTAAAATTAAAGGCTTAAATGTCCTCTTGAAGCTATATTTCAAATCTGCTTCAGGCTGCTAATTAAAATCATACTGTAACTCTTTGTCAGGCTGCTCTAAAAACGAAACCTCTTGTTTAGCCAGACTCATTTCACCTCAAGGTGATAGTCTACACATCCCATACTGTCACTGGGTCTTATCAGGCTATTCTGATGTAGGATTTTAAAATTAAAGGCTTAAATGTCCTCTTGAAGCTATATTTCAACTCTGCTTCAGGCTGCTAATTTAAGCCATACTGTAACTCTTTTTCAGGCTGCTCTAAAAACGAAAACTCCTGTTTAGCCAGACTCATTTCACCTCACAGTGATAGTGTACACATCCCAGACTGTCACTGGGTATTATCAGACTATTCTGATGTAGGATTTTAAAATTAAAGTCTTAAATGTCCTCTTGAAGCTATATTTCAACTCTGTTTCAGGCTGCTAATTAAGGCCATACTGTAACTCTTTGTCAGGCTGCTCTAAAAACGAAACCTCTTGTTTAGCCAGACTCATTTCACCTCAAGGTGATAGTGTACACATCCCAGACTGTCAATGGGTATTATCAGACTATTCTGATGTAGGATTTTAAAATTAAAGGCTTAAATGTCCTCTTGAAGCTATATTTCAACTCTGCTTCAGGCTGGTAATTAAAGCCATACTTTAACTCTTTTTCAGGCTGCGCTAAAAACGAAACCTCTTGTTTAGCCAGACTCATTTCACCTCAAGGTGATAGTGTACACATGCCAGACTGTCAATGGGTATTATCAGACTATTATGATGTAGGATTTTAAAATTAAAGGCTTAAATGTCCTCTTGAAGCTATATTTCAACTCTGTTTCAGGCTGCTAATTAAGGCCATACTGTAACTCTTTGTCAGGCTGCTCTAAAAACGAAACCTCTTGTTTAGCCAGACTCATTTCACCTCAAGGTGATAGTGGACACATCCCAGACTGTCAATGGGTATTATCAGACTATTCTGATGTAGGATTTTAAAATTAAAGGCTTAAATGTCCTCTTGAAGCTATATTTCAACTCTGCATCAGGCTGCTAATTAAATTCATACTGTAACTCTTATTCAGGCTGCTCTAAAAACGAAACCTCCTGTTTAGCCAGACTCATTTCACCTCACGGTGATAGTGTACACATCCCAGACTGTCACTGGGTATTATCAGGCTATGCTGATGTAGGATTTTAAAATTAAAGGCTTAAATGTCCTCTTGAAGCTATATTTCAACTTTGTTTCAGGCTGCTAATTAAAGCCATACTGTAACTCTTTGTCAGGCTGCTCTAAAAACGAAACCTCTTGTTTAGCCAGACTCATTTCACCTCAAGGTGATAGTCTCCACATCCCATACTGTCACTGTGTCTTATCAGGCTATTCTGATGTAGGATTTTAAAATTAAAGGCTTAAATGTCCTCTTGAAGCTATATTTCAACTCTGCTTCAGGCTGCTAATTTAAGCCATACTGTAACTCTTTTTCAGGCTGCTCTAAAAACGAAAACTCCTGTTTAGCCAGACTCATTTCACCTCACAGTGATAGTGTACACATCCCAGACTGTCACTGGGTATTATCAGACTATTCTGATGTAGGATTTTAAAATTAAAGTCTTAAATGTCCTCTTGAAGCTATATTTCAACTCTGTTTCAGGCTGCTAATTAAGGCCATACTGTAACTCTTTGTCAGGCTGCTCTAAAAACGAAACCTCTTGTTTAGCCAGACTCATTTCACCTCAAGGTGATAGTCTACACATCCCAGACTGTCACTGGGTATTATCAGACTATTCTGATGTAGGATTTTAAAATTAAAGGCTTAAATGTCCTCTTGAAGCTATATTTCAACTCTGCATCAGGCTGCTAATTAAATTCATACTGTAACTCTTATTCAGGCTGCTCTAAAAACGAAACCTCCTGTTTAGCCAGACTCATTTCACCTCACGGTGATAGTGTACACATCCCAGACTGTCACTGGGTATTATCAGGCTATTCTGATGTAGGATTTTAAAATTAAAGGCTTAAATGTCCTCTTGAAGCTATATTTCAACTCTGTTTCAGGCTGCTAATTAAGGCCATACTGTAACTCTTTGTCAGGCTGCTCTAAAAACGAAACCTCTTGTTTAGCCAGACTCATTTCACCTCAAGGTGATAGTCTACACATCCCAGACTGTCACTGGGTATTATCAGACTATTCTGATGTAGGATTTTAAAATTAAAGGCTTAAATGTCCTCTTGAAGTTATATTTCAACTCTGCTTCAGGCTGCTAATTAAAGACATACTTTAACTCTTTTTCAGGCTGCGCTAAAAACGAAACCTCCGGTTTAGCCAGACTCATTTCACCTCACGGTGATAGTGTACCCATCCCAGACTGTCAATGTGTATTATCAGACTATTTTGATGTAGGATTTTAAAATTAAAGGCTTAAATGTCCTCTTGAAGCTATATTTCAACTCTGCTTCAGGCTGCTAATTAAAGCCTTACTTTAACTTTTTTTCATGCTGTTCTAAAAACGAAATCTCCTGTTTAGTCAGACTCATTTCACCTCACGGTGATAGTGTACACATCCCAGACTGTCTCTGGGTATTATCAGGCTATTCTGATGTAGGATTTTAAAATTAAAGGCTTAAATGTCCTCTTGAAGCTATATTTCAACTCTGCTTCAGGCTGCTAATTAAAGCCATACTTTAACTCTTTTTCAGGCTGCGCTAAAAACGAAACCTCCGGTTTAGCCAGACTCATATCACCTCACGGTGATAGTGTACCCATCCCAGACTGTCACTGTGTATTATCAGACTATTCTGATGTAGGATTTTAAAATTAAAGGCTTAAATGTCCTCTTGAAGCTATATTTCAACTCTGCTTCAGGCTGCTAATTAAAGCCATACTTTAACTCTTTTTCAGGATGCTCTAAAAACGAAATCTCCTGTTTAGTCAGACTCATTTCACCTCACGGTGACTGTGTACACATCCCAGACTGTCTCTGGTTATTATCAGGCTATTCTGATGTAGGATTTTAAAATTAAAGGCTTAAATGTCCTCTTGAAGCTATATTTCAACTCTGCTTCAGGCTGCTAATTAAAGCCATACTTTAACTCTTTTTCAGGCTGCGCTAAAAACGAAACCTCCTGTTTAGCCAGACTCATTTCACCTCACGGTGATAGTTTACACATCCCAGACTGTCACTGGGTATTATCAGACTATTCTGATGTAGGATTTTAAAATTAAAGTATTAAATGTCCTCTTGAAGCTATATTTCAACTCTGTTTCAGGCTGCTAATTAAGGCCATACTGTAAATCTTTGTCAGGCTGCTCTAAAAACGAAACCTCTTGTTTAGCCAGACTCAGTTCACCTCAAGGTGATAGTGTACACATCCCAGACTGTCAATGGGTATTATCAGACTATTCTGATGTAGGATTTTAAAATTAAAGGCTTAAATGTCCTCTTGAAGCTATATTTCAACTCTGCTTCAGGCTGCTAATTAAAGCCATACTTTAACTCTTTTTCAGGCTGCTCTAAAAACGAAACCTCCTGTTTAGCCAGACTCATTTCACCTCACGGTGATAGTTTACACATCCCAGACTGTCACTGGGTATTATCAGACTATTCTAATGTAGGATTTTAAAATTAAAGGCTTAAATGTCCTCTTGAAGCTATATTTCAACTCTGCTTCAGGCTGCTAATTAAAGCCATACTGTAACTCTTTTTCAGGCTGCTCTAAAAACGAAAACTCCTGTTTAGCCAGACTCATTTCACCTCACGGTGATAGTGTACACATCCCAGACTGTCACTGGGCATTATCAGACTATTCTGATGTAGGATTTTAAAATTAAAGGCTTAAATGTCCTCTTGAAGCTATATTTCAACTCTGTTTCAGGCTGCTAATTAAGGCCATACTGTAACTCTTTGTCAGGCTGCTCTAAAAACGAAACCTCTTGTTTAGCCAGAATCATTTCACCTCAAGGTGATAGTCTACACATCCCAGACTGTCACTGGGTCTTATCAGGCTATTCTGATGTAGGATTTTAAAATTAAAGGCTTACATGTCCTCTTGAAGCTATATTTCAACTCTGATTCAGGCTGCTAATTAAAGCCATACTTTAACTCTTTTTCAGGCTGCGCTAAAAACGAAACCTCCTGTTTAGCCAGACTCATTTCAACTCACGGTGATAGTTTACACATCCCAGACTGTCACTGGGTATTATCAGACTATTCTGATGTAGGATTTTAAAATTAAAGGCTTAAATGTCCTCTTGAAGCTATATTTCAACTCTGCTTCAGGCTGCTAATTAAAGCCATACTGTAACTCTTTTTCAGGCTGCTCTAAAAACGAAAACTCCTGTTTAGCCAGACTCATTTCACCTCACGGTGATAGTGTACACATCACAGACTGTCGCTGGGCATTATCAGACTATTCTGATGTAGGATTTTAAAATTAAAGTCTTAAATGTCCTCTTGAAGCTATATTTCAACTCTTTTTCAGGCTGCTAATTAAGGCCATACTGTAACTCTTTGTCAGGCTGCTCTAAAAACGAAATCTCTTGTTTAGCCAGACTCATTTCACCTCAAGGTGATAGTGGACACATCCCAGACTGTCACTGGGTATTATCAGACTATTCTGATGTAGGATTTTAAAATTAAAGGCATAAATGTCCTCTTGAAGCTATATTTCAAATCTGCTTCAGGCTGCTAATTAAAATCATACTGTAACTCTTTTTCAGGCTGCTCTAAAAAGGAAACTTCCTGTTTAGCCAGACTCATTTCACCTCACAGTGATAGTGTACCCATCCCAGACTGTCCCTGGGCATTATCAGACTATTCTGATGTAGGATTTTAAAATTAAAGGCTTAAATGTCCTCTTGAAGCTATATTTCAACTCTGTTTCAGGCTGCTAATTAAGGCCATACTGTAACTCTTTGTCAGGCTGCTCTAAAAACGAAACCTCTTGTTTAGCCAGACTCATTTCACCTCAAGGTGATAGTCTACACATCCCATACTGTCACTGGGTCTTATCAGGCTATTCTGATGTAGGATTTTAAAATTAAAGGCTTAAATGTCCTCTTGAAGCTATATTTCAACTCTGCTTCAGGCTGCTAATTTAAGCCATACTGTAACTCTTTTTCAGGCTGCTCTAAAAACGAAAACTCCTGTTTAGCCAGACTCATTTCACCTCACAGTGATAGTGTACACATCCCAGACTGTCACTGGGTATTATCAGACTATTCTGATGTAGGATTTTAAAATTAAAGTCTTAAATGTCCTCTTGAAGCTATATTTCAACTCTGTTTCAGGCTGCTAATTAAGGCCATACTGTAACTCTTTGTCAGGCTGCTCTAAAAACGAAACCTCTTGTTTAGCCAGACTCATTTCACCTCAAGCTGATAGTGTACACATCCCAGACTGTCAATGGGTATTATCAGACTATTCTGATGTAGGATTTTAAAATTAAAGTCTTAAATGTCCTCTTGAAGCTATATTTCAACTCTGCTTCAGGCTGCTAATTAAAGCCATACTTTAACTCTTTTTCAGGCTGCTCTAAAAACGAAATCTCCTGTTTAGTCAGACTCATTTCACCTCACGGTGATAGTGTACACATCCCAGACTGTCACTGGGTATTATCAGGCTATTCTGATGTAGGATTTTACAATTAAAGGCTTAAATGTCCTCTTGAAGCTATATTTCAACTCTGTTTCAGGCTGCTAATTAAGGCCATACTGTAACTCTTTGTCAGGCTGCTCTAAAAACGAAACCTCTTGTTTAGCCAGACTCATTTCACCTCAAGGTGATAGTCTACACATCCCAGACTGTCACTGGGTCTTATCAGGCTATTCTGATGTAGGATTTTAAAATTAAAGGCTTAAATGTCCTCTTGAAGCTATATTTCAACTCTGATTCAGGCTGCTAATTAAAGCCATACTTTAACTCTTTTTCAGGCTGCTCTAAAAACGAAACCTCCTGTTTAGCCAGACTCATTTCACCTCACGGTGATAGTTTACACATCCCAGACAGTCACTGGGTATTATCAGACTATTCTAATGTAGGATTTTAAAATTAAAGGCTTAAATGTCCTCTTGAAGCTATATTTCAACTCTGCTTCAGGCTGCTAATTAAAGCCATACTGTAACTCTTTTTCAGGCTGCTCTAAAAACGAAAACTCCTGTTTAGCCAGACTCATTTCACCTCACGGTGATAGTGTACACATCACAGACTGTCACTGGGCATTATCAGACTATTCTGATGTAGGATTTTAAAATTAAAGTCTTAAATGTCCTCTTGAAGCTATATTTCAACTCTTTTTCAGGCTGCTAATTAAGGCCATACTGTAACTCTTTGTCAGGCTGCTCTAAAAACGAAACCTCTTGTTTAGCCAGACTCATTTCACCTCAAGGTGATAGTGGACACATCCCAGACTGTCACTGGGTATTATCAGACTATTCTGATGTAGGATTTTAAAATTAAAGGCTTAAATGTCCTCTTGAAGCTATATTTCAAATCTGCTTCAGGCTGCTAATTAAAATCATACTGTAACTCTTTGTCAGGCTGCTCTAAAAACGAAACCTCTTGTTTAGCCAGACTCATTTCACCTCAAGGTGATAGTCTACACATCCCATACTGTCACTGGGTCTTATCAGGCTATTCTGATGTAGGATTTTAAAATTAAAGGCTTAAATGTCCTCTTGAAGCTATATTTCAACTCTGCTTCAGGCTGCTAATTTAAGCCATACTGTAACTCTTTTTCAGGCTGCTCTAAAAACGAAAACTCCTGTTTAGCCAGACTCATTTCACCTCACAGTGATAGTGTACACATCCCAGACTGTCACTGGGTATTATCAGACTATTCTGATGTAGGATTTTAAAATTAAAGTCTTAAATGTCCTCTTGAAGCTATATTTCAACTCTGTTTCAGGCTGCTAATTAAGGCCATACTGTAACTCTTTGTCAGGCTGCTCTAAAAACGAAACCTCTTGTTTAGCCAGACTCATTTCACCTCAAGGTGATAGTGTACACATCCCAGACTGTCAATGGGTATTATCAGACTATTCTGATGTAGGATTTTAAAATTAAAGGCTTAAATGTCCTCTTGAAGCTATATTTCAACTCTGCTTCAGGCTGCTAATTAAAGCCATACTTTAACTCTTTTTCAGGCTGCGCTAAAAACGAAACCTCTTGTTTAGCCAGACTCATTTCACCTCAAGGTGATAGTGTACACATGCCAGACTGTCAATGGGTATTATCAGACTATTATGATGTAGGATTTTAAAATTAAAGGCTTAAATGTCCTCTTGAAGCTATATTTCAACTCTGTTTCAGGCTGCTAATTAAGGCCATACTGTAACTCTTTGTCAGGCTGCTCTAAAAACGAAACCTCTTGTTTAGCCAGACTCATTTCACCTCAAGGTGATAGTGGACACATCCCAGACTGTCAATGGGTATTATCAGACTATTCTGATGTAGGATTTTAAAATTAAAGGCTTAAATGTCCTCTTGAAGCTATATTTCAACTCTGCATCAGGCTGCTAATTAAATTCATACTGTAACTCTTATTCAGGCTGCTCTAAAAACGAAACCTCCTGTTTAGCCAGACTCATTTCACCTCACGGTGATAGTGTACACATCCCAGACTGTCACTGGGTATTATCAGGCTATTCTGATGTAGGATTTTAAAATTAAAGGCTTAAATGTCCTCTTGAAGCTATATTTCAACTTTGTTTCAGGCTGCTAATTAAGGCCATACTGTAACTCTTTGTCAGGCTGCTCTAAAAACGAAACCTCTTGTTTAGCCAGACTCATTTCACCTCAAGGTGATAGTCTCCACATCCCATACTGTCACTGTGTCTTATCAGGCTATTCTGATGTAGGATTTTAAAATTAAAGGCTTAAATGTCCTCTTGAAGCTATATTTCAACTCTGCTTCAGGCTGCTAATTTAAGCCATACTGTAACTCTTTTTCAGGCTGCTCTAAAAACGAAAACTCCTGTTTAGCCAGACTCATTTCACCTCACAGTGATAGTGTACACATCCCAGACTGTCACTGGGTATTATCAGACTATTCTGATGTAGGATTTTAAAATTAAAGTCTTAAATGTCCTCTTGAAGCTATATTTCAACTCTGTTTCAGGCTGCTAATTAAGGCCATACTGTAACTCTTTGTCAGGCTGCTCTAAAAACGAAACCTCTTGTTTAGCCAGACTCATTTCACCTCAAGGTGATAGTGTACACATCCCAGACTGTCAATGGGTATTATCAGACTATTCTGATGTAGGATTTTAAAATTAAAGGCTTAAATGTCCTCTTGAAGCTATATTTCAACTCTGCTTCAGGCTGCTAATTAAAGCCATACTTTAACTCTTTTTCAGGCTGCGCTAAAAACGAAACCTCTTGTTTAGCCAGACTCATTTCACCTCAAGGTGATAGTGTACACATGCCAGACTGTCAATGGGTATTATCAGACTATTATGATGTAGGATTTTAAAATTAAAGGCTTAAATGTCCTCTTGAAGCTATATTTCAACTCTGTTTCAGGCTGCTAATTAAGGCCATACTGTAACTCTTTGTCAGGCTGCTCTAAAAACGAAACCTCTTGTTTAGCCAGACTCATTTCACCTCAAGGTGATAGTGGACACATCCCAGACTGTCAATGGGTATTATCAGACTATTCTGATGTAGGATTTTAAAATTAAAGGCTTAAATGTCCTCTTGAAGCTATATTTCAACTCTGCATCAGGCTGCTAATTAAATTCATACTGTAACTCTTATTCAGGCTGCTCTAAAAACGAAACCTCCTGTTTAGCCAGACTCATTTCACCTCACGGTGATAGTGTACACATCCCAGACTGTCACTGGGTATTATCAGGCTATTCTGATGTAGGATTTTAAAATTAAAGGCTTAAATGTCATCTTGAAGCTATATTTCAACTCTGTTTCAGGCTGCTAATTAAGGCCATACTGTAACTCTTTGTCAGGCTGCTCTAAAAACGAAACCTCTTGTTTAGCCAGACTCATTTCACCTCAAGGTGATAGTCTACACATCCCAGACTGTCACTGGGTATTATCAGACTATTCTGATGTAGGATTTTAAAATTAAAGGCTTAAATGTCCTCTTGAAGCTATATTTCAACTCTGCATCAGGCTGCTAATTAAATTCATACTGTAACTCTTATTCAGGCTGCTCTAAAAACGAAACCTCCTGTTTAGCCAGACTCATTTCACCTCACGGTGATAGTGTACACATCCCAGACTGTCACTGGGTATTATCAGGCTATTCTGATGTAGGATTTTAAAATTAAAGGCTTAAATGTCCTCTTGAAGCTATATTTCAACTCTGTTTCAGGCTGCTAATTAAGGCCATACTGTAACTCTTTGTCAGGCTGCTCTAAAAACGAAACCTCTTGTTTAGCCAGACTCATTTCACCTCAAGGTGATAGTCTACACATCCCAGACTGTCACTGGGTATTATCAGACTATTCTGATGTAGGATTTTAAAATTAAAGGCTTAAATGTCCTCTTGAAGTTATATTTCAACTCTGCTTCAGGCTGCTAATTAAAGACATACTTTAACTCTTTTTCAGGCTGCGCTAAAAACGAAACCTCCGGTTTAGCCAGACTCATTTCACCTCACGGTGATAGTGTACCCATCCCAGACTGTCAATGTGTATTATCAGACTATTTTGATGTAGGATTTTAAAATTAAAGGCTTAAATGTCCTCTTGAAGCTATATTTCAACTCTGCTTCAGGCTGCTAATTAAAGCCTTACTTTAACTTTTTTTCAGGCTGTTCTAAAAACGAAATCTCCTGTTTAGTCAGACTCATTTCACCTCACGGTGATAGTGTACACATCCCAGACTGTCTCTGGGTATTATCAGGCTATTCTGATGTAGGATTTTAAAATTAAAGGCTTAAATGTCCTCTTGAAGCTATATTTCAACTCTGCTTCAGGCTGCTAATTAAAGCCATACTTTAACTCTTTTTCAGGCTGCGCTAAAAACGAAACCTCCGGTTTAGCCAGACTCATATCACCTCACGGTGATAGTGTACCCATCCCAGACTGTCACTGTGTATTATCAGACTATTCTGATGTAGGATTTTAAAATTAAAGGCTTAAATGTCCTCTTGAAGCTATATTTCAACTCTGCTTCAGGCTGCTAATTAAAGCCATACTTTAACTCTTTTTCAGGATGCTCTAAAAACGAAATCTCCTGTTTAGTCAGACTCATTTCACCTCACGGTGACTGTGTACACATCCCAGACTGTCTCTGGTTATTATCAGGCTATTCTGATGTAGGATTTTAAAATTAAAGGCTTAAATGTCCTCTTGAAGCTATATTTCAACTCTGCTTCAGGCTGCTAATTAAAGCCATACTTTAACTCTTTTTCAGGCTGCGCTAAAAACGAAACCTCCTGTTTAGCCAGACTCATTTCACCTCACGGTGATAGTTTACACATCCCAGACTGTCACTGGGTATTATCAGACTATTCTGATGTAGGATTTTAAAATTAAAGTATTAAATGTCCTCTTGAAGCTATATTTCAACTCTGTTTCAGGCTGCTAATTAAGGCCATACTGTAAATCTTTGTCAGGCTGCTCTAAAAACGAAACCTCTTGTTTAGCCAGACTCAGTTCACCTCAAGGTGATAGTGTACACATCCCAGACTGTCAATGGGTATTATCAGACTATTCTGATGTAGGATTTTAAAATTAAAGGCTTAAATGTCCTCTTGAAGCTATATTTCAACTCTGCTTCAGGCTGCTAATTAAAGCCATACTTTAACTCTTTTTCAGGCTGCGCTAAAAACGAAACCTCTTGTTTAGCCAGACTCATTTCACCTCAAGGTGATAGTGTACACATGCCAGACTGTCAATGGGTATTATCAGACTATTCTGATGTAGGATTTTAAAATTAAAGGCTTAAATGTCCTCTTGAAGCTATATTTCAACTCTGTTTCAGGCTGCTAATTAAGGCCATACTGTAACTCTTTGTCAGGCTGCTCTAAAAACGAAACCTCTTGTTTAGCCAGACTCATTTCACCTCAAGGTGATAGTCTACACATCCCATACTGTCACTGGGTCTTATCAGGCTATTCTGATGTAGGATTTTAAAATTAGAGGCTTAAATGTCCTCTTGAAGCTATATTTCAACTCTGCTTCAGGCTGCTAATTAAAGCCATACTGTAACTCTTTTTCAGGCTGCTCTAAAAACGAAAACTCCTGTTTAGCCAGACTCATTTCACCTCACGGTGATAGTGTACACATCACAGACTGTCACTGGGCATTATCAGACTATTCTGATGTAGGATTTTAAAATTAAAGGCTTAAATGTCCTCTTGAAGCTATATTTCAAATCTGCTTCAGGCTGCTAATTAAAATCATACTGTAACTCTTTTTCAGGCTGCTCTAAAAAGGAAACTTCCTGTTTAGCCAGACTCATTTCACCTCACAGTGATAGTGTACCCATCCCAGACTGTCCCTGGGCATTATCAGACTATTCTGATGTAGGATTTTAAAATTAAAGGCTTAAATGTCCTCTTGAAGCTATATTTCAACTCTGTTTCAGGCTGCTAATTAAGGCCATACTGTAACTCTTTGTCAGGCTGCTCTAAAAACGAAACCTCTTGTTTAGCTAGACTCATTTCACCTCAAGGTGATAGTCTACACATCCCATACTGTCACTGGGTCTTATCAGGCTATTCTGATGTAGGATTTTAAAATTAAAGGCTTAAATGTCCTCTTGAAGCTATATTTCAACTCTGCTTCAGGCTGCTAATTTAAGCCATACTGTAACTCTTTTTCAGGCTGCTCTAAAAACGAAAACTCCTGTTTAGCCAGACTCATTTCACCTCACAGTGATAGTGTACACATCCCAGACTGTCACTGGGTATTATCAGACTATTCTGATGTAGGATTTTAAAATTAAAGTCTTAAATGTCCTCTTGAAGCTATATTTCAACTCTGTTTCAGGCTGCTAATTAAGGCCATACTGTAACTCTTTGTCAGGCTGCTCTAAAAACGAAACCTCTTGTTTAGCCAGACTCATTTCACCTCAAGCTGATAGTGTACACATCCCAGACTGTCAATGGGTATTATCAGACTATTCTGATGTAGGATTTTAAAATTAAAGTCTTAAATGTCCTCTTGAAGCTATATTTCAACTCTGCTTCAGGCTGCTAATTAAAGCCATACTTTAACTCTTTTTCAGGCTGCTCTAAAAACGAAATCTCCTGTTTAGTCAGACTCATTTCACCTCACGGTGATAGTGTACACATCCCAGACTGTCACTGGGTATTATCAGGCTATTCTGATGTAGGATTTTACAATTAAAGGCTTAAATGTCCTCTTGAAGCTATATTTCAACTCTGTTTCAGGCTGCTAATTAAGGCCATACTGTAACTCTTTGTCAGGCTGCTCTAAAAACGAAACCTCTTGTTTAGCCAGACTCATTTCACCTCAAGGTGATAGTCTACACATCCCAGACTGTCACTGGGTCTTATCAGGCTATTCTGATGTAGGATTTTAAAATTAAAGGCTTAAATGTCCTCTTGAAGCTATATTTCAACTCTGCTTCAGGCTGCTAATTAAAGCCATACTGTAACTCTTTGTCAGGCTGCTCTAAAAACGAAACCTCTTGTTTAGCCAGACTCATTTCACCTCAAGCTGATAGTGTACACATCCCAGACTGTCAATGGGTATTATCAGACTATTCTGATGTAGGATTTTAAAATTAAAGTCTTAAATGTCCTCTTGAAGCTATATTTCAACTCTGCTTCAGGCTGCTAATTAAAGCCATACTTTAACTCTTTTTCAGGCTGCTCTAAAAACGAAATCTCCTGTTTAGTCAGACTCATTTCACCTCACGGTGATAGTGTACACATCCCAGACTGTCACTGGGTATTATCAGGCTATTCTGATGTAGGATTTTACAATTAAAGGCTTAAATGTCCTCTTGAAGCTATATTTCAACTCTGTTTCAGGCTGCTAATTAAGGCCATACTGTAACTCTTTGTCAGGCTGCTCTAAAAACGAAACCTCTTGTTTAGCCAGACTCATTTCACCTCAAGGTGATAGTCTACACATCCCAGACTGTCACTGGGTCTTATCAGGCTATTCTGATGTAGGATTTTAAAATTAAAGGCTTAAATGTCCTCTTGAAGCTATATTTCAACTCTGCTTCAGGCTGCTAATTAAAGCCATACTGTAACTCTTTTTCAGGCTGCTCTAAAAACGAAAACTCCTGTTTAGCCAGACTCATTTCACCTCACGGTGATAGTGTACACATCACAGACTGTCACTGGGCATTATCAGACTATTCTGATGTAGGATTTTAAAATTAAAGGCTTAAATGTCCTCTTGAAGCTATATTTCAACTCTGTTTCAGGCTGCTAATTAAGGCCATACTGTAACTCTTTGTCAGGCTGCTCTAAAAACGAAACCTCTTGTTTAGCCAGACTCATTTCACCTCAAGGTGATAGTCTACACATCCCATACTGTCACTGGGTCTTATCAGGCTATTCTGATGTAGGATTTTAAAATTAAAGGCTTAAATGTCCTCTTGAAGCTATATTTCAACTCTGCTTCAGGCTGCTAATTAAAGCCATACTGTAACTCTTTTTCAGGCTGCTCTAAAAACGAAACCTCTTGTTTAGCCAGACTCATTTCACCTCAAGGTGATAGTGGACACATCACAGACTGTCAATGGGTATTATCAGACTATTCTGATGTAGGATTTTAAAATTAAAGGCTTAAATGTCCTCTTGAAGCTATATTTCAACTCTGCATCAGGCTGCTAATTAAATTCATACTGTAACTCTTATTCAGGCTGCTCTAAAAACGAAACCTCCTGTTTAGCCAGACTCATTTCACCTCACGGTGATAGTGTACACATCCCAGACTGTCACTGGGTATTATCAGGCTATTCTGATGTAGGATTTTAAAATTAAAGGCTTAAATGTCCTCTTGAAGCTATATTTCAACTCTGTTTCAGGCTGCTAATTAAGGCCATACTGTAACTCTTTGTCAGGCTGCTCTAAAAACGAAACCTCTTGTTTAGCCAGACTCATTTCACCTCAAGGTGATAGTCTACACATCCCATACTGTCACTGGGTCTTATCAGGCTATTCTGATGTAGGATTTTAAAATTAAAGGCTTAAATGTCCTCTTGAAGCTATATTTCAACTCTGCTTCAGGCTGCTAATTTAAGCCATACTGTAACTCTTTTTCAGGCTGCTCTAAAAACGAAAACTCCTGTTTAGCCAGACTCATTTCACCTCACAGTGATAGTGTACACATCCCAGACTGTCACTGGGTATTATCAGACTATTCTGATGTAGGATTTTAAAATTAAAGTCTTAAATGTCCTCTTGAAGCTATATTTCAACTCTGTTTCAGGCTGCTAATTAAGGCCATACTGTAACTCTTTGTCAGGCTGCTCTAAAAACGAAACCTCTTGTTTAGCCAGACTCATTTCACCTCAAGGTGATAGTGTACACATCCCAGACTGTCAATGGGTATTATCAGACTATTCTGATGTAGGATTTTAAAATTAAAGGCTTAAATGTCCTCTTGAAGCTATATTTCAACTCTGCTTCAGGCTGCTAATTAAAGCCATACTTTAACTCTTTTTCAGGCTGCGCTAAAAACGAAACCTCTTGTTTAGCCAGACTCATTTCACCTCAAGGTGATAGTGTACACATGCCAGACTGTCAATGGGTATTATCAGACTATTATGATGTAGGATTTTAAAATTAAAGGCTTAAATGTCCTCTTGAAGCTATATTTCAACTCTGTTTCAGGCTGCTAATTAAGGCCATACTGTAACTCTTTGTCAGGCTGCTCTAAAAACGAAACCTCTTGTTTAGCCAGACTCATTTCACCTCAAGGTGATAGTGGACACATCCCAGACTGTCAATGGGTATTATCAGACTATTCTGATGTAGGATTTTAAAATTAAAGGCTTAAATGTCCTCTTGAAGCTATATTTCAACTCTGCATCAGGCTGCTAATTAAATTCATACTGTAACTCTTATTCAGGCTGCTCTAAAAACGAAACCTCCTGTTTAGCCAGACTCATTTCACCTCACGGTGATAGTGTACACATCCCAGACTGTCACTGGGTATTATCAGGCTATTCTGATGTAGGATTTTAAAATTAAAGGCTTAAATGTCCTCTTGAAGCTATATTTCAACTCTGTTTCAGGCTGCTAATTAAGGCCATACTGTAACTCTTTGTCAGGCTGCTCTAAAAACGAAACCTCTTGTTTAGCCAGACTCATTTCACCTCAAGGTGATAGTCTACACATCCCAGACTGTCACTGGGTATTATCAGACTATTCTGATGTAGGATTTTAAAATTAAAGGCTTAAATGTCCTCTTGAAGCTATATTTCAACTCTGCATCAGGCTGCTAATTAAATTCATACTGTAACTCTTATTCAGGCTGCTCTAAAAACGAAACCTCCTGTTTAGCCAGACTCATTTCACCTCACGGTGATAGTGTACACATCCCAGACTGTCACTGGGTATTATCAGGCTATTCTGATGTAGGATTTTAAAATTAAAGGCTTAAATGTCCTCTTGAAGCTATATTTCAACTCTGTTTCAGGCTGCTAATTAAGGCCATACTGTAACTCTTTGTCAGGCTGCTCTAAAAACGAAACCTCTTGTTTAGCCAGACTCATTTCACCTCAAGGTGATAGTCTACACATCCCAGACTGTCACTGGGTATTATCAGACTATTCTGATGTAGGATTTTAAAATTAAAGGCTTAAATGTCCTCTTGAAGTTATATTTCAACTCTGCTTCAGGCTGCTAATTAAAGACATACTTTAACTCTTTTTCAGGCTGCGCTAAAAACGAAACCTCCGGTTTAGCCAGACTCATTTCACCTCACGGTGATAGTGTACCCATCCCAGACTGTCAATGTGTATTATCAGACTATTTTGATGTAGGATTTTAAAATTAAAGGCTTAAATGTCCTCTTGAAGCTATATTTCAACTCTGCTTCAGGCTGCTAATTAAAGCCTTACTTTAACTTTTTTTCAGGCTGTTCTAAAAACGAAATCTCCTGTTTAGTCAGACTCATTTCACCTCACGGTGATAGTGTACACATCCCAGACTGTCTCTGGGTATTATCAGGCTATTCTGATGTAGGATTTTAAAATTAAAGGCTTAAATGTCCTCTTGAAGCTATATTTCAACTCTGCTTCAGGCTGCTAATTAAAGCCATACTTTAACTCTTTTTCAGGCTGCGCTAAAAACGAAACCTCCGGTTTAGCCAGACTCATATCACCTCACGGTGATAGTGTACCCATCCCAGACTGTCACTGTGTATTATCAGACTATTCTGATGTAGGATTTTAAAATTAAAGGCTTAAATGTCCTCTTGAAGCTATATTTCAACTCTGCTTCAGGCTGCTAATTAAAGCCATACTTTAACTCTTTTTCAGGCTGCGCTAAAAACGAAACCTCTTGTTTAGCCAGACTCATTTCACCTCAAGGTGATAGTGTACACATGCCAGACTGTCAATGGGTATTATCAGACTATTATGATGTAGGATTTTAAAATTAAAGGCTTAAATGTCCTCTTGAAGCTATATTTCAACTCTGTTTCAGGCTGCTAATTAAGGCCATACTGTAACTCTTTGTCAGGCTGCTCTAAAAACGAAACCTCTTGTTTAGCCAGACTCATTTCACCTCAAGGTGATAGTGGACACATCCCAGACTGTCAATGGGTATTATCAGACTATTCTGATGTAGGATTTTAAAATTAAAGGCTTAAATGTCCTCTTGAAGCTATATTTCAACTCTGCATCAGGCTGCTAATTAAATTCATACTGTAACTCTTATTCAGGCTGCTCTAAAAACGAAACCTCCTGTTTAGCCAGACTCATTTCACCTCACGGTGATAGTGTACACATCCCAGACTGTCACTGGGTATTATCAGGCTATTCTGATGTAGGATTTTAAAATTAAAGGCTTAAATGTCCTCTTGAAGCTATATTTCAACTCTGTTTCAGGCTGCTAATTAAGGCCATACTGTAACTCTTTGTCAGGCTGCTCTAAAAACGAAACCTCTTGTTTAGCCAGACTCATTTCACCTCAAGGTGATAGTCTACACATCCCAGACTGTCACTGGGTATTATCAGACTATTCTGATGTAGGATTTTAAAATTAAAGGCTTAAATGTCCTCTTGAAGCTATATTTCAACTCTGCATCAGGCTGCTAATTAAATTCATACTGTAACTCTTATTCAGGCTGCTCTAAAAACGAAACCTCCTGTTTAGCCAGACTCATTTCACCTCACGGTGATAGTGTACACATCCCAGACTGTCACTGGGTATTATCAGGCTATTCTGATGTAGGATTTTAAAATTAAAGGCTTAAATGTCCTCTTGAAGCTATATTTCAACTCTGTTTCAGGCTGCTAATTAAGGCCATACTGTAACTCTTTGTCAGGCTGCTCTAAAAACGAAACCTCTTGTTTAGCCAGACTCATTTCACCTCAAGGTGATAGTCTACACATCCCAGACTGTCACTGGGTATTATCAGACTATTCTGATGTAGGATTTTAAAATTAAAGGCTTAAATGTCCTCTTGAAGTTATATTTCAACTCTGCTTCAGGCTGCTAATTAAAGACATACTTTAACTCTTTTTCAGGCTGCGCTAAAAACGAAACCTCCGGTTTAGCCAGACTCATTTCACCTCACGGTGATAGTGTACCCATCCCAGACTGTCAATGTGTATTATCAGACTATTTTGATGTAGGATTTTAAAATTAAAGGCTTAAATGTCCTCTTGAAGCTATATTTCAACTCTGCTTCAGGCTGCTAATTAAAGCCTTACTTTAACTTTTTTTCAGGCTGTTCTAAAAACGAAATCTCCTGTTTAGTCAGACTCATTTCACCTCACGGTGATAGTGTACACATCCCAGACTGTCTCTGGGTATTATCAGGCTATTCTGATGTAGGATTTTAAAATTAAAGGCTTAAATGTCCTCTTGAAGCTATATTTCAACTCTGCTTCAGGCTGCTAATTAAAGCCATACTTTAACTCTTTTTCAGGATGCTCTAAAAACGAAATCTCCTGTTTAGTCAGACTCATTTCACCTCACGGTGACTGTGTACACATCCCAGACTGTCTCTGGTTATTATCAGGCTATTCTGATGTAGGATTTTAAAATTAAAGGCTTAAATGTCCTCTTGAAGCTATATTTCAACTCTGCTTCAGGCTGCTAATTAAAGCCATACTTTAACTCTTTTTCAGGCTGCGCTAAAAACGAAACCTCCTGTTTAGCCAGACTCATTTCACCTCACGGTGATAGTTTACACATCCCAGACTGTCACTGGGTATTATCAGGCTATTCTGATGTAGGATTTTAAAATTAAAGGCTTAAATGTCCTCTTGAAGCTATATTTCAACTCTGTTTCAGGCTGCTAATTAAGGCCATACTGTAACTCTTTGTCAGGCTGCTCTAAAAACGAAACCTCTTGTTTAGCCAGACTCATTTCACCTCAAGGTGATAGTCTACACATCCCAGACTGTCACTGGGTATTATCAGACTATTCTGATGTAGGATTTTAAAATTAAAGGCTTAAATGTCCTCTTGAAGTTATATTTCAACTCTGCTTCAGGCTGCTAATTAAAGACATACTTTAACTCTTTTTCAGGCTGCGCTAAAAACGAAACCTCCGGTTTAGCCAGACTCATTTCACCTCACGGTGATAGTGTACCCATCCCAGACTGTCAATGTGTATTATCAGACTATTTTGATGTAGGATTTTAAAATTAAAGGCTTAAATGTCCTCTTGAAGCTATATTTCAACTCTGCTTCAGGCTGCTAATTAAAGCCTTACTTTAACTTTTTTTCAGGCTGTTCTAAAAACGAAATCTCCTGTTTAGTCAGACTCATTTCACCTCACGGTGATAGTGTACACATCCCAGACTGTCTCTGGGTATTATCAGGCTATTCTGATGTAGGATTTTAAAATTAAAGGCTTAAATGTCCTCTTGAAGCTATATTTCAACTCTGCTTCAGGCTGCTAATTAAAGCCATACTTTAACTCTTTTTCAGGCTGCGCTAAAAACGAAACCTCCGGTTTAGCCAGACTCATATCACCTCACGGTGATAGTGTACCCATCCCAGACTGTCACTGTGTATTATCAGACTATTCTGATGTAGGATTTTAAAATTAAAGGCTTAAATGTCCTCTTGAAGCTATATTTCAACTCTGCTTCAGGCTGCTAATTAAAGCCATACTTTAACTCTTTTTCAGGCTGCGCTAAAAACGAAACCTCTTGTTTAGCCAGACTCATTTCACCTCAAGGTGATAGTGTACACATGCCAGACTGTCAATGGGTATTATCAGACTATTATGATGTAGGATTTTAAAATTAAAGGCTTAAATGTCCTCTTGAAGCTATATTTCAACTCTGTTTCAGGCTGCTAATTAAGGCCATACTGTAACTCTTTGTCAGGCTGCTCTAAAAACGAAACCTCTTGTTTAGCCAGACTCATTTCACCTCAAGGTGATAGTGGACACATCCCAGACTGTCAATGGGTATTATCAGACTATTCTGATGTAGGATTTTAAAATTAAAGGCTTAAATGTCCTCTTGAAGCTATATTTCAACTCTGCATCAGGCTGCTAATTAAATTCATACTGTAACTCTTATTCAGGCTGCTCTAAAAACGAAACCTCCTGTTTAGCCAGACTCATTTCACCTCACGGTGATAGTGTACACATCCCAGACTGTCACTGGGTATTATCAGGCTATTCTGATGTAGGATTTTAAAATTAAAGGCTTAAATGTCCTCTTGAAGCTATATTTCAACTCTGTTTCAGGCTGCTAATTAAGGCCATACTGTAACTCTTTGTCAGGCTGCTCTAAAAACGAAACCTCTTGTTTAGCCAGACTCATTTCACCTCAAGGTGATAGTCTACACATCCCAGACTGTCACTGGGTATTATCAGACTATTCTGATGTAGGATTTTAAAATTAAAGGCTTAAATGTCCTCTTGAAGCTATATTTCAACTCTGCATCAGGCTGCTAATTAAATTCATACTGTAACTCTTATTCAGGCTGCTCTAAAAACGAAACCTCCTGTTTAGCCAGACTCATTTCACCTCACGGTGATAGTGTACACATCCCAGACTGTCACTGGGTATTATCAGGCTATTCTGATGTAGGATTTTAAAATTAAAGGCTTAAATGTCCTCTTGAAGCTATATTTCAACTCTGTTTCAGGCTGCTAATTAAGGCCATACTGTAACTCTTTGTCAGGCTGCTCTAAAAACGAAACCTCTTGTTTAGCCAGACTCATTTCACCTCAAGGTGATAGTCTACACATCCCAGACTGTCACTGGGTATTATCAGACTATTCTGATGTAGGATTTTAAAATTAAAGGCTTAAATGTCCTCTTGAAGTTATATTTCAACTCTGCTTCAGGCTGCTAATTAAAGACATACTTTAACTCTTTTTCAGGCTGCGCTAAAAACGAAACCTCCGGTTTAGCCAGACTCATTTCACCTCACGGTGATAGTGTACCCATCCCAGACTGTCAATGTGTATTATCAGACTATTTTGATGTAGGATTTTAAAATTAAAGGCTTAAATGTCCTCTTGAAGCTATATTTCAACTCTGCTTCAGGCTGCTAATTAAAGCCTTACTTTAACTTTTTTTCAGGCTGTTCTAAAAACGAAATCTCCTGTTTAGTCAGACTCATTTCACCTCACGGTGATAGTGTACACATCCCAGACTGTCTCTGGGTATTATCAGGCTATTCTGATGTAGGATTTTAAAATTAAAGGCTTAAATGTCCTCTTGAAGCTATATTTCAACTCTGCTTCAGGCTGCTAATTAAAGCCATACTTTAACTCTTTTTCAGGATGCTCTAAAAACGAAATCTCCTGTTTAGTCAGACTCATTTCACCTCACGGTGACTGTGTACACATCCCAGACTGTCTCTGGTTATTATCAGGCTATTCTGATGTAGGATTTTAAAATTAAAGGCTTAAATGTCCTCTTGAAGCTATATTTCAACTCTGCTTCAGGCTGCTAATTAAAGCCATACTTTAACTCTTTTTCAGGCTGCGCTAAAAACGAAACCTCCTGTTTAGCCAGACTCATTTCACCTCACGGTGATAGTTTACACATCCCAGACTGTCACTGGGTATTATCAGACTATTCTGATGTAGGATTTTAAAATTAAAGTATTAAATGTCCTCTTGAAGCTATATTTCAACTCTGTTTCAGGCTGCTAATTAAGGCCATACTGTAAATCTTTGTCAGGCTGCTCTAAAAACGAAACCTCTTGTTTAGCCAGACTCAGTTCACCTCAAGGTGATAGTGTACACATCCCAGACTGTCAATGGGTATTATCAGACTATTCTGATGTAGGATTTTAAAATTAAAGGCTTAAATGTCCTCTTGAAGCTATATTTCAACTCTGCTTCAGGCTGCTAATTAAAGCCATACTTTAACTCTTTTTCAGGCTGCGCTAAAAACGAAACCTCTTGTTTAGCCAGACTCATTTCACCTCAAGGTGATAGTGTACACATGCCAGACTGTCAATGGGTATTATCAGACTATTCTGATGTAGGATTTTAAAATTAAAGGCTTAAATGTCCTCTTGAAGCTATATTTCAACTCTGTTTCAGGCTGCTAATTAAGGCCATACTGTAACTCTTTGTCAGGCTGCTCTAAAAACGAAACCTCTTGTTTAGCCAGACTCATTTCACCTCAAGGTGATAGTCTACACATCCCATACTGTCACTGGGTCTTATCAGGCTATTCTGATGTAGGATTTTAAAATTAAAGGCTTAAATGTCCTCTTGAAGCTATATTTCAACTCTGCTTCAGGCTGCTAATTAAAGCCATACTGTAACTCTTTTTCAGGCTGCTCTAAAAACGAAAACTCCTGTTTAGCCAGACTCATTTCACCTCACGGTGATAGTGTACACATCACAGACTGTCACTGGGCATTATCAGACTATTCTGATGTAGGATTTTAAAATTAAAGTCTTAAATGTCCTCTTGAAGCTATATTTCAACTCTTTTTCAGGCTGCTAATTAAGGCCATACTGTAACTCTTTGTCAGGCTGCTCTAAAAACGAAATCTCTTGTTTAGCCAGACTCATTTCACCTCAAGGTGATAGTGGACACATCCCAGACTGTCACTGGGTATTATCAGACTATTCTGATGTAGGATTTTAAAATTAAAGGCTTAAATGTCCTCTTGAAGCTATATTTCAAATCTGCTTCAGGCTGCTAATTAAAATCATACTGTAACTCTTTTTCAGGCTGCTCTAAAAAGGAAACTTCCTGTTTATCCAGACTCATTTCACCTCACAGTGATAGTGTACCCATCCCAGACTGTCCCTGGGCATTATCAGACTATTCTGATGTAGGATTTTAAAATTAAAGGCTTAAATGTCCTCTTGAAGCTATATTTCAACTCTGTTTCAGGCTGCTAATTAAGGCCATACTGTAAATCTTTGTCAGGCTGCTCTAAAAACGAAACCTCTTGTTTAGCCAGACTCAGTTCACCTCAAGGTGATAGTGTACACATCCCAGACTGTCAATGGGTATTATCAGACTATTCTGATGTAGGATTTTAAAATTAAAGGCTTAAATGTCCTCTTGAAGCTATATTTCAACTCTGCTTCAGGCTGCTAATTAAAGCCATACTTTAACTCTTTTTCAGGCTGCGCTAAAAACGAAACCTCTTGTTTAGCCAGACTCATTTCACCTCAAGGTGATAGTGTACACATGCCAGACTGTCAATGGGTATTATCAGACTATTCTGATGTAGGATTTTAAAATTAAAGGCTTAAATGTCCTCTTGAAGCTATATTTCAACTCTGTTTCAGGCTGCTAATTAAGGCCATACTGTAACTCTTTGTCAGGCTGCTCTAAAAACGAAACCTCTTGTTTAGCCAGACTCATTTCAACTCAAGGTGATAGTCTACACATCCCATACTGTCACTGGGTCTTATCAGGCTATTCTGATGTAGGATTTTAAAATTAAAGGCTTAAATGTCCTCTTGAAGCTATATTTCAACTCTGCTTCAGGCTGCTAATTAAAGCCATACTGTAACTCTTTTTCAGGCTGCTCTAAAAACGAAAACTCCTGTTTAGCCAGACTCATTTCACCTCACGGTGATAGTGTACACATCACAGACTGTCACTGGGCATTATCAGACTATTCTGATGTAGGATTTTAAAATTAAAGTCTTAAATGTCCTCTTGAAGCTATATTTCAACTCTTTTTCAGGCTGCTAATTAAGGCCATACTGTAACTCTTTGTCAGGCTGCTCTAAAAACGAAATCTCTTGTTTAGCCAGACTCATTTCACCTCAAGGTGATAGTGGACACATCCCAGACTGTCACTGGGTATTATCAGACTATTCTGATGTAGGATTTTAAAATTAAAGGCTTAAATGTCCTCTTGAAGCTATATTTCAAATCTGCTTCAGGCTGCTAATTAAAATCATACTGTAACTCTTTTTCAGGCTGCTCTAAAAAGGAAACTTCCTGTTTAGCCAGACTCATTTCACCTCACAGTGATAGTGTACCCATCCCAGACTGTCCCTGGGCATTATCAGACTATTCTGATGTAGGATTTTAAAATTAAAGGCTTAAATGTCCTCTTGAAGCTATATTTCAACTCTGTTTCAGGCTGCTAATTAAGGCCATACTGTAACTCTTTGTCAGGCTGCTCTAAAAACGAAACCTCTTGTTTAGCCAGACTCATTTCACCTCAAGGTGATAGTCTACACATCCCAGACTGTCACTGGGTATTATCAGGCTATTCTGATGTAGGATTTTACAATTAAAGGCTTAAATGTCCTCTTGAAGCTATATTTCAACTCTGCTTCAGGCTGCTAATTAAAGCCATACTGTAACTCTTTTTCAGGCTGCTCTAAAAACGAAAACTCCTGTTTAGCCAGACTCATTTCACCTCACGGTGATAGTGTACACATCACAGACTGTCACTGGGCATTATCAGACTATTCTGATGTAGGATTTTAAAATTAAAGGCTTACATGTCCTCTTGAAGCTATATTTCAACTCTGTTTCAGGCTGCTAATTAAGGCCATACTGTAACTCTTTGTCAGGCTGCTCTAAAAACGAAACCTCTTGTTTAGCCAGACTCATTTCACCTCAAGGTGATAGTCTACACATCCCATACTGTCACTGGGTCTTATCAGGCTATTCTGATGTAGGATTTTAAAATTAAAGGCTTAAATGTCCTCTTGAAGCTATATTTCAACTCTGCTTCAGGCTGCTAATTAAAGCCATACTGTAACTCTTTTTCAGGCTGCTCTAAAAACGAAAACTCCTGTTTAGCCAGACTCATTTCACCTCACGGTGATAGTGTACACATCACAGACTGTCACTGGGCATTATCAGACTATTCTGATGTAGGATTTTAAAATTAAAGTCTTAAATGTCCTCTTGAAGCTATATTTCAACTCTTTTTCAGGCTGCTAATTAAGGCCATACTGTAACTCTTTGTCAGGCTGCTCTAAAAACAAAATATCTTGTTTAGCCAGACTCATTTCACCTCAAGGTGATAGTGGACACATCCCAGACTGTCACTGGGTATTATCAGACTATTCTGATGTAGGATTTTAAAATTAAAGGCTTAAATGTCCTCTTGAAGCTATATTTCAAATCTGCTTCAGGCTGCTAATTAAAATCATACTGTAACTATTTTTCAGGCTGCTCTAAAAAGGAAACTTCCTGTTTAGCCAGACTCATTTCACCTCACAGTGATAGTGTACCCATCCCAGACTGTCCCTGGGCATTATCAGACTATTCTGATGTAGGATTTTAAAATTAAAGGCTTAAATGTCCTCTTGAAGCTATATTTCAACTCTGTTTCAGGCTGCTAATTAAGGCCATACTGTAACTCTTTGTCAGGCTGCTCTAAAAACGAAACCTCTTGTTTAGCCAGACTCATTTCACCTCAAGGTGATAGTCTACACATCCCATACTGTCACTGGGTCTTATCAGGCTATTCTGATGTAGGATTTTAAAATTAAAGGCTTAAATGTCCTCTTGAAGCTATATTTCAACTCTGCTTCAGGCTGCTAATTAAAGCCATACTGTAACTCTTTGTCAGGCTGCTCTAAAAACGAAATCTCTTGTTTAGCCAGACTCATTTCACCTCAAGGTGATAGTGGACACATCCCAGACTGTCAATGGGTATTATCAGACTATTCTGATGTAGGATTTTAAAATTAAAGTCTTAAATGTCCTCTTGAAGCTATATTTCAACTCTGCTTCAGGCTGCTAATTAAAGCCATACTTTAACTCTTTTTCAGGCTGCTCTAAAAACGAAATCTCCTGTTTAGTCAGACTCATTTCACCTCACGGTGATAGTGTACACATCCCAGACTGTCACTGGGTATTATCAGGCTATTCTGATGTAGGATTTTACAATTAAAGGCTTAAATGTCCTCTTGAAGCTATATTTCAACTCTGTTTCAGGCTGCTAATTAAGGCCATACTGTAACTCTTTGTCAGGCTGCTCTAAAAACGAAACCTCTTGTTTAGCCAGACTCATTTCACCTCAAGGTGATAGTCTACACATCCCAGACTGTCACTGGGTCTTATCAGGCTATTCTGATGTAGGATTTTAAAATTAAAGGCTTAAATGTCCTCTTGAAGCTATATTTCAACTCTGCTTCAGGCTGCTAATTAAAGCCATACTGTAACTCTTTTTCAGGCTGCTCTAAAAACGAAAACTCCTGTTTAGCCAGACTCATTTCACCTCACGGTGATAGTGTACACATCACAGACTGTCACTGGGCATTATCAGACTATTCTGATGTAGGATTTTAAAATTAAAGGCTTAAATGTCCTCTTGAAGCTATATTTCAACTCTGTTTCAGGCTGCTAATTAAGGCCATACTGTAACTCTTTGTCAGGCTGCTCTAAAAACGAAACCTCTTGTTTAGCCAGACTCATTTCACCTCAAGGTGATAGTCTACACATCCCATACTGTCACTGGGTCTTATCAGGCTATTCTGATGTAGGATTTTAAAATTAAAGGCTTAAATGTCCTCTTGAAGCTATATTTCAACTCTGCTTCAGGCTGCTAATTAAAGCCATACTGTAACTCTTTTTCAGGCTGCTCTAAAAACGAAACCTCTTGTTTAGCCAGACTCATTTCACCTCAAGGTGATAGTGGACACATCACAGACTGTCAATGGGTATTATCAGACTATTCTGATGTAGGATTTTAAAATTAAAGGCTTAAATGTCCTCTTGAAGCTATATTTCAACTCTGCATCAGGCTGCTAATTAAATTCATACTGTAACTCTTATTCAGGCTGCTCTAAAAACGAAACCTCCTGTTTAGCCAGACTCATTTCACCTCACGGTGATAGTGTACACATCCCAGACTGTCACTGGGTATTATCAGGCTATTCTGATGTAGGATTTTAAAATTAAAGGCTTAAATGTCCTCTTGAAGCTATATTTCAACTCTGTTTCAGGCTGCTAATTAAGGCCATACTGTAACTCTTTGTCAGGCTGCTCTAAAAACGAAACCTCTTGTTTAGCCAGACTCATTTCACCTCAAGGTGATAGTCTACACATCCCATACTGTCACTGGGTCTTATCAGGCTATTCTGATGTAGGATTTTAAAATTAAAGGCTTAAATGTCCTCTTGAAGCTATATTTCAACTCTGCTTCAGGCTGCTAATTTAAGCCATACTGTAACTCTTTTTCAGGCTGCTCTAAAAACGAAAACTCCTGTTTAGCCAGACTCATTTCACCTCACAGTGATAGTGTACACATCCCAGACTGTCACTGGGTATTATCAGACTATTCTGATGTAGGATTTTAAAATTAAAGTCTTAAATGTCCTCTTGAAGCTATATTTCAACTCTGTTTCAGGCTGCTAATTAAGGCCATACTGTAACTCTTTGTCAGGCTGCTCTAAAAACGAAACCTCTTGTTTAGCCAGACTCATTTCACCTCAAGGTGATAGTGTACACATCCCAGACTGTCAATGGGTATTATCAGACTATTCTGATGTAGGATTTTAAAATTAAAGGCTTAAATGTCCTCTTGAAGCTATATTTCAACTCTGCTTCAGGCTGCTAATTAAAGCCATA
This sequence comes from Zingel zingel, assembly GCA_023566125.1. Taxonomy (NCBI): domain Eukaryota; kingdom Metazoa; phylum Chordata; class Actinopteri; order Perciformes; family Percidae; genus Zingel; species Zingel zingel. The sequence continues at coordinate 49,164 of JAKRKW010000082.1, forward strand.
CTTTAACTCTTTTTCAGGCTGCGCTAAAAACGAAACCTCTTGTTTAGCCAGACTCATTTCACCTCAAGGTGATAGTGTACACATGCCAGACTGTCAATGGGTATTATCAGACTATTATGATGTAGGATTTTAAAATTAAAGGCTTAAATGTCCTCTTGAAGCTATATTTCAACTCTGTTTCAGGCTGCTAATTAAGGCCATACTGTAACTCTTTGTCAGGCTGCTCTAAAAACGAAACCTCTTGTTTAGCCAGACTCATTTCACCTCAAGGTGATAGTGGACACATCCCAGACTGTCAATGGGTATTATCAGACTATTCTGATGTAGGATTTTAAAATTAAAGGCTTAAATGTCCTCTTGAAGCTATATTTCAACTCTGCATCAGGCTGCTAATTAAATTCATACTGTAACTCTTATTCAGGCTGCTCTAAAAACGAAACCTCCTGTTTAGCCAGACTCATTTCACCTCACGGTGATAGTGTACACATCCCAGACTGTCACTGGGTATTATCAGGCTATTCTGATGTAGGATTTTAAAATTAAAGGCTTAAATGTCCTCTTGAAGCTATATTTCAACTCTGTTTCAGGCTGCTAATTAAGGCCATACTGTAACTCTTTGTCAGGCTGCTCTAAAAACGAAACCTCTTGTTTAGCCAGACTCATTTCACCTCAAGGTGATAGTCTACACATCCCAGACTGTCACTGGGTATTATCAGACTATTCTGATGTAGGATTTTAAAATTAAAGGCTTAAATGTCCTCTTGAAGCTATATTTCAACTCTGCATCAGGCTGCTAATTAAATTCATACTGTAACTCTTATTCAGGCTGCTCTAAAAACGAAACCTCCTGTTTAGCCAGACTCATTTCACCTCACGGTGATAGTGTACACATCCCAGACTGTCACTGGGTATTATCAGGCTATTCTGATGTAGGATTTTAAAATTAAAGGCTTAAATGTCCTCTTGAAGCTATATTTCAACTCTGTTTCAGGCTGCTAATTAAGGCCATACTGTAACTCTTTGTCAGGCTGCTCTAAAAACGAAACCTCTTGTTTAGCCAGACTCATTTCACCTCAAGGTGATAGTCTACACATCCCAGACTGTCACTGGGTATTATCAGACTATTCTGATGTAGGATTTTAAAATTAAAGGCTTAAATGTCCTCTTGAAGTTATATTTCAACTCTGCTTCAGGCTGCTAATTAAAGACATACTTTAACTCTTTTTCAGGCTGCGCTAAAAACGAAACCTCCGGTTTAGCCAGACTCATTTCACCTCACGGTGATAGTGTACCCATCCCAGACTGTCAATGTGTATTATCAGACTATTTTGATGTAGGATTTTAAAATTAAAGGCTTAAATGTCCTCTTGAAGCTATATTTCAACTCTGCTTCAGGCTGCTAATTAAAGCCTTACTTTAACTTTTTTTCAGGCTGTTCTAAAAACGAAATCTCCTGTTTAGTCAGACTCATTTCACCTCACGGTGATAGTGTACACATCCCAGACTGTCTCTGGGTATTATCAGGCTATTCTGATGTAGGATTTTAAAATTAAAGGCTTAAATGTCCTCTTGAAGCTATATTTCAACTCTGCTTCAGGCTGCTAATTAAAGCCATACTTTAACTCTTTTTCAGGCTGCGCTAAAAACGAAACCTCCGGTTTAGCCAGACTCATATCACCTCACGGTGATAGTGTACCCATCCCAGACTGTCACTGTGTATTATCAGACTATTCTGATGTAGGATTTTAAAATTAAAGGCTTAAATGTCCTCTTGAAGCTATATTTCAACTCTGCTTCAGGCTGCTAATTAAAGCCATACTTTAACTCTTTTTCAGGCTGCGCTAAAAACGAAACCTCTTGTTTAGCCAGACTCATTTCACCTCAAGGTGATAGTGTACACATGCCAGACTGTCAATGGGTATTATCAGACTATTATGATGTAGGATTTTAAAATTAAAGGCTTAAATGTCCTCTTGAAGCTATATTTCAACTCTGTTTCAGGCTGCTAATTAAGGCCATACTGTAACTCTTTGTCAGGCTGCTCTAAAAACGAAACCTCTTGTTTAGCCAGACTCATTTCACCTCAAGGTGATAGTGGACACATCCCAGACTGTCAATGGGTATTATCAGACTATTCTGATGTAGGATTTTAAAATTAAAGGCTTAAATGTCCTCTTGAAGCTATATTTCAACTCTGCATCAGGCTGCTAATTAAATTCATACTGTAACTCTTATTCAGGCTGCTCTAAAAACGAAACCTCCTGTTTAGCCAGACTCATTTCACCTCACGGTGATAGTGTACACATCCCAGACTGTCACTGGGTATTATCAGGCTATTCTGATGTAGGATTTTAAAATTAAAGGCTTAAATGTCCTCTTGAAGCTATATTTCAACTCTGTTTCAGGCTGCTAATTAAGGCCATACTGTAACTCTTTGTCAGGCTGCTCTAAAAACGAAACCTCTTGTTTAGCCAGACTCATTTCACCTCAAGGTGATAGTCTACACATCCCAGACTGTCACTGGGTATTATCAGACTATTCTGATGTAGGATTTTAAAATTAAAGGCTTAAATGTCCTCTTGAAGCTATATTTCAACTCTGCATCAGGCTGCTAATTAAATTCATACTGTAACTCTTATTCAGGCTGCTCTAAAAACGAAACCTCCTGTTTAGCCAGACTCATTTCACCTCACGGTGATAGTGTACACATCCCAGACTGTCACTGGGTATTATCAGGCTATTCTGATGTAGGATTTTAAAATTAAAGGCTTAAATGTCCTCTTGAAGCTATATTTCAACTCTGTTTCAGGCTGCTAATTAAGGCCATACTGTAACTCTTTGTCAGGCTGCTCTAAAAACGAAACCTCTTGTTTAGCCAGACTCATTTCACCTCAAGGTGATAGTCTACACATCCCAGACTGTCACTGGGTATTATCAGACTATTCTGATGTAGGATTTTAAAATTAAAGGCTTAAATGTCCTCTTGAAGTTATATTTCAACTCTGCTTCAGGCTGCTAATTAAAGACATACTTTAACTCTTTTTCAGGCTGCGCTAAAAACGAAACCTCCGGTTTAGCCAGACTCATTTCACCTCACGGTGATAGTGTACCCATCCCAGACTGTCAATGTGTATTATCAGACTATTTTGATGTAGGATTTTAAAATTAAAGGCTTAAATGTCCTCTTGAAGCTATATTTCAACTCTGCTTCAGGCTGCTAATTAAAGCCTTACTTTAACTTTTTTTCAGGCTGTTCTAAAAACGAAATCTCCTGTTTAGTCAGACTCATTTCACCTCACGGTGATAGTGTACACATCCCAGACTGTCTCTGGGTATTATCAGGCTATTCTGATGTAGGATTTTAAAATTAAAGGCTTAAATGTCCTCTTGAAGCTATATTTCAACTCTGCTTCAGGCTGCTAATTAAAGCCATACTTTAACTCTTTTTCAGGATGCTCTAAAAACGAAATCTCCTGTTTAGTCAGACTCATTTCACCTCACGGTGACTGTGTACACATCCCAGACTGTCTCTGGTTATTATCAGGCTATTCTGATGTAGGATTTTAAAATTAAAGGCTTAAATGTCCTCTTGAAGCTATATTTCAACTCTGCTTCAGGCTGCTAATTAAAGCCATACTTTAACTCTTTTTCAGGCTGCGCTAAAAACGAAACCTCCTGTTTAGCCAGACTCATTTCACCTCACGGTGATAGTTTACACATCCCAGACTGTCACTGGGTATTATCAGACTATTCTGATGTAGGATTTTAAAATTAAAGTATTAAATGTCCTCTTGAAGCTATATTTCAACTCTGTTTCAGGCTGCTAATTAAGGCCATACTGTAAATCTTTGTCAGGCTGCTCTAAAAACGAAACCTCTTGTTTAGCCAGACTCAGTTCACCTCAAGGTGATAGTGTACACATCCCAGACTGTCAATGGGTATTATCAGACTATTCTGATGTAGGATTTTAAAATTAAAGGCTTAAATGTCCTCTTGAAGCTATATTTCAACTCTGCTTCAGGCTGCTAATTAAAGCCATACTTTAACTCTTTTTCAGGCTGCGCTAAAAACGAAACCTCTTGTTTAGCCAGACTCATTTCACCTCAAGGTGATAGTGTACACATGCCAGACTGTCAATGGGTATTATCAGACTATTCTGATGTAGGATTTTAAAATTAAAGGCTTAAATGTCCTCTTGAAGCTATATTTCAACTCTGTTTCAGGCTGCTAATTAAGGCCATACTGTAACTCTTTGTCAGGCTGCTCTAAAAACGAAACCTCTTGTTTAGCCAGACTCATTTCACCTCAAGGTGATAGTCTACACATCCCATACTGTCACTGGGTCTTATCAGGCTATTCTGATGTAGGATTTTAAAATTAAAGGCTTAAATGTCCTCTTGAAGCTATATTTCAACTCTGCTTCAGGCTGCTAATTAAAGCCATACTGTAACTCTTTTTCAGGCTGCTCTAAAAACGAAAACTCCTGTTTAGCCAGACTCATTTCACCTCACGGTGATAGTGTACACATCACAGACTGTCACTGGGCATTATCAGACTATTCTGATGTAGGATTTTAAAATTAAAGTCTTAAATGTCCTCTTGAAGCTATATTTCAACTCTTTTTCAGGCTGCTAATTAAGGCCATACTGTAACTCTTTGTCAGGCTGCTCTAAAAACGAAATCTCTTGTTTAGCCAGACTCATTTCACCTCAAGGTGATAGTGGACACATCCCAGACTGTCACTGGGTATTATCAGACTATTCTGATGTAGGATTTTAAAATTAAAGGCTTAAATGTCCTCTTGAAGCTATATTTCAAATCTGCTTCAGGCTGCTAATTAAAATCATACTGTAACTCTTTTTCAGGCTGCTCTAAAAAGGAAACTTCCTGTTTATCCAGACTCATTTCACCTCACAGTGATAGTGTACCCATCCCAGACTGTCCCTGGGCATTATCAGACTATTCTGATGTAGGATTTTAAAATTAAAGGCTTAAATGTCCTCTTGAAGCTATATTTCAACTCTGTTTCAGGCTGCTAATTAAGGCCATACTGTAAATCTTTGTCAGGCTGCTCTAAAAACGAAACCTCTTGTTTAGCCAGACTCAGTTCACCTCAAGGTGATAGTGTACACATCCCAGACTGTCAATGGGTATTATCAGACTATTCTGATGTAGGATTTTAAAATTAAAGGCTTAAATGTCCTCTTGAAGCTATATTTCAACTCTGCTTCAGGCTGCTAATTAAAGCCATACTTTAACTCTTTTTCAGGCTGCGCTAAAAACGAAACCTCTTGTTTAGCCAGACTCATTTCACCTCAAGGTGATAGTGTACACATGCCAGACTGTCAATGGGTATTATCAGACTATTCTGATGTAGGATTTTAAAATTAAAGGCTTAAATGTCCTCTTGAAGCTATATTTCAACTCTGTTTCAGGCTGCTAATTAAGGCCATACTGTAACTCTTTGTCAGGCTGCTCTAAAAACGAAACCTCTTGTTTAGCCAGACTCATTTCAACTCAAGGTGATAGTCTACACATCCCATACTGTCACTGGGTCTTATCAGGCTATTCTGATGTAGGATTTTAAAATTAAAGGCTTAAATGTCCTCTTGAAGCTATATTTCAACTCTGCTTCAGGCTGCTAATTAAAGCCATACTGTAACTCTTTTTCAGGCTGCTCTAAAAACGAAAACTCCTGTTTAGCCAGACTCATTTCACCTCACGGTGATAGTGTACACATCACAGACTGTCACTGGGCATTATCAGACTATTCTGATGTAGGATTTTAAAATTAAAGTCTTAAATGTCCTCTTGAAGCTATATTTCAACTCTTTTTCAGGCTGCTAATTAAGGCCATACTGTAACTCTTTGTCAGGCTGCTCTAAAAACGAAATCTCTTGTTTAGCCAGACTCATTTCACCTCAAGGTGATAGTGGACACATCCCAGACTGTCACTGGGTATTATCAGACTATTCTGATGTAGGATTTTAAAATTAAAGGCTTAAATGTCCTCTTGAAGCTATATTTCAAATCTGCTTCAGGCTGCTAATTAAAATCATACTGTAACTCTTTTTCAGGCTGCTCTAAAAAGGAAACTTCCTGTTTAGCCAGACTCATTTCACCTCACAGTGATAGTGTACCCATCCCAGACTGTCCCTGGGCATTATCAGACTATTCTGATGTAGGATTTTAAAATTAAAGGCTTAAATGCCCTCTTGAAGCTATATTTCAACTCTGTTTCAGGCTGCTAATTAAGGCCATACTGTAACTCTTTGTCAGGCTGCTCTAAAAACGAAACCTCTTGTTTAGCCAGACTCATTTCACCTCAAGGTGATAGTCTACACATCCCAGACTGTCACTGGGTATTATCAGGCTATTCTGATGTAGGATTTTACAATTAAAGGCTTAAATGTCCTCTTGAAGCTATATTTCAACTCTGCTTCAGGCTGCTAATTAAAGCCATACTGTAACTCTTTTTCAGGCTGCTCTAAAAACGAAAACTCCTGTTTAGCCAGACTCATTTCACCTCACGGTGATAGTGTACACATCACAGACTGTCACTGGGCATTATCAGACTATTCTGATGTAGGATTTTAAAATTAAAGGCTTAAATGTCCTCTTGAAGCTATATTTCAACTCTGTTTCAGGCTGCTAATTAAGGCCATACTGTAACTCTTTGTCAGGCTGCTCTAAAAACGAAACCTCTTGTTTAGCCAGACTCATTTCACCTCAAGGTGATAGTCTACACATCCCATACTGTCACTGGGTCTTATCAGGCTATTCTGATGTAGGATTTTAAAATTAAAGGCTTAAATGTCCTCTTGAAGCTATATTTCAACTCTGCTTCAGGCTGCTAATTAAAGCCATACTGTAACTCTTTTTCAGGCTGCTCTAAAAACGAAAACTCCTGTTTAGCCAGACTCATTTCACCTCACGGTGATAGTGTACACATCACAGACTGTCACTGGGCATTATCAGACTATTCTGATGTAGGATTTTAAAATTAAAGTCTTAAATGTCCTCTTGAAGCTATATTTCAACTCTTTTTCAGGCTGCTAATTAAGGCCATACTGTAACTCTTTGTCAGGCTGCTCTAAAAACAAAATCTCTTGTTTAGCCAGACTCATTTCACCTCAAGGTGATAGTGGACACATCCCAGACTGTCACTGGGTATTATCAGACTATTCTGATGTAGGATTTTAAAATTAAAGGCTTAAATGTCCTCTTGAAGCTATATTTCAAATCTGCTTCAGGCTGCTAATTAAAATCATACTGTAACTATTTTTCAGGCTGCTCTAAAAAGGAAACTTCCTGTTTAGCCAGACTCATTTCACCTCACAGTGATAGTGTACCCATCCCAGACTGTCCCTGGGCATTATCAGACTATTCTGATGTAGGATTTTAAAATTAAAGGCTTAAATGTCCTCTTGAAGCTATATTTCAACTCTGTTTCAGGCTGCTAATTAAGGCCATACTGTAACTCTTTGTCAGGCTGCTCTAAAAACGAAACCTCTTGTTTAGCCAGACTCATTTCACCTCAAGGTGATAGTCTACACATCCCATACTGTCACTGGGTCTTATCAGGCTATTCTGATGTAGGATTTTAAAATTAAAGGCTTAAATGTCCTCTTGAAGCTATATTTCAACTCTGCTTCAGGCTGCTAATTAAAGCCATACTGTAACTCTTTGTCAGGCTGCTCTAAAAACGAAATCTCTTGTTTAGCCAGACTCATTTCACCTCAAGGTGATAGTGGACACATCCCAGACTGTCACTGGGTATTATCAGACTATTCTGATGTAGGATTTTAAAATTAAAGGCTTAAATGTCCTCTTGAAGCTATATTTCAAATCTGCTTCAGGCTGCTAATTAAAATCATACTGTAACTCTTTTTCAGGCTGCTCTAAAAAGGAAACTTCCTGTTTAGCCAGACTCATTTCACCTCACAGTGATAGTGTACCCATCCCAGACTGTCCCTGGGCATTATCAGACTATTCTGATGTAGGATTTTAAAATTAAAGGCTTAAATGTCCTCTTGAAGCTATATTTCAACTCTGTTTCAGGCTGCTAATTAAGGCCATACTGTAACTCTTTGTCAGGCTGCTCTAAAAACGAAACATCTTGTTTAGCCAGACTCATTTCACCTCAAGCTGATAGTGTACACATCCCAGACTGTCAATGGGTATTATCAGACTATTCTGATGTAGGATTTTAAAATTAAAGTCTTAAATGTCCTCTTGAAGCTATATTTCAACTCTGCTTCAGGCTGCTAATTAAAGCCATACTTTAACTCTTTTTCAGGCTGCTCTAAAAACGAAATCTCCTGTTTAGTCAGACTCATTTCACCTCACGGTGATAGTGTACACATCCCAGACTGTCACTGGGTATTATCAGGCTATTCTGATGTAGGATTTTACAATTAAAGGCTTAAATGTCCTCTTGAAGCTATATTTCAACTCTGTTTCAGGCTGCTAATTAAGGCCATACTGTAACTCTTTGTCAGGCTGCTCTAAAAACGAAACCTCTTGTTTAGCCAGACTCATTTCACCTCAAGGTGATAGTCTACACATCCCAGACTGTCATTGGGTATTATCAGACTATTCTAATGTAGGATTTTAAAATTAAAGGCTTAAATGTCCTCTTGAAGCTATATTTCAACTCTGCTTCAGGCTGCTAATTAAAGCCATACTGTAACTCTTTTTCAGGCTGCTCTAAAAAACGAAAACTCCTGTTTAGCCAGACTCATTTCACCTCACGGTGATAGTGTACACATCACAGACTGTCACTGGGCATTATCAGACTATTCTGATGTAGGATTTTAAAATTAAAGGCTTAAATGTCCTCTTGAAGCTATATTTCAACTCTGTTTCAGGCTGCTAATTAAGGCCATACTGTAACTCTTTGTCAGGCTGCTCTAAAAACGAAACCTCTTGTTTAGCCAGACTCATTTCACCTCAAGGTGATAGTCTACACATCCCATACTGTCACTGGGTCTTATCAGGCTATTCTGATGTAGGATTTTAAAATTAAAGGCTTAAATGTCCTCTTGAAGCTATATTTCAACTCTGCTTCAGGCTGCTAATTAAAGCCATACTGTAACTCTTTTTCAGGCTGCTCTAAAAACGAAAACTCCTGTTTAGCCAGACTCATTTCACCTCACGGTGATAGTGTACACATCACAGACTGTCACTGGGCATTATCAGACTATTCTGATGTAGGATTTTAAAATTAAAGTCTTAAATGTCCTCTTGAAGCTATATTTCAACTCTTTTTCAGGCTGCTAATTAAGGCCATACTGTAACTCTTTGTCAGGCTGCTCTAAAAACGAAATCTCTTGTTTAGCCAGACTCATTTCACCTCAAGGTGATAGTGGACACATCCCAGACTGTCACTGGGTATTATCAGACTATTCTGATGTAGGATTTTAAAATTAAAGGCTTAAATGTCCTCTTGAAGCTATATTTCAAATCTGCTTCAGGCTGCTAATTAAAATCATACTGTAACTCTTTTTCAGGCTGCTCTAAAAAGGAAACTTCCTGTTTAGCCAGACTCATTTCACCTCACAGTGATAGTGTACCCATCCCAGACTGTCCCTGGGCATTATCAGACTATTCTGATGTAGGATTTTAAAATTAAAGGCTTAAATGTCCTCTTGAAGCTATATTTCAACTCTGTTTCAGGCTGCTAATTAAGGCCATACTGTAACTCTTTGTCAGGCTGCTCTAAAAACGAAACCTCTTGTTTAGCCAGACTCATTTCACCTCAAGGTGATAGTCTACACATCCCATACTGTCACTGGGTCTTATCAGGCTATTCTGATGTAGGATTTTAAAATTAAAGGCTTAAATGTCCTCTTGAAGCTATATTTCAACTCTGCTTCAGGCTGCTAATTTAAGCCATACTGTAACTCTTTTTCAGGCTGCTCTAAAAACGAAAACTCCTGTTTAGCCAGACTCATTTCACCTCACAGTGATAGTGTACACATCCCAGACTGTCACTGGGTATTATCAGACTATTCTGATGTAGGATTTTAAAATTAAAGTCTTAAATGTCCTCTTGAAGCTATATTTCAACTCTGTTTCAGGCTGCTAATTAAGGCCATACTGTAACTCTTTGTCAGGCTGCTCTAAAAACGAAACCTCTTGTTTAGCCAGACTCATTTCACCTCAAGCTGATAGTGTACACATCCCAGACTGTCAATGGGTATTATCAGACTATTCTGATGTAGGATTTTAAAATTAAAGTCTTAAATGTCCTCTTGAAGCTATATTTCAACTCTGCTTCAGGCTGCTAATTAAAGCCATACTTTAACTCTTTTTCAGGCTGCTCTAAAAACGAAATCTCCTGTTTAGTCAGACTCATTTCACCTCACGGTGATAGTGTACACATCCCAGACTGTCACTGGGTATTATCAGGCTATTCTGATGTAGGATTTTACAATTAAAGGCTTAAATGTCCTCTTGAAGCTATATTTCAACTCTGTTTCAGGCTGCTAATTAAGGCCATACTGTAACTCTTTGTCAGGCTGCTCTAAAAACGAAACCTCTTGTTTAGCCAGACTCATTTCACCTCAAGGTGATAGTCTACACATCCCAGACTGTCACTGGGTCTTATCAGGCTATTCTGATGTAGGATTTTAAAATTAAAGGCTTAAATGTCCTCTTGAAGCTATATTTCAACTCTGATTCAGGCTGCTAATTAAAGCCATACTTTAACTCTTTTTCAGGCTTCTCTAAAAACGAAACCTCCTGTTTAGCCAGACTCATTTCACCTCACGGTGATAGTTTACACATCCCAGACTGTCACTGGGTATTATCAGACTATTCTAATGTAGGATTTTAAAATTAAAGGCTTAAATGTCCTCTTGAAGCTATATTTCAACTCTGCTTCAGGCTGCTAATTAAAGCCATACTGTAACTCTTTTTCAGGCTGCTCTAAAAACGAAAACTTCTGTTTAGCCAGACTCATTTCACCTCACGGTGATAGTGTACACATCACAGACTGTCACTGGGCATTATCAGACTATTCTGATGTAGGATTTTAAAATTAAAGGCTTAAATGTCCTCTTGAAGCTATATTTCAACTCTGTTTCAGGCTGCTAATTAAGGCCATACTGTAACTCTTTGTCAGGCTGCTCTAAAAACGAAACCTCTTGTTTAGCCAGACTCATTTCACCTCAAGGTGATAGTCTACACATCCCATACTGTCACTGGGTCTTATCAGGCTATTCTGATGTAGGATTTTAAAATTAAAGGCTTAAATGTCCTCTTGAAGCTATATTTCAACTCTGCTTCAGGCTGCTAATTAAAGCCATACTGTAACTCTTTTTCAGGCTGCACTAAAAACGAAAACTCCTGTTTAGCCAGACTCATTTCACCTCACGGTGATAGTGTACACATCACAGACTGTCACTGGGCATTATCAGACTATTCTGATGTAGGATTTTAAAATTAAAGTCTTAAATGTCCTCTTGAAGCTATATTTCAACTCTTTTTCAGGCTGCTAATTAAGGCCATACTGTAACTCTTTGTCAGGCTGCTCTAAAAACGAAATCTCTTGTTTAGCCAGACTCATTTCACCTCAAGGTGATAGTGGACACATCCCAGACTGTCACTGGGTATTATCAGACTATTCTGATGTAGGATTTTAAAATTAAAGGCTTAAATGTCCTCTTGAAGCTATATTTCAAATCTGCTTCAGGCTGCTAATTAAAATCATACTGTAACTCTTTTTCAGGCTGCTCTAAAAAGGAAACTTCCTGTTTAGCCAGACTCATTTCACCTCACAGTGATAGTGTACCCATCCCAGACTGTCACTGGGTATTATCAGACTATTCTGATGTAGGATTTTAAAATTAAAGTCTTAAATGTCCTCTTGAAGCTATATTTCAACTCTGTTTCAGGCTGCTAATTAAGGCCATACTGTAACTCTTTGTCAGGCTGCTCTAAAAACGAAACCTCTTGTTTAGCCAGACTCATTTCACCTCAAGCTGATAGTGTACACATCCCAGACTGTCAATGGGTATTATCAGACTATTCTGATGTAGGATTTTAAAATTAAAGTCTTAAATGTCCTCTTGAAGCTATATTTCAACTCTGCTTCAGGCTGCTAATTAAAGCCATACTTTAACTCTTTTTCAGGCTGCTCTAAAAACGAAATCTCCTGTTTAGTCAGACTCATTTCACCTCACGGTGATAGTGTACACATCCCAGACTGTCACTGGGTATTATCAGGCTATTCTGATGTAGGATTTTACAATTAAAGGCTTAAATGTCCTCTTGAAGCTATATTTCAACTCTGTTTCAGGCTGCTAATTAAGGCCATACTGTAACTCTTTGTCAGGCTGCTCTAAAAACGAAACCTCTTGTTTAGCCAGACTCATTTCACCTCAAGGTGATAGTCTACACATCCCAGACTGTCACTGGGTCTTATCAGGCTATTCTGATGTAGGATTTTAAAATTAAAGGCTTAAATGTCCTCTTGAAGCTATATTTCAACTCTGATTCAGGCTGCTAATTAAAGCCATACTTTAACTCTTTTTCAGGCTGCTCTAAAAACGAAACCTCCTGTTTAGCCAGACTCATTTCACCTCACGGTGATAGTTTACACATCCCAGACTGTCACTGGGTATTATCAGACTATTCTAATGTAGGATTTTAAAATTAAAGGCTTAAATGTCCTCTTGAAGCTATATTTCAACTCTGCTTCAGGCTGCTAATTAAAGCCATACTGTAACTCTTTTTCAGGCTGCTCTAAAAACGAAAACTCCTGTTTAGCCAGACTCATTTCACCTCACGGTGATAGTGTACACATCCCAGACTGTCACTGGGTATTATCAGACTATTCTGATGTAGGATTTTAAAATTAAAGTCTTAAATGTCCTCTTGAAGCTATATTTCAACTCTGCTTCAGGCTGCTAATTAAAGCCATACTTTAACTCTTTTTCAGGCTGCTCTAAAAACGAAATCTCCTGTTTAGTCAGACTCATTTCACCTCACGGTGATAGTGTACACATCCCAGACTGTCACTGGGTATTATCAGGCTATTCTGATGTAGGATTTTACAATTAAAGGCTTAAATGTCCTCTTGAAGCTATATTTCAACTCTGTTTCAGGCTGCTAATTAAGGCCATACTGTAACTCTTTGTCAGGCTGCTCTAAAAACGAAACCTCTTGTTTAGCCAGACTCATTTCACCTCAAGGTGATAGTCTACACATCCCAGACTGTCACTGGGTATTATCAGACTATTCTGATGTAGGATTTTAAAATTAAAGGCTTAAATGTCCTCTTGAAGCTATATTTCAAATCTGCTTCAGGCTGCTAATTAAAATCATACTGTAACTCTTTTTCAGGCTGCTCTAAAAAGGAAACTTCCTGTTTAGCCAGACTCATTTCACCTCACAGTGATAGTGTACCCATCCCAGACTGTCCCTGGGCATTATCAGACTATTCTGATGTAGGATTTTAAAATTAAAGGCTTAAATGTCCTCTTGAAGCTATATTTCAACTCTGTTTCAGGCTGCTAATTAAGGCCATACTGTAACTCTTTGTCAGGCTGCTCTAAAAACGAAACCTCTTGTTTAGCCAGACTCATTTCACCTCAAGGTGATAGTCTACACATCCCATACTGTCACTGGGTCTTATCAGGCTATTCTGATGTAGGATTTTAAAATTAAAGTCTTAAATGTCCTCTTGAAGCTATATTTCAACTCTGCTTCAGGCTGCTAATTAAAGCCATACTTTAACTCTTTTTCAGGCTGCTCTAAAAACGAAATCTCCTGTTTAGTCAGACTCATTTCACCTCACGGTGATAGTGTACACATCCCAGACTGTCACTGGGTATTATCAGGCTATTCTGATGTAGGATTTTACAATTAAAGGCTTAAATGTCCTCTTGAAGCTATATTTCAACTCTGTTTCAGGCTGCTAATTAAGGCCATACTGTAACTCTTTGTCAGGCTGCTCTAAAAACGAAACCTCTTGTTTAGCCAGACTCATTTCACCTCAAGGTGATAGTCTACACATCCCAGACTGTCACTGGGTCTTATCAGGCTATTCTGATGTAGGATTTTAAAATTAAAGGCTTAAATGTCCTCTTGAAGCTATATTTCAACTCTGATTCAGGCTGCTAATTAAAGCCATACTTTAACTCTTTTTCAGGCTGCTCTAAAAACGAAACCTCCTGTTTAGCCAGACTCATTTCACCTCACGGTGATAGTTTACACATCCCAGACTGTCACTGGGTATTATCAGACTATTCTAATGTAGGATTTTAAAATTAAAGGCTTAAATGTCCTCTTGAAGCTATATTTCAACTCTGCTTCAGGCTGCTAATTAAAGCCATACTGTAACTCTTTTTCAGGCTGCTCTAAAAACGAAAACTCCTGTTTAGCCAGACTCATTTCACCTCACGGTGATAGTGTACACATCCCAGACTGTCACTGGGTATTATCAGACTATTCTGATGTAGGATTTTAAAATTAAAGTCTTAAATGTCCTCTTGAAGCTATATTTCAACTCTGCTTCAGGCTGCTAATTAAAGCCATACTTTAACTCTTTTTCAGGCTGCTCTAAAAACGAAATCTCCTGTTTAGTCAGACTCATTTCACCTCACGGTGATAGTGTACACATCCCAGACTGTCACTGGGTATTATCAGGCTATTCTGATGTAGGATTTTACAATTAAAGGCTTAAATGTCCTCTTGAAGCTATATTTCAACTCTGTTTCAGGCTGCTAATTAAGGCCATACTGTAACTCTTTGTCAGGCTGCTCTAAAAACGAAACCTCTTGTTTAGCCAGACTCATTTCACCTCAAGGTGATAGTCTACACATCCCAGACTGTCACTGGGTATTATCAGACTATTCTGATGTAGGATTTTAAAATTAAAGGCTTAAATGTCCTCTTGAAGCTATATTTCAAATCTGCTTCAGGCTGCTAATTAAAATCATACTGTAACTCTTTTTCAGGCTGCTCTAAAAAGGAAACTTCCTGTTTAGCCAGACTCATTTCACCTCACAGTGATAGTGTACCCATCCCAGACTGTCCCTGGGCATTATCAGACTATTCTGATGTAGGATTTTAAAATTAAAGGCTTAAATGTCCTCTTGAAGCTATATTTCAACTCTGTTTCAGGCTGCTAATTAAGGCCATACTGTAACTCTTTGTCAGGCTGCTCTAAAAACGAAACCTCTTGTTTAGCCAGACTCATTTCACCTCAAGGTGATAGTCTACACATCCCATACTGTCACTGGGTCTTATCAGGCTATTCTGATGTAGGATTTTAAAATTAAAGGCTTAAATGTCCTCTTGAAGCTATATTTCAACTCTGCTTCAGGCTGCTAATTTAAGCCATACTGTAACTCTTTTTCAGGCTGCTCTAAAAACGAAAACTCCTGTTTAGCCAGACTCATTTCACCTCACAGTGATAGTGTACACATCCCAGACTGTCACTGGGTATTATCAGACTATTCTGATGTAGGATTTTAAAATTAAAGTCTTAAATGTCCTCTTGAAGCTATATTTCAACTCTGTTTCAGGCTGCTAATTAAGGCCATACTGTAACTCTTTGTCAGGCTGCTCTAAAAACGAAACCTCTTGTTTAGCCAGACTCATTTCACCTCAAGCTGATAGTGTACACATCCCAGACTGTCAATGGGTATTATCAGACTATTCTGATGTAGGATTTTAAAATTAAAGTCTTAAATGTCCTCTTGAAGCTATATTTCAACTCTGCTTCAGGCTGCTAATTAAAGCCATACTTTAACTCTTTTTCAGGCTGCTCTAAAAACGAAATCTCCTGTTTAGTCAGACTCATTTCACCTCACGGTGATAGTGTACACATCCCAGACTGTCACTGGGTATTATCAGGCTATTCTGATGTAGGATTTTACAATTAAAGGCTTAAATGTCCTCTTGAAGCTATATTTCAACTCTGTTTCAGGCTGCTAATTAAGGCCATACTGTAACTCTTTGTCAGGCTGCTCTAAAAACGAAACCTCTTGTTTAGCCAGACTCATTTCACCTCAAGGTGATAGTCTACACATCCCAGACTGTCACTGGGTCTTATCAGGCTATTCTGATGTAGGATTTTAAAATTAAAGGCTTAAATGTCCTCTTGAAGCTATATTTCAACTCTGATTCAGGCTGCTAATTAAAGCCATACTTTAACTCTTTTTCAGGCTGCTCTAAAAACGAAACCTCCTGTTTAGCCAGACTCATTTCACCTCACGGTGATAGTTTACACATCCCAGACTGTCACTGGGTATTATCAGACTATTCTAATGTAGGATTTTAAAATTAAAGGCTTAAATGTCCTCTTGAAGCTATATTTCAACTCTGCTTCAGGCTGCTAATTAAAGCCATACTGTAACTCTTTTTCAGGCTGCTCTAAAAACGAAAACTTCTGTTTAGCCAGACTCATTTCACCTCACGGTGATAGTGTACACATCACAGACTGTCACTGGGCATTATCAGACTATTCTGATGTAGGATTTTAAAATTAAAGGCTTAAATGTCCTCTTGAAGCTATATTTCAACTCTGTTTCAGGCTGCTAATTAAGGCCATACTGTAACTCTTTGTCAGGCTGCTCTAAAAACGAAACCTCTTGTTTAGCCAGACTCATTTCACCTCAAGGTGATAGTCTACACATCCCATACTGTCACTGGGTCTTATCAGGCTATTCTGATGTAGGATTTTAAAATTAAAGGCTTAAATGTCCTCTTGAAGCTATATTTCAACTCTGCTTCAGGCTGCTAATTAAAGCCATACTGTAACTCTTTTTCAGGCTGCTCTAAAAACGAAATCTCTTGTTTAGCCAGACTCATTTCACCTCAAGGTGATAGTGGACACATCCCAGACTGTCACTGGGTATTATCAGACTATTCTGATGTAGGATTTTAAAATTAAAGGCTTAAATGTCCTCTTGAAGCTATATTTCAAATCTGCTTCAGGCTGCTAATTAAAATCATACTGTAACTCTTTTTCAGGCTGCTCTAAAAAGGAAACTTCCTGTTTAGCCAGACTCATTTCACCTCACAGTGATAGTGTACCCATCCCAGACTGTCACTGGGTATTATCAGACAATTCTGATGTAGGATTTTAAAATTAAAGTCTTAAATGTCCTCTTGAAGCTATATTTCAACTCTGTTTCAGGCTGCTAATTAAGGCCATACTGTAACTCTTTGTCAGGCTGCTCTAAAAACGAAACCTCTTGTTTAGCCAGACTCATTTCACCTCAAGCTGATAGTGTACACATCCCAGACTGTCAATGGGTATTATCAGACTATTCTGATGTAGGATTTTAAAATTAAAGTCTTAAATGTCCTCTTGAAGCTATATTTCAACTCTGCTTCAGGCTGCTAATTAAAGCCATACTTTAACTCTTTTTCAGGCTGCTCTAAAAACGAAATCTCCTGTTTAGTCAGACTCATTTCACCTCACGGTGATAGTGTACACATCCCAGACTGTCACTGGGTATTATCAGGCTATTCTGATGTAGGATTTTACAATTAAAGGCTTAAATGTCCTCTTGAAGCTATATTTCAACTCTGTTTCAGGCTGATAATTAAGGCCATACTGTAACTCTTTGTCAGGCTGCTCTAAAAACGAAACCTCTTGTTTAGCCAGACTCATTTCACCTCAAGGTGATAGTCTACACATCCCAGACTGTCACTGGGTCTTATCAGGCTATTCTGATGTAGGATTTTAAAATTAAAGGCTTAAATGTCCTCTTGAAGCTATATTTCAACTCTGATTCAGGCTGCTAATTAAAGCCATACTTTAACTCTTTTTCAGGCTGCTCTAAAAACGAAACCTCCTGTTTAGCCAGACTCATTTCACCTCACGGTGATAGTTTACACATCCCAGACTGTCACTGGGTATTATCAGACTATTCTAATGTAGGATTTTAAAATTAAAGGCTTAAATGTCCTCTTGAAGCTATATTTCAACTCTGCTTCAGGCTGCTAATTAAAGCCATACTGTAACTCTTTTTCAGGCTGCTCTAAAAACGAAAACTCCTGTTTAGCCAGACTCATTTCACCTCACGGTGATAGTGTACACATCACAGACTGTCACTGGGCATTATCAGACTATTCTGATGTAGGATTTTAAAATTAAAGGCTTAAATGTCCTCTTGAAGCTATATTTCAACTCTGTTTCAGGCTGCTAATTAAGGCCATACTGTAACTCTTTGTCAGGCTGCTCTAAAAACGAAACCTCTTGTTTAGCCAGACTCATTTCACCTCAAGGTGATAGTCTACACATCCCATACTGTCACTGGGTCTTATCAGGCTATTCTGATGTAGGATTTTAAAATTAAAGGCTTAAATGTCCTCTTGAAGCTATATTTCAACTCTGCTTCAGGCTGCTAATTAAAGCCATACTGTAACTCTTTTTCAGGCTGCTCTAAAAACGAAAACTCCTGTTTAGCCAGACTCATTTCACCTCACGGTGATAGTGTACACATCACAGACTGTCACTGGGCATTATCAGACTATTCTGATGTAGGATTTTAAAATTAAAGTCTTAAATGTCCTCTTGAAGCTATATTTCAACTCTTTTTCAGGCTGCTAATTAAGGCCATACTGTAACTCTTTGTCAGGCTGCTCTAAAAACGAAATCTCTTGTTTAGCCAGACTCATTTCACCTCAAGGTGATAGTGGACACATCCCAGACTGTCACTGGGTATTATCAGACTATTCTGATGTAGGATTTTAAAATGAAAGGCTTAAATGTCCTCTTGAAGCTATATTTCAAATCTGCTTCAGGCTGCTAATTAAAATCATACTGTAACTCTTTTTCAGGCTGCTCTAAAAAGGAAACTTCCTGTTTAGCCAGACTCATTTCACCTCACAGTGTTAGTGTACCCATCCCAGACTGTCCCTGGGCATTATCAGACTATTCTGATGTAGGATTTTAAAATTAAAGGCTTAAATGTCCTCTTGAAGCTATATTTCAACTCTGTTTCAGGCTGCTAATTAAGGCCATACTGTAACTCTTTGTCAGGCTGCTCTAAAAACGAAACCTCTTGTTTAGCCAGACTCATTTCACCTCAAGGTGATAGTCTACACATCCCATACTGTCACTGGGTCTTATCAGGCTATTCTGATGTAGGATTTTAAAATTAAAGGCTTAAATGTCCTCTTGAAGCTATATTTCAACTCTGCTTCAGGCTGCTAATTAAAGCCATACTTTAACTCTTTTTCAGGCTGCTCTAAAAACGAAATCTCCTGTTTAGTCAGACTCATTTCACCTCACGGTGATAGTGTACACATCCCAGACTGTCACTGGGTATTATCAGGCTATTCTGATGTAGGATTTTACAATTAAAGGCTTAAATGTCCTCTTGAAGCTATATTTCAACTCTGTTTCAGGCTGCTAATTAAGGCCATACCGTAACTCTTTGTCAGGCTGCTCTAAAAACGAAACCTATTGTTTAGCCAGACTCATTTCACCTCAAGGTGATAGTCTACACATCCCAGACTGTCACTGGGTCTTATCAGGCTATTCTGATGTAGGATTTTAAAATTAAAGGCTTAAATGTCCTCTT
The DNA here is from genome assembly GCA_023566125.1 of Zingel zingel. Lineage (NCBI taxonomy): Eukaryota > Metazoa > Chordata > Actinopteri > Perciformes > Percidae > Zingel > Zingel zingel. The sequence continues at coordinate 68,714 of JAKRKW010000082.1, forward strand.
GAAGCTATATTTCAACTCTGATTCAGGCTGCTAATTAAAGCCATACTTTAACTCTTTTTCAGGCTGCTCTAAAAACGAAACCTCCTGTTTAGCCAGACTCATTTCACCTCACGGTGATAGTTTACACATCCCAGACTGTCACTGGGTATTATCAGACTATTCTAATGTAGGATTTTAAAATTAAAGGCTTAAATGTCCTCTTGAAGCTATATTTCAACTCTGCTTCAGGCTGCTAATTAAAGCCATACTGTAACTCTTTTTCAGGCTGCTCTGAAAACGAAAACTCCTGTTTAGCCAGACTCATTTCACCTCACGGTGATAGTGTACACATCACAGACTGTCACTGGGCATTATCAGACTATTCTGATGTAGGACTTTAAAATTAAAGGCTTAAATGTCCTCTTGAAGCTATATTTCAAATCTGCTTCAGGCTGCTAATTAAAATCATACTGTAACTCTTTTTCAGGCTGCTCTAAAAAGGAAACTTCCTGTTTAGCCAGACTCATTTCACCTCACAGTGATAGTGTACCCATCCCAGACTGTCCCTGGGCATTATCAGACTATTCTGATGTAGGATTTTAAAATTAAAGGCTTAAATGTCCTCTTGAAGCTATATTTCAACTCTGTTTCAGGCTGCTAATTAAGGCCATACTGTAACTCTTTGTCAGGCTGCTCTAAAAACGAAACCTCTTGTTTAGCCAGACTCATTTCACCTCAAGGTGATAGTCTACACATCCCATACTGTCACTGGGTCTTATCAGGCTATTCTGATGTAGGATTTTAAAATTAAAGGCTTAAATGTCCTCTTGAAGCTATATTTCAACTCTGCTTCAGGCTGCTAATTAAAGCCATACTTTAACTCTTTTTCAGGCTGCTCTAAAAACGAAATCTCCTGTTTAGTCAGACTCATTTCACCTCACGGTGATAGTGTACACATCCCAGACTGTCACTGGGTATTATCAGGCTATTCTGATGTAGGATTTTACAATTAAAGGCTTAAATGTCCTCTTGAAGCTATATTTCAACTCTGTTTCAGGCTGCTAATTAAGGCCATACCGTAACTCTTTGTCAGGCTGCTCTAAAAACGAAACCTATTGTTTAGCCAGACTCATTTCACCTCAAGGTGATAGTCTACACATCCCAGACTGTCACTGGGTCTTATCAGGCTATTCTGATGTAGGATTTTAAAATTAAAGGCTTAAATGTCCTCTTGAAGCTATATTTCAACTCTGATTCAGGCTGCTAATTAAAGCCATACTTTAACTCTTTTTCAGGCTGCTCTAAAAACGAAACCTCCTGTTTAGCCAGACTCATTTCACCTCACGGTGATAGTTTACACATCCCAGACTGTCACTGGGTATTATCAGACTATTCTAATGTAGGATTTTAAAATTAAAGGCTTAAATGTCCTCTTGAAGCTATATTTCAACTCTGCTTCAGGCTGCTAATTAAAGCCATACTGTAACTCTTTTTCAGGCTGCTCTGAAAACGAAAACTCCTGTTTAGCCAGACTCATTTCACCTCACGGTGATAGTGTACACATCACAGACTGTCACTGGGCATTATCAGACTATTCTGATGTAGGACTTTAAAATTAAAGGCTTAAATGTCCTCTTGAAGCTATATTTCAAATCTGCTTCAGGCTGCTAATTAAAATCATACTGTAACTCTTTTTCAGGCTGCTCTAAAAAGGAAACTTCCTGTTTAGCCAGACTCATTTCACCTCACAGTGATAGTGTACCCATCCCAGACTGTCCCTGGGCATTATCAGACTATTCTGATGTAGGATTTTAAAATTAAAGGCTTAAATGTCCTCTTGAAGCTATATTTCAACTCTGTTTCAGGCTGCTAATTAAGGCCATACTGTAACTCTTTGTCAGGCTGCTCTAAAAACGAAACCTCTTGTTTAGCCAGACTCATTTCACCTCAAGGTGATAGTCTACACATCCCATACTGTCACTGGGTCTTATCAGGCTATTCTGATGTAGGATTTTAAAATTAAAGGCTTAAATGTCCTCTTGAAGCTATATTTCAACTCTGCTTCAGGCTGCTAATTTAAGCCATACTGTAACTCTTTTTCAGGCTGCTCTAAAAACGAAAACTCCTGTTTAGCCAGACTCATTTCACCTCACAGTGATAGTGTACACATCCCAGACTGTCACTGGGTATTATCAGACTATTCTGATGTAGGATTTTAAAATTAAAGTCTTAAATGTCCTCTTGAAGCTATATTTCAACTCTGTTTCAGGCTGCTAATTAAGGCCATACTGTAACTCTTTGTCAGGCTGCTCTAAAAACGAAACCTCTTGTTTAGCCAGACTCATTTCACCTCAAGCTGATAGTGTACACATCCCAGACTGTCAATGGGTATTATCAGACTATTCTGATGTAGGATTTTAAAATTAAAGTCTTAAATGTCCTCTTGAAGCTATATTTCAACTCTGCTTCAGGCTGCTAATTAAAGCCATACTTTAACTCTTTTTCAGGCTGCTCTAAAAACGAAATATCCTGTTTAATCAGACTCATTTCACCTCACGGTGATAGTGTACACATCCCAGACTGTCACTGGGTATTATCAGGCTATTCTGATGTAGGATTTTACAATTAAAGGCTTAAATGTCCTCTTGAAGCTATATTTCAACTCTGTTTCAGGCTGCTAATTAAGGCCATACTGTAACTCTTTGTCAGGCTGCTCTAAAAACGAAACCTCTTGTTTAGCCAGACTCATTTCACCTCAAGGTGATAGTCTACACATCCCAGACTGTCACTGGGTCTTATCAGGCTATTCTGATGTAGGATTTTAAAATTAAAGGCTTAAATGTCCTCTTGAAGCTATATTTCAACTCTGATTCAGGCTGCTAATTAAAGCCATACTTTAACTCTTTTTCAGGCTGCTCTAAAAACGAAACCTCCTGTTTAGCCAGACTCATTTCACCTCCCGGTGATAGTTTACACATCCCAGACTGTCACTGGGTATTATCAGACTATTCTAATGTAGGATTTTAAAATTAAAGGCTTACATGTCCTCTTGAAGCTATATTTCAACTCTGCTTCAGGCTGCTAATTAAAGCCATACTGTAACTCTTTTTCAGGCTGCTCTAAAAACGAAAACTCCTGTTTAGCCAGACTCATTTCACCTCACGGTGATAGTGTACACATCACAGACTGTCACTGGGCATTATCAGACTATTCTGATGTAGGATTTTAAAATTAAAGGCTTAAATGTCCTCTTGAAGCTATATTTCAACTCTGTTTCAGGCTGCTAATTAAGGCCATACTGTAACTCTTTGTCAGGCTGCTCTAAAAACGAAACCTCTTGTTTAGCCAGACTCATTTCACCTCAAGGTGATAGTCTACACATCCCATACTGTCACTGGGTCTTATCAGGCTATTCTGATGTAGGATTTTAAAATTAAAGGCTTAAATGTCCTCTTGAAGCTATATTTCAACTCTGCTTCAGGCTGCTAATTTAAGCCATACTGTAACTCTTTTTCAGGCTGCTCTAAAAACGAAAACTCCTGTTTAGCCAGACTCATTTCACCTCACAGTGATAGTGTACACATCCCAGACTGTCACTGGGTATTATCAGACTATTCTGATGTAGGATTTTAAAATTAAAGTCTTAAATGTCCTCTTGAAGCTATATTTCAACTCTGTTTCAGGCTGCTAATTAAGGCCATACTGTAACTCTTTGTCAGGCTGCTCTAAAAACGAAACCTCTTGTTTAGCCAGACTCATTTCAACTCAAGGTGATAGTGTACACATCCCAGACTGTCAATGGGTATTATCAGACTATTCTGATGTAGGATTTTAAAATTAAAGGCTTAAATGTCCTCTTGAAGCTATATTTCAACTCTGCTTCAGGCTGCTAATTAAAGCCATACTTTAACTCTTTTTCAGGCTGCGCTAAAAACGAAACCTCTTGTTTAGCCAGACTCATTTCACCTCAAGGTGATAGTGTACACATGCCAGACTGTCAATGGGTATTATCAGACTATTATGATGTAGGATTTTAAAATTAAAGGCTTAAATGTCCTCTTGAAGCTATATTTCAACTCTGCATCAGGCTGCTAATTAAATTCATACTGTAACTCTTATTCAGGCTGCTCTAAAAACGAAACCTCCTGTTTAGCCAGACTCATTTCACCTCACGGTGATAGTGTACACATCCCAGACTGTCACTGGGTATTATCAGGCTATTCTGATGTAGGATTTTAAAATTAAAGGCTTAAATGTCCTCTTGAAGCTATATTTCAACTCTGTTTCAGGCTGCTAATTAAGGCCATACTGTAACTCTTTGTCAGGCTGCTCTAAAAACGAAACCTCTTGTTTAGCCAGACTCATTTCACCTCAAGGTGATAGTCTACACATCCCAGACTGTCACTGGGTATTATCAGACTATTCTGATGTAGGATTTTAAAATTAAAGGCTTAAATGTCCTCTTGAAGCTATATTTCAACTCTGCATCAGGCTGCTAATTAAATTCATACTGTAACTCTTATTCAGGCTGCTCTAAAAACGAAACCTCCTGTTTAGCCAGACTCATTTCACCTCACGGTGATAGTGTACACATCCCAGACTGTCACTGGGTATTATCAGGCTATTCTGATGTAGGATTTTAAAATTAAAGGCTTAAATGTCCTCTTGAAGCTATATTTCAACTCTGTTTCAGGCTGCTAATTAAGGCCATACTGTAACTCTTTGTCAGGCTGCTCTAAAAACGAAACCTCTTGTTTAGCCAGACTCATTTCACCTCAAGGTGATAGTCTACACATCCCAGACTGTCACTGGGTATTATCAGACTATTCTGATGTAGGATTTTAAAATTAAAGGCTTAAATGTCCTCTTGAAGCTATATTTCAACTCTGCTTCAGGCTGCTAATTAAAGACATACTTTAACTCTTTTTCAGGCTGCGCTAAAAACGAAACCTCCGGTTTAGCCAGACTCATTTCACCTCACGGTGATAGTGTACCCATCCCAGACTGTCAATGTGTATTATCAGACTATTCTGATGTAGGATTTTAAAATTAAAGGCTTAAATGTCCTCTTGAAGCTATATTTCAACTCTGCTTCAGGCTGCTAATTAAAGCCTTACTTTAACTTTTTTTCAGGCTGTTCTAAAAACGAAATCTCCTGTTTAGTCAGACTCATTTCACCTCACGGTGATAGGGTACACATCCCAGACTGTCTCTGGGTATTATCAGGCTATTCTGATGTAGGATTTTAAAATTAAAGGCTTAAATGTCCTCTTGAAGCTATATTTCAACTCTGCTTCAGGCTGCTAATTAAAGCCATACTTTAACTCTTTTTCAGGCTGCGCTAAAAACGAAACCTCCTGTTTAGCCAGACTCATTTCACCTCACGGTGATAGTTTACACATCCCAGACTGTCACTGGGTATTATCAGACTATTCTGATGTAGGATTTTAAAATTAAAGTATTAAATGTCCTCTTGAAGCTATATTTCAACTCTGTTTCAGGCTGCTAATTAAGGCCATACTGTAAATCTTTGTCAGGCTGCTCTAAAAACGAAACCTCTTGTTTAGTCAGACTCATTTCACCTCACGGTGATAGGGTACACATCCCAGACTGTCTCTGGGTATTATCAGGCTATTCTGATGTAGGATTTTAAAATTAAAGGCTTAAATGTCCTCTTGAAGCTATATTTCAACTCTGCTTCAGGCTGCTAATTAAAGCCATACTTTAACTCTTTTTCAGGCTGCGCTAAAAACGAAACCTCTTGTTTAGCCAGACTCATTTCACCTCAAGGTGATAGTGTACACATGCCAGACTGTCAATGGGTATTATCAGACTATTCTGATGTAGGATTTTAAAATTAAAGGCTTAAATGTCCTCTTGAAGCTATATTTCAACTCTGTTTCAGGCTGCTAATTAAGGCCATACTGTAACTCTTTGTCAGGCTGCTCTAAAAACGAAACCTCTTGTTTAGCCAGACTCATTTCACCTCAAGGTGATAGTCTACACATCCCAGACTGTCACTGGGTCTTATCAGGCTATTCTGATGTAGGATTTTAAAATTAAAGGCTTAAATGTCCTCTTGAAGCTATATTTCAACTCTGATTCAGGCTGCTAATTAAAGCCATACTTTAACTCTTTTTCAGGCTGCGCTAAAAACGAAACCTCCTGTTTAGCCAGACTCATTTCACCTCACGGTGATAGTTTACACATCCCAGACTGTCACTGGGTATTATCAGACTATTCTGATGTAGGATTTTAAAATTAAAGGCTTAAATGTCCTCTTGAAGCTATATTTCAACTCTGCTTCAGGCTGCTAATTAAAGCCATACTGTAACTCTTTTTCAGGCTGCTCTAAAAACGAAAACTCCTGTTTAGCCAGACTCATTTCACCTCACGGTGATAGTGTACACATCACAGACTGTCACTGGGCATTATCAGACTATTCTGATGTAGGATTTTAAAATTAAAGTCTTAAATGTCCTCTTGAAGCTATATTTCAACTCTTTTTCAGGCTGCTAATTAAGGCCATACTGTAACTCTTTGTCAGGCTGCTCTAAAAACGAAACCTCTTGTTTAGCCAGACTCATTTCACCTCAAGGTGATAGTGGACACATCCCAGACTGTCACTGGGTATTATCAGACTATTCTGATGTAGGATTTTAAAATTAAAGGCTTAAATGTCCTCTTGAAGCTATATTTCAAATCTGCTTCAGGCTGCTAATTAAAATCATACTGTAACTCTTTTTCAGGCTGCTCTAAAAAGGAAACTTCCTGTTTAGCCAGACTCATTTCACCTCACGGTGATAGTGTACCCATCACAGACTGTCCCTGGGCATTATCAGACTATTCTGATGTAGGATTTTAAAATTAAAGGCTTATATGTCCTCTTGAAGCTATATTTCAACTCTGTTTCAGGCTGCTAATTTAAGCCATACTGTAACTCTATTTCAGGCTGCTCTAAAAACGAAAACTCCTGTTTAGCCAGACTCATTTCACCTCACAGTGATAGTGTACACATCCCAGACTGTCACTGGGTATTATCAGACTATTCTGATGTAGGATTTTAAAATTAAAGTCTTAAATGTCCTCTTGAAGCTATATTTCAACTCTGCTTCAGGCTGCTAATTAAAGCCATACTTTAACTCTTTTTCAGGCTGCGCTAAAAACGAAACATCTTGTTTAGCCAGACTCATTTCACCTCAAGGTGATAGTGTACACATGCCAGACTGTCAATGGGTATTATCAGACTATTCTGATGTAGGATTTTAAAATTAAAGGCTTAAATGTCCTCTTGAAGCTATATTTCAACTCTGTTTCAGGCTGCTAATTAAGGCCATACTGTAACTCTTTGTCAGGCTGCTCTAAAAACGAAACCTCTTGTTTAGCCAGACTCATTTCACCTCAAGGTGATAGTGGACACATCCCAGACTGTCAATGGGTATTATCAGACTATTCTGATGTAGGATTTTAAAATTAAAGGCTTAAATGTCCTCTTGAAGCTATATTTCAACTCTGCATCAGGCTGCTAATTAAATTCATACTGTAACTCTTATTCAGGCTGCTCTAAAAACGAAACCTCCTGTTTAGCCAGACTCATTTCACCTCACGGTGATAGTGTACACATCCCAGACTGTCTCTGGTTATTATCAGGCTATTCTGATGTAGGATTTTAAAATTAAAGGCTTATATGTCCTCTTGAAGCTATATTTCAACTCTGTTTCAGGCTGATAATTAAGGCCATACTGTAACTCTTTGTCAGGCTGCTCTAAAAACGAAACCTCTTGTTTAGCCAGACTCATTTCACCTCAAGGTGATAGTCTACACATCCCATACTGTCACTGGGTCTTATCAGGCTATTCTGATGTAGGATTTTAAAATTAAAGGCTTAAATGTCCTCTTGAAGCTATATTTCAACTCTGTTTCAGGCTGCTAATTTAAGCCATACTGTAACTCTATTTCAGGCTGCTCTAAAAACGAAAACTCCTGTTTAGCCAGACTCATTTCACCTCACAGTGATAGTGTACACATCCCAGACTGTCACTGGGTATTATCAGACTATTCTGATGTAGGATTTTAAAATTAAAGTCTTAAATGTCCTCTTGAAGCTATATTTCAACTCTGCTTCAGGCTGCTAATTAAAGCCATACTTTAACTCTTTTTCAGGCTGCGCTAAAAACGAAACATCTTGTTTAGCCAGACTCATTTCACCTCAAGGTGATAGTGTACACATGCCAGACTGTCAATGGGTATTATCAGACTATTCTGATGTAGGATTTTAAAATTAAAGGCTTAAATGTCCTCTTGAAGCTATATTTCAACTCTGTTTCAGGCTGCTAATTAAGGCCATACTGTAACTCTTTGTCAGGCTGCTCTAAAAACGAAACCTCTTGTTTAGCCAGACTCATTTCACCTCAAGGTGATAGTGGACACATCCCAGACTGTCAATGGGTATTATCAGACTATTCTGATGTAGGATTTTAAAATTAAAGGCTTAAATGTCCTCTTGAAGCTATATTTCAACTCTGCATCAGGCTGCTAATTAAATTCATACTGTAACTCTTATTCAGGCTGCTCTAAAAACGAAACCTCCTGTTTAGCCAGACTCATTTCACCTCACGGTGATAGTGTACACATCCCAGACTGTCTCTGGTTATTATCAGGCTATTCTGATGTAGGATTTTAAAATTAAACGCTTAAATATCCTCTTGAAGCTATATTTCAACTCTGCTTCAGGCTGCTAATTAAAGCCATACTTTAACTCTTTTTCAGGCTGCGCTAAAAACGAAACCTCCTGTTTAGCCAGACTCATTTCACCTCACGGTGATAGTTTACACATCCCAGACTGTCACTGGGTATTATCAGACTATTCTGATGTAGGATTTTAAAATTAAAGTATTAAATGTCCTCTTGAAGCTATATTTCAACTCTGCTTCAGGCTGCTAATTAAAGCCATACTTTAACTCTTTTTCAGGCTGCGCTAAAAACGAAACCTCCTGTTTAGCCAGACTCATTTCACCTCACGGTGATAGTTTACACATCCCAGACTGTCACTGGGTATTATCAGACTATTCTGATGTAGGATTTTAAAATTAAAGGCTTAAATATCCTCTTGAAGCTATATTTCAACTCTGCTTCAGGCTGCTAATTAAAGTCATACTGTAACTCTTTTTCAGGCTGCTCTAAAAACGAAACCTCCTGTTTAGCCAGACTCATTTCACCTCACGGTGATAGTGTACACATCCCAGACTGTCACTGGGTATTATCAGACTATTCTGATGTAGGCTTTTAAAATTAAAGTCTTAAATGTCCTCTTGAAGCTATATTTCAACTCTGTTTCAGGCTGCTAATTAAGGCCATACTGTAACTCTTTGTCAGGCTGCTCTAAAAACGAAACCTCTTGTTTAGCCAGACTCATTTCACCTCAAGGAAATAGTGGACACATCCCAGACTGTCAATGGGTATTATCAGACTATTCTGATGTAGGATTTTAAAATTAAAGGCTTAAATGTCCTCTTGAAGCTATATTTCAACTCTGCTTCAGGCTGCTAATTAAAGTCATACTGTAACTCTTATTCAGGCTGCTCTAAAAACGAAACCTCCTGTTTAGCCAGACTCATTTCACCTCAAGGTGATAGTGGACACATCTCAGACTGTCACTGGGTATTATCAGACTATTCTGATGTAGGATTTTAAAATTAAAGGCTTAAATGTCCTCTTGAAGCTATATTTCAACTCTGCTTCAGGCTGCTAATTAAAGCCATACTTTAACTCTTTTTCAGGCTGCGCTAAAAACGAAACCTCCTGTTTAGCCAGACTCATTTCACCTCACGGTGATAGTTTACACATCCCAGACTGTCACTGGGTATTATCAGACTATTCTGATGTAGGATTTTAAAATTAAAGGCTTAAATATCCTCTTGAAGCTATATTTCAACTCTGCTTCAGGCTGCTAATTAAAGTCATACTGTAACTCTTTTTCAGGCTGCTCTAAAAACGAAACCTCCTGTTTAGCCAGACTCATTTCACCTCACGGTGATAGTGTACACATCCCAGACTGTCACTGGGTATTATCAGACTATTCTGATGTAGGCTTTTAAAATTAAAGTCTTAAATGTCCTCTTGAAGCTATATTTCAACTCTGTTTCAGGCTGCTAATTAAGGCCATACTGTAACTCTTTGTCAGGCTGCTCTAAAAACGAAATCTCTTGTTTAGCCAGACTCATTTCACCTCAAGGTGATAGTGGACACATCCCAGACTGTCAATGGGTATTATCAGACTATTCTGATGTAGGATTTTAAAATTAAAGGCTTAAATGTCCTCTTGAAGCTATATTTCAACTCTGCTTCAGGCTGCTAATTAAAGTCATACTGTAACTCTTATTCAGGCTGCTCTAAAAACGAAACCTCCTGTTTAGCCAGACTCATTTCACCTCAAGGTGATAGTGGACACATCTCAGACTGTCACTGGGTATTATCAGACTATTCTGATGTAGGATTTTAAAATTAAAGGCTTAAATGTCCTCTTGAAGCTATATTTCAAATCTGCTTCAGGTTGCTAATTAAAGTCATACAGTAACTCTTTTTCAGGCTGCTCTAAAAACGAAACCTCCTGTTTAGTCAGACTCATTTCACCTCACGGTGATAGTGTACCCATCCCAGACTGTCCCTGGGCATTATCAGATTATTCTGATGTAGGATTTTAAAATTAAAGGCTTAAATGTCCTCTTGAAGCTATATTTCAACTCTGTTTCAGGCTGCTAATTAAGGCCATACTGTAACTCTTTGTCAGGCTGCTCTAAAAACGAAACCTCTTGTTTAGCCAGACTCATTTCACCTCAAGGTGATAGTCTACACATCCCAGACTGTCACTGGGTCTTATCAGGCTATTCTGATGTAGGATTTTAAAATTAAAGGCTTAAATGTCCTCTTGAAGCTATATTTCAACTCTGCTTCAGGCTGCTAATTAAAGTCATACTGTAACTCTTATTCAGGCTGCTCTAAAAACGAAACCTCCTGTTTAGCCAGACTCATTTCACCTCAAGGTGATAGTGTACCCATCCCAGACTGTCACTGGGCATTATCAGACTATTCTGATGTAGGATTTTAAAATTAAAGTCTTAAATGTCCTCTTGAAGCTATATTTCAACTCTGCTTCAGGCTGCTAATTTAAGCCATACTGTAACTCTTTTTGAGGCTGCTCTAAAAACGAAAACTCCTGTTTAGCCAGACTCATTTCACCTCACGTTGATAGTGTACACATCCCAGACTGTCACTGGGCATTATCAGACTATTCTGATGTAGGATTTTAAAATTAAAGTCTTAAATGTCCTCTTGAAGCTATATTTCAACTCTGCTTCAGGCTGCTAATTAAAGTCATACTGTAACTCTTATTCAGGCTGCTCTAAAAACGAAACCTCCTGTTTAGCCAGACTCATTTCACCTCAAGGTGATAGTGGACACATCTCAGACTGTCACTGGGTATTATCAGACTATTCTGATGTAGGATTTTAAAATTAAAGGCTTAAATGTCCTCTTGAAGCTATATTTCAAATCTGCTTCAGGTTGCTAATTAAAGTCATACAGTAACTCTTTTTCAGGCTGCTCTAAAAACGAAACCTCCTGTTTAGCCAGACTCATTTCAACTCACGGTGATAGTGTACCCATCCCAGACTGTCCCTGGGCATTATCAGATTATTCTGATGTAGGATTTTAAAATTAAAGGCTTAAATGTCCTCTTGAAGCTATATTTCAACTCTGTTTCAGGCTGCTAATTAAGGCCATACTGTAACTCTTTGTCAGGCTGCTCTAAAAACGAAACCTCTTGTTTAGCCAGACTCATTTCACCTCAAGGTGATAGTCTACACATCCCAGACTGTCACTGGGTCTTATCAGGCTATTCTGATGTAGGATTTTAAAATTAAAGGCTTAAATGTCCTCTTGAAGCTATATTTCAACTCTGCTTCAGGCTGCTAATTAAAGTCATACTGTAACTCTTATTCAGGCTGCTCTAAAAACGAAACCTCCTGTTTAGCCAGACTCATTTCACCTCACGGTGATAGTGTACCCATCCCAGACTGTCACTGGGCATTATCAGACTATTCTGATGTAGGATTTTAAAATTAAAGTCTTAAATGTCCTCTTGAAGCTATATTTCAACTCTGCTTCAGGCTGCTAATTTAAGCCATACTGTAACTCTTTTTCAGGCTGCTCTAAAAACGAAAACTCCTGTTTAGCCAGACTCATTTCACCTCACGTTGATAGTGTACACATCCCAGACTGTCACTGGGCATTATCAGACTATTCTGATGTAGGATTTTAAAATTAAAGTCTTAAATGTCCTCTTGAAGCTATATTTCAACTCTGCTTCAGGCTGCTAATTAAAGCCATACTTTAACTCTTTTTCAGGCTGCGCTAAAAACGAAACATCTTGTTTAGCCAGACTCATTTCACCTCAAGGTGATAGTGTACACATGCCAGACTGTCAATGGGTATTATCAGACTATTCTGATGTAGGATTTTAAAATTAAAGGCTTAAATGTCCTCTTGAAGCTATATTTCAACTCTGTTTCAGGCTGCTAATTAAGGCCATACTGTAACTCTTTGTCAGGCTGCTCTAAAAACGAAACCTCTTGTTTAGCCAGACTCATTTCACCTCAAGGTGATAGTGGACACATCCCAGACTGTCAATGGGTATTATCAGACTATTCTGATGTAGGATTTTAAAATTAAAGGCTTAAATGTCCTCTTGAAGCTATATTTCAACTCTGCATCAGGCTGCTAATTAAATTCATACTGTAACTCTTATTCAGGCTGCTCTAAAAACGAAACCTCCTGTTTAGCCAGACTCATTTCACCTCACGGTGATAGTGTACACATCCCAGACTGTCTCTGGTTATTATCAGGCTATTCTGATGTAGGATTTTAAAATTAAACGCTTAAATATCCTCTTGAAGCTATATTTCAACTCTGCTTCAGGCTGCTAATTAAAGCCATACTTTAACTCTTTTTCAGGCTGCGCTAAAAACGAAACCTCCTGTTTAGCCAGACTCATTTCACCTCACGGTGATAGTTTACACATCCCAGACTGTCACTGGGTATTATCAGACTATTCTGATGTAGGATTTTAAAATTAAAGTATTAAATGTCCTCTTGAAGCTATATTTCAACTCTGCTTCAGGCTGCTAATTAAAGCCATACTTTAACTCTTTTTCAGGCTGCGCTAAAAACGAAACCTCCTGTTTAGCCAGACTCATTTCACCTCACGGTGATAGTTTACACATCCCAGACTGTCACTGGGTATTATCAGACTATTCTGATGTAGGATTTTAAAATTAAAGGCTTAAATATCCTCTTGAAGCTATATTTCAACTCTGCTTCAGGCTGCTAATTAAAGTCATACTGTAACTCTTTTTCAGGCTGCTCTAAAAACGAAACATCCTGTTTAGCCAGACTCATTTCACCTCACGGTGATAGTGTACACATCCCAGACTGTCACTGGGTATTATCAGACTATTCTGATGTAGGCTTTTAAAATTAAAGTCTTAAATGTCCTCTTGAAGCTATATTTCAACTCTGTTTCAGGCTGCTAATTAAGGCCATACTGTAACTCTTTGTCAGGCTGCTCTAAAAACGAAACCTCTTGTTTAGCCAGAATCATTTCACCTCAAGGTGATAGTGGACACATCCCAGACTGTCAATGTGTATTATCAGACTATTCTGATGTAGGATTTTAAAATTAAAGGCTTAAATGTCCTCTTGAAGCTATATTTCAACTCTGCTTCAGGCTGCTAATTAAAGCCATACTTTAACTCTTTTTCAGGCTGCGCTAAAAACGAAACCTCCTGTTTAGCCAGACTCATTTCACCTCACGGTGATAGTTTACACATCCCAGACTGTCACTGGGTATTATCAGACTATTCTGATGTAGGATTTTAAAATTAAAGGCTTAAATATCCTCTTGAAGCTATATTTCAACTCTGCTTCAGGCTGCTAATTAAAGTCATACTGTAACTCTTTTTCAGGCTGCTCTAAAAACGAAACCTCCTGTTTAGCCAGACTCATTTCACCTCACGGTGATAGTGTACACATCCCAGACTGTCACTGGGTATTATCAGACTATTCTGATGTAGGCTTTTAAAATTAAAGTCTTAAATGTCCTCTTGAAGCTATATTTCAACTCTGTTTCAGGCTGCTAATTAAGGCCATACTGTAACTCTTTGTCAGGCTGCTCTAAAAACGAAACCTCTTGTTTAGCCAGACTCATTTCACCTCAAGGTGATAGTGGACACATCCCAGACTGTCAATGGGTATTATCAGACTATTCTGATGTAGGATTTTAAAATTAAAGGCTTAAATGTCCTCTTGAAGCTATATTTCAACTCTGCTTCAGGCTGCTAATTAAAGCCATACTTTAACTCTTTTTCAGGCTGCGCTAAAAACGAAACCTCCTGTTTAGCCAGACTCATTTCACCTCACGGTGATAGTTTACACATCCCAGACTGTCACTGGGTATTATCAGACTATTCTGATGTAGGATTTTAAAATTAAAGGCTTAAATATCCTCTTGAAGATATATTTCAACTCTGCTTCAGGCTGCTAATTAAAGTCATACTGTAACTCTTTTTCAGGCTGCTCTAAAAACGAAACCTCCTGTTTAGCCAGACTCATTTCACCTCACGGTGATAGTGTACCCATCCCAGACTGTCCCTGGGCATTATCAGATTATTCTGATGTAGGATTTTAAAATTAAAGGCTTAAATGTCCTCTTGAAGCTATATTTCAACTCTGTTTCAGGCTGCTAATTAAGGCCATACTGTAACTCTTTGTCAGGCTGCTCTAAAAACGAAACCTCTTGTTTAGCCAGACTCATTTCACCTCAAGGTGATAGTCTACACATCCCAGACTGTCACTGGGTCTTATCAGGCTATTCTGATGTAGGATTTTAAAATTAAAGGCTTAAATGTCCTCTTGAAGCTATATTTCAACTCTGCTTCAGGCTGCTAATTAAAGTCATACTGTAACTCTTATTCAGGCTGCTCTAAAAACGAAACCTCCTGTTTAGCCAGACTCATTTCACCTCACGGTGATAGTGTACCCATCCCAGACTATCACTGGGCATTATCAGACTATTCTGATGTAGGATTTTAAAATTAAAGTCTTAAATGTCCTCTTGAAGCTATATTTCAACTCTGCTTCAGGCTGCTAATTTAAGCCATACTGTAACTCTTTTTCAGGCTGCTCTAAAAACGAAAACTCCTGTTTAGCCAGACTCATTTCACCTCACGTTGATAGTGTACACATCCCAGACTGTCACTGGGCATTATCAGACTATTCTGATGTAGGATTTTAAAATTAAAGTCTTAAATGTCCTCTTGAAGCTATATTTCAACTCTGCTTCAGGCTGCTAATTAAAGTCATACTGTAACTCTTATTCAGGCTGCTCTAAAAACGAAACCTCCTGTTTAGCCAGACTCATTTCACCTCAAGGTGATAGTGGACACATCTCAGACTGTCACTGGGTATTATCAGACTATTCTGATGTAGGATTTCAAAATTAAAGGCTTAAATGTCCTCTTGAAGCTATATTTCATATCTGCTTCAGGATGCTAATTAAAGTCATACAGTAACTCTTTTTTAGGCTGCTCTAAAAACGAAACCTCCTGTTTAGCCAGACTCATTTCACCTCACGGTGATAGTGTACCCATCCCAGACTGTCCCTGGGCATTATCAGATTATTCTGATGTAGGATTTTAAAATTAAAGGCTTAAATGTCCTCTTGAAGCTATATTTCAACTCTGTTTCAGGCTGCTAATTAAGGCCATACTGTAACTCTTTGTCAGGCTGCTCTAAAAACGAAACCTCTTGTTTAGCCAGACTCATTTCACCTCAAGGTGATAGTCTACACATCCCAGACTGTCACTGGGTCTTATCAGGCTATTCTGATGTAGGATTTTAAAATTAAAGGCTTAAATGTCCTCTTGAAGCTATATTTCAACTCTGCTTCAGGCTGCTAATTAAAGTCATACTGTAACTCTTATTCAGGCTGCTCTAAAAACGAAACCTCCTGTTTAGCCAGACTCATTTCACCTCACGGTGATAGTGTACCCATCCCAGACTGTCACTGGGCATTATCAGACTATTCTGATGTAGGATTTTAAAATTAAAGTCTTAAATGTCCTCTTGAAGCTATATTTCAACTCTGCTTCAGGCTGCTAATTTAAGCCATACTGTAACTCTTTTTCAGGCTGCTCTAAAAACGAAAACTCCTGTTTAGCCAGACTCATTTCACCTCACGTTGATAGTGTACACATCCCAGACTGTCACTGGGCATTATCAGACTATTCTGATGTAGGATTTTAAAATTAAAGTCTTAAATGTCCTCTTGAAGCTATATTTCAACTCTGCTTCAGGCTGCTAATTAAAGCCATACTTTAACTCTTTTTCAGGCTGCTCTAAAAACGAAATCTCCTGTTTAGTCAGACTCATTTCACCTCACGGTGATAGTGTACACATCCGAGACTGTCATTGGGTATTATCAGGCTATTCTGATGTAGGATTTTAAAATTAAAGGCTTAAATGTCCTCTTGAAGCTATATTTCAACTCTGTTTCAGGCTGCTAATTAAGGCCATACTGTAAATCTTTGTCAGGCTGCTCTAAAAACGAAACCTCTTGTTTAGCCAGACTCATTTCACCTCAAGGTGATAGTATACACATCCCAGACTGTCACTGTGTATTATCAGACTATTCTGATGTAGGATTTTAAAATTAAAGGCTTAAATGTCCTCTTGAAGCTATATTTCAACTCTGCTTCAGGCTGCTAATTAAAGCCATACTTTAACTCTTTTTCAGGCTGCTCTAAAAACGAAATCTCCTGTTTAGTCAGACTCATTTCACCTCACAGTGACTGTGTACACATCCCAGACTGTCTCTGGGTATTATCAGGCTATTCTGATGTAGGATTTTAAAATGAAAGGCTTAAATGTCCTCTTGAAGCTATATTTCAACTCTGCTTCAGGCTGCTAATTAAAGCCATACTTTAACTCTTTTTCAGGCTGCGCTAAAAACGAAACCTCCTGTTTAGCCAGACTCATTTCACCTCACGGTGATAGTGTACCCATCCCAGACTGTCCCTGGGCATTATCAGATTATTCTGATGTAGGATTTTAAAATTAAAGGCTTAAATGTCCTCTTGAAGCTATATTTCAACTCTGTTTCAGGCTGCTAATTAAGGCCATACTGTAACTCTTTGTCAGGCTGCTCTAAAAACGAAACCTCTTGTTTAGCCAGACTCATTTCACCTCAAGGTGATAGTCTACACATCCCAGACTGTCACTGGGTCTTATCAGGCTATTCTGATGTAGGATTTTAAAATTAAAGGCTTAAATGTCCTCTTGAAGCTATATTTCAACTCTGCTTCAGGCTGCTAATTAAAGTCATACTGTAACTCTTATTCAGGCTGCTCTAAAAACGAAACCTCCTGTTTAGCCAGACTCATTTCACCTCACGGTGATAGTGTACCCATCCCAGACTGTCACTGGGCATTATCAGACTATTCTGATGTAGGATTTTAAAATTAAAGTCTTAAATGTCCTCTTGAAGCTATATTTCAACTCTGCTTCAGGCTGCTAATTTAAGCCATACTGTAACTCTTTTTCAGGCTGCTCTAAAAACGAAAACTCCTGTTTAGCCAGACTCATTTCACCTCACGTTGATAGTGTACACATCCCAGACTGTCACTGGGCATTATCAGACTATTCTGATGTAGGATTTTAAAATTAAAGTCTTAAATGTCCTCTTGAAGCTATATTTCAACTCTGCTTCAGGCTGCTAATTAAAGCCATACTTTAACTCTTTTTCAGGCTGCTCTAAAAACGAAATCTCCTGTTTAGTCAGACTCATTTCACCTCACGGTGATAGTGTACACATCCGAGACTGTCATTGGGTATTATCAGGCTATTCTGATGTAGGATTTTAAAATTAAAGGCTTAAATGTCCTCTTGAAGCTATATTTCAACTCTGTTTCAGGCTGCTAATTAAGGCCATACTGTAAATCTTTGTCAGGCTGCTCTAAAAACGAAACCTCTTGTTTAGCCAGACTCATTTCACCTCAAGGTGATAGTATACACATCCCAGACTGTCACTGTGTATTATCAGACTATTCTGATGTAGGATTTTAAAATTAAAGGCTTAAATGTCCTCTTGAAGCTATATTTCAACTCTGCTTCAGGCTGCTAATTAAAGCCATACTTTAACTCTTTTTCAGGCTGCTCTAAAAACGAAATCTCCTGTTTAGTCAGACTCATTTCACCTCACAGTGACTGTGTACACATCCCAGACTGTCTCTGGGTATTATCAGGCTATTCTGATGTAGGATTTTAAAATGAAAGGCTTAAATGTCCTCTTGAAGCTATATTTCAACTCTGCTTCAGGCTGCTAATTAAAGCCATACTTTAACTCTTTTTCAGGCTGCGCTAAAAACGAAACCTCCTGTTTAGCCAGACTCATTTCACCTCACGGTGATAGTGTACCCATCCCAGACTGTCCCTGGGCATTATCAGACTATTCTGATGTAGGATTTTAAAATTAAAGGCTTAAATGTCCTCTTGAAGCTATATTTCAACTCTGTTTCAGGCTGCTAATTAAGACCATACTGTAACTCTTTGTCAGGCTGCTCTAAAAACGAAACCTCTTGTTTAGCCAGACTCATTTCACCTCAAGGTGATAGTCTACACATCCCAGACTGTCACTGGGTCTTATCAGGCTATTCTGATGTAGGATTTTAAAATTAAAGGCTTAAATGTCCTCTTGAAGCTATATTTCAACTCTGCTTCAGGCTGCTAATTAAAGTCATACTGTAACTCTTATTCAGGCTGCTCTAAAAACGAAACCTCCTGTTTAGCCAGACTCATTTCACCTCACGGTGATAGTGTACCCATCCCAGACTGTCACTGGGCATTATCAGACTATTCTGATGTAGGATTTTAAAATTAAAGTCTTAAATGTCCTCTTGAAGCTATATTTCAACTCTGTTTCAGGCTGCTAATTAAGGCCATACTGTAACTCTTTGTCAGGCTGCTCTAAAAACGAAACCTCTTGTTTAGCCAGACTCATTTCACCTCAAGGTGATAGTCTAAACATCCCAGACTGTCACTGGGTCTTATCAGGCTATTCCGATGTAGGATTTTAAAATTAAAGTCTTAAATGTCCTCTTGAAGCGATATTTCAACTCTGCTTCAGGCTGCTAATTAAAGTCATACTGCAACTCTTTTTCAGGCTGCTCTAAAAACGAAACCTCCTGTTTAGCCAGACTCATTTCACCTCAGGGTGATAGTGTACCCATCCCAGACTGTCCCTGGGCATTATCAGACTATTCTGATGTAGGATTTTAAAATTAAAGTCTTAAATGTCCTCTTGAAGCTATATTTCAACTCTGTTTCAGGCTGCTAATTAAGGCCATACTGTAACTCTTTGTCAGGCTGCTCTAAAAACGAAACCTCTTGTTTAGCCAGACTCATTTCACCTCAAGGTGATAGTCTACACATCCCAGACTGTCACTGGGTCTTATCAGGCTATTCTGATGTAGGATTTTAAAATTAAAGGCTTAAATGTCCTCTTGAAGCTATATTTCAACTCTGCTTCAGGCTGCTAATTAAAGTCATACTGTAACTCTTATTCAGGCTGCTCTAAAAACGAAACCTCCTGTTTAGCCAGACTCATTTCACCTCACGGTGATAGTGTACCCATCCCAGACTGTCACTGGGCATTATCAGACTATTCTGATGTAGGATTTTAAAATTAAAGTCTTAAATGTCCTCTTGAAGCTATATTTCAACTCTGTTTCAGGCTGCTATTTAAGGCCATACTGTAACTCTTTGTCAGGCTGCTCTAAAAACGAAACCTCTTGTTTAGCCAGACTCATTTCACCTCAAGGTGATAGTCTACACATCCCAGACTGTCACTGGGTCTTATCAGGCTATTCTGATGTAGGATTTTAAAATTAAAGTCTTAAATGTCCTCTTGAAGCGATATTTCAACTCTGTTTCAGGCCTCTAATTAAGGCCATACTGTAACTCTTTGTCAGGCTGCTCTAAAAACGAAACCTCTTGTTTAGCCAGACTCATTTCACCTCAAGGTGATAGTGGACACATCCCAGACTGTCAATGGGTATTATCAGACTATTCTGATGTAGGATTTTAAAATTAAAGGCTTAAATGTCCTCTTGAAGCTATATTTCAAATCTGCTTCAGGCTGCTAATTAAAGTCATACTGTAACTCTTTTTCAGGCTGCTCTAAAAACGAAACCTCCTGTTTAGCCAGACTCATTTCACCTCAGGGTGATAGTGTACCCATCCCAGACTGTCCCTGGGCATTATCAGACTATTCTGATGTAGGATTTTAAAATTAAAGTCTTAAATGTCCTCTTGAAGCTATATTTCAACTCTGTTTCAGGCTGCTAATTAAGGCCATACTGTAACTCTTTGTCAGGCTGCTCTAAAAACGAAACCTCTTGTTTAGCCAGACTCATTTCACCTCAAGGTGATAGTCTACACATCCCAGACTGTCACTGGGTCTTATCAGGCTATTCTGATGTAGGATTTTAAAATTAAAGGCTTAAATGTCCTCTTGAAGCTATATTTCAACTCTGCTTCAGGCTGCTAATTAAAGTCATACTGTAACTCTTATTCAGGCTGCTCTAAAAACGAAACCTCCTGTTTAGCCAGACTCATTTCACCTCACGGTGATAGTGTACCCATCCCAGACTGTCACTGGGCATTATCAGACTATTCTGATGTAGGATTTTAAAATTAAAGTCTTAAATGTCCTCTTGAAGCTATATTTCAACTCTGTTTCAGGCTGCTAATTAAGGCCATACTGTAACTCTTTGTCAGGCTGCTCTAAAAACGAAACCTCTTGTTTAGCCAGACTCATTTCACCTCAAGGTGATAGTCTACACATCCCAGACTGTCACTGGGTCTTATCAGGCTATTCTGATGTAGGATTTTAAAATTAAAGTCTTAAATGTCCTCTTGAAGCGATATTTCAACTCTGTTTCAGGCCTCTAATTAAGGCCATACTGTAACTCTTTGTCAGGCTGCTCTAAAAACGAAACCTCTTGTTTAGCCAGACTCATTTCACCTCAAGGTGATAGTGGACACATCCCAGACTGTCAATGGGTATTATCAGACTATTCTGATGTAGGATTTTAAAATTAAAGGCTTAAATGTCCTCTTGAAGCTATATTTCAAATCTGCTTCAGGCTGCTAATTAAAGTCATACTGTAACTCTTTTTCAGGCTGCTCTAAAAACGAAACCTCCTGTTTAGCCAGACTCATTTCACCTCAGGGTGATAGTGTACCCATCCCAGACTGTCCCTGGGCATTATCAGACTATTCTGATGTAGGATTTTAAAATTAAAGTCTTAAATGTCCTCTTGAAGCTATATTTCAACTCTGCTTCAGGCTGCTAATTAAAGCCATACTTTAACTCTTTTTCAGGCTGCGCTAAAAACGAAACCTCCTGTTTAGCCAGACTCATTTCACCTCACGGTGATAGTTTACACATCCCAGACTGTCACTGGGTATTATGAGACTATTCTGATGTAGGATTTTAAAATTAAAGGCTTAAATATCCTCTTGAAGCTATATTTCAACTCTGCTTCAGGCTGCTAATTAAAGTCATACTGTAACTCTTTTTCAGGCTGCTCTAAAAACGAAACCTCCTGTTTAGCCAGACTCATTTCACCTCACGGTGATAGTGTACACATCCCAGACTGTCACTGGGTATTATCAGACTATTCTGATGTAGGATTTTAAAATTAAAGTCTTAAATGTCCTCTTGAAGCTGTATTTCAACTCTGTTTCAGGCTGCTAATTAAGGCCATACTGTAACTCTTTGTCAGGCTGCTCTAAAAACGAAACCTCTTGTTTAGCCAGACTCATTTCACCTCAAGGTGATAGTGGACACATCCCAGACTGTCAATGGGTATTATCAGACTATTCTGATGTAGGATTTTAAAATTAAAGTCTTAAATGTCCTCTTGAAGCTGTATTTCAACTCTGTTTCAGGCTGCTAATTAAGGCCATACTGTAACTCTTTGTCAGGCTGCTCTAAAAACGAAACCTCTTGTTTAGCCAGACTCATTTCACCTCAAGGTGATAGTGGACACATCCCAGACTGTCAATGGGTATTATCAGACTATTCTGATGTAGGATTTTAAAATTAAAGGCTTAAATGTCCTCTTGAAGCTATATTTCAACTCTGCTTCAGGCTGCTAATTAAAGTCATACTGTAACTCTTTTTCAGGCTGCTCTAAAAACGAAACCTCCTGTTTAGCCAGACTAATTTCACCTCACGGTGATAGTGTACCCATCCCAGACTGTCACTGGGCATTATCAGACTATTCTGATGTAGGATTTAAAAATTAAAGTCTTAAATGTCCTCTTGAAGCTATATTTCAACTCTGCTTCAGGCTGCTAATTTAAGCCATACTGTAACTCTTTTTCAGGCTGCTCTACAAACGAAAACTCCTGTTTAGCCAGACTCATTTCACCTCACGGTGATAGTGTACACATCCCAGACTGTCACTGGCTATTATCAGGCTATTCTGATGTAGGATTTTACAATTAAAGGCTTAAATGTCCTCTTGAAGCTATATTTCAACTCTGTTTCAGGCTGCTAATTAAGGCCATACTGTAACTCTTTGTCAGGCTGCTCTAAAAACGAAACCTCTTGTTTAGCCAGACTCATTTCACCTCAAGGTGATAGTCTACACATCCCAGACTGTCACTGGCTATTATCAGGCTATTCTGATGTAGGATTTTAAAATTAAAGTCTTAAATGTCCTCTTGAAGCTATATTTCAACTCTGTTTCAGGCTGCTATTTAAGGCCATACTGTAACTCTTTGTCAGGCTGCTCTAAAAACGAAACCTCTTGTTTAGCCAGACTCATTTCACCTCAAGGTGATAGTCTACACATCCCAGACTGTCACTGGGTCTTATCAGGCTATTCTGATGTAGGATTTTAAAATTAAAGTCTTAAATGTCCTCTTGAAGCGATATTTCAACTCTGTTTCAGGCCTCTAATTAAGGCCATACTGTAACTCTTTGTCAGGCTGCTCTAAAAACGAAACCTCTTGTTTAGCCAGACTCATTTCACCTCAAGGTGATAGTGGACACATCCCAGACTGTCAATGGGTATTATCAGACTATTCTGATGTAGGATTTTAAAATTAAAGGCTTAAATGTCCTCTTGAAGCTATATTTCAAATCTGCTTCAGGCTGCTAATTAAAGTCATACTGTAACTCTTTTTCAGGCTGCTCTAAAAACGAAACCTCCTGTTTAGCCAGACTCATTTCACCTCAGGGTGATAGTGTACCCATCCCAGACTGTCCCTGGGCATTATCAGACTATTCTGATGTAGGATTTTAAAATTAAAGTCTTAAATGTCCTCTTGAAGCTATATTTCAACTCTGTTTCAGGCTGCTAATTAAGGCCATACTGTAACTCTTTGTCAGGCTGCTCTAAAAACGAAACCTCTTGTTTAGCCAGACTCATTTCACCTCAAGGTGATAGTCTACACATCCCAGACTGTCACTGGGTCTTATCAGGCTATTCTGATGTAGGATTTTAAAATTAAAGGCTTAAATGTCCTCTTGAAGCTATATTTCAACTCTGCTTCAGGCTGCTAATTAAAGTCATACTGTAACTCTTATTCAGGCTGCTCTAAAAACGAAACCTCCTGTTTAGCCAGACTCATTTCACCTCACGGTGATAGTGTACCCATCCCAGACTGTCACTGGGCATTATCAGACTATTCTGATGTAGGATTTTAAAATTAAAGTCTTAAATGTCCTCTTGAAGCTATATTTCAACTCTGTTTCAGGCTGCTAATTAAGGCCATACTGTAACTCTTTGTCAGGCTGCTCTAAAAACGAAACCTCTTGTTTAGCCAGACTCATTTCACCTCAAGGTGATAGTCTACACATCCCAGACTGTCACTGGGTCTTATCAGGCTATTCTGATGTAGGATTTTAAAATTAAAGTCTTAAATGTCCTCTTGAAGCGATATTTCAACTCTGTTTCAGGCCTCTAATTAAGGCCATACTGTAACTCTTTGTCAGGCTGCTCTAAAAACGAAACCTCTTGTTTAGCCAGACTCATTTCACCTCAAGGTGATAGTGGACACATCCCAGACTGTCAATGGGTATTATCAGACTATTCTGATGTAGGATTTTAAAATTAAAGGCTTAAATGTCCTCTTGAAGCTATATTTCAAATCTGCTTCAGGCTGCTAATTAAAGTCATACTGTAACTCTTTTTCAGGCTGCTCTAAAAACGAAACCTCCTGTTTAGCCAGACTCATTTCACCTCAGGGTGATAGTGTACCCATCCCAGACTGTCCCTGGGCATTATCAGACTATTCTGATGTAGGATTTTAAAATTAAAGTCTTAAATGTCCTCTTGAAGCTATATTTCAACTCTGCTTCAGGCTGCTAATTAAAGCCATACTTTAACTCTTTTTCAGGCTGCGCTAAAAACGAAACCTCCTGTTTAGCCAGACTCATTTCACCTCACGGTGATAGTTTACACATCCCAGACTGTCACTGGGTATTATGAGACTATTCTGATGTAGGATTTTAAAATTAAAGGCTTAAATATCCTCTTGAAGCTATATTTCAACTCTGCTTCAGGCTGCTAATTAAAGTCATACTGTAACTCTTTTTCAGGCTGCTCTAAAAACGAAACCTCCTGTTTAGCCAGACTCATTTCACCTCACGGTGATAGTGTACACATCCCAGACTGTCACTGGGTATTATCAGACTATTCTGATGTAGGATTTTAAAATTAAAGTCTTAAATGTCCTCTTGAAGCTGTATTTCAACTCTGTTTCAGGCTGCTAATTAAGGCCATACTGTAACTCTTTGTCAGGCTGCTCTAAAAACGAAACCTCTTGTTTAGCCAGACTCATTTCACCTCAAGGTGATAGTGGACACATCCCAGACTGTCAATGGGTATTATCAGACTATTCTGATGTAGGATTTTAAAATTAAAGTCTTAAATGTCCTCTTGAAGCTGTATTTCAACTCTGTTTCAGGCTGCTAATTAAGGCCATACTGTAACTCTTTGTCAGGCTGCTCTAAAAACGAAACCTCTTGTTTAGCCAGACTCATTTCACCTCAAGGTGATAGTGGACACATCCCAGACTGTCAATGGGTATTATCAGACTATTCTGATGTAGGATTTTAAAATTAAAGGCTTAAATGTCCTCTTGAAGCTATATTTCAACTCTGCTTCAGGCTGCTAATTAAAGTCATACTGTAACTCTTTTTCAGGCTGCTCTAAAAACGAAACCTCCTGTTTAGCCAGACTAATTTCACCTCACGGTGATAGTGTACCCATCCCAGACTGTCACTGGGCATTATCAGACTATTCTGATGTAGGATTTAAAAATTAAAGTCTTAAATGTCCTCTTGAAGCTATATTTCAACTCTGCTTCAGGCTGCTAATTTAAGCCATACTGTAACTCTTTTTCAGGCTGCTCTACAAACGAAAACTCCTGTTTAGCCAGACTCATTTCACCTCACGGTGATAGTGTACACATCCCAGACTGTCACTGGCTATTATCAGGCTATTCTGATGTAGGATTTTACAATTAAAGGCTTAAATGTCCTCTTGAAGCTATATTTCAACTCTGTTTCAGGCTGCTAATTAAGGCCATACTGTAACTCTTTGTCAGGCTGCTCTAAAAACGAAACCTCTTGTTTAGCCAGACTCATTTCACCTCAAGGTGATAGTCTACACATCCCAGACTGTCACTGGGTCTTATCAGGCTATTCTGATGTAGGATTTTAAAATTAAAGGCTTAAATGTCCTCTTGAAGCTATATTTCAACTCTGCTTCAGGCTGCTAATTAAAGTCATACTGTAACTCTTTTTCAGGCTGCTCTAAAAACGAAACCTCTTGTTTAGCCAGACTCATTTCACCTCACGGTGATAGTGTACCCATCCCAGACTGTCACTGGGCATTATCAGACTATTCTGATGTAGGATTTTAAAATTAAAGGCTTAAATGTCCTCTTGAAGCTATATTTCAACTCTGCTTCAGGCTGCTAATTAAAGCCATACTTTAACTCTTTTTCAGGCTGCGCTAAAAACGAAACCTCCTGTTTAGCCAGACTCATTTCACCTCACGGTGATAGTTTACACATCCCAGACTGTCACTGGGTATTATCAGACTATTCTGATGTAGGATTTTAAAATTAAAGGCTTAAATGTCCTCTTGAAGCTATATTTCAACTCTGCTTCAGGCTGCTAATTAAAGCCATACTTTAACTCTTTTTCAGGCTGCGCTAAAAACGAAACCTCCTGTTTAGCCAGACTCATTTCACCTCACGGTGATAGTTTACACATCCCAGACTGTCACTGGGTATTATCAGACTATTCTGATGTAGGATTTTAAAATTAAAGGCTTAAATATCCTCTTGAAGCTATATTTCAACTCTGCTTCAGGCTGCTAATTAAAGTCATACTGTAACTCTTTTTCAGGCTGCTCTAAAAACGAAACCTCCTGTTTAGCCAGACTCATTTCACCTCACGGTGATAGTGTACACATCCCAGACTGTCACTGGGTATTATCAGACTATTCTGATGTAGGATTTTAAAATTAAAGTCTTAAATGTCCTCTTGAAGCTATATTTCAACTCTGTTTCAGGCTGCTAATTAAGGCCATACTGTAACTCTTTGTCAGGCTGCTCTAAAAACGAAACCTCTTGTTTAGCCAGACTCATTTCACCTCAAGGTGATAGTGGACACATCCCAGACTGTCAATGGGTATTATCAGACTATTCTGATGTAGGATTTTAAAATTAAAGGCTTAAATGTCCTCTTGAAGCTATATTTCAACTCTGCTTCAGGCTGCTAATTAAAGTCATACTGTAACTCTTTTTCAGGCTGCTCTAAAAACGAAACCTCCTGTTTAGCCAGACTAATTTCACCTCACGGTGATAGTGTACCCATCCCAGACTGTCACTGGGCATTATCAGACTATTCTGATGTAGGATTTAAAAATTAAAGTCTTAAATGTCCTCTTGAAGCTATATTTCAACTCTGCTTCAGGCTGCTAATTTAAGCCATACTGTAACTCTTTTTCAGGCTGCTCTACAAACGAAAACTCCTGTTTAGCCAGACTCATTTCACCTCACGGTGATAGTGTACACATCCCAGACTGTCACTGGCTATTATCAGGCTATTCTGATGTAGGATTTTACAATTAAAGGCTTAAATGTCCTCTTGAAGCTATATTTCAACTCTGTTTCAGGCTGCTAATTAAGGCCATACTGTAACTCTTTGTCAGGCTGCTCTAAAAACGAAACCTCTTGTTTAGCCAGACTCATTTCACCTCAAGGTGATAGTCTACACATCCCAGACTGTCACTGGGTCTTATCAGGCTATTCTGATGTAGGATTTTAAAATTAAAGGCTTAAATGTCCTCTTGAAGCTATATTTCAACTCTGCTTCAGGCTGCTAATTAAAGTCATACTGTAACTCTTTTTCAGGCTGCTCTAAAAACGAAACCTCTTGTTTAGCCAGACTCATTTCACCTCACGGTGATAGTGTACCCATCCCAGACTGTCACTGGGCATTATCAGACTATTCTGATGTAGGATTTTAAAATTAAAGGCTTAAATGTCCTCTTGAAGCTATATTTCAACTCTGCTTCAGGCTGCTAATTAAAGCCATACTTTAACTCTTTTTCAGGCTGCGCTAAAAACGAAACCTCCTGTTTAGCCAGACTCATTTCACCTCACGGTGATAGTCTACACATCCCAGACTGTCACTGGGTATTATCAGACTATTCTGATGTAGGATTTTAAAATTAAAGGCTTAAATGTCCTCTTGAAGCTATATTTCAACTCTGCTTCAGGCTGCTAATTAAAGCCATACTTTAACTCTTTTTCAGGCTGCGCTAAAAACGAAACCTCCTGTTTAGCCAGACTCATTTCACCTCACGGTGATAGTTTACACATCCCAGACTGTCACTGGGTATTATCAGACTATTCTGATGTAGGATTTTAAAATTAAAGGCTTAAATATCCTCTTGAAGCTATATTTCAACTCTGCTTCAGGCTGCTAATTAAAGTCATACTGTAACTCTTTTTCAGGCTGCTCTAAAAACGAAACCTCCTGTTTAGCCAGACTCATTTCACCTCACGGTGATAGTGTACACATCCCAGACTGTCACTGGGTATTATCAGACTATTCTGATGTAGGATTTTAAAATTAAAGTCTTAAATGTCCTCTTGAAGCTATATTTCAACTCTGTTTCAGGCTGCTAATTAAGGCCATACTGTAACTCTTTGTCAGGCTGCTCTAAAAACGAAACCTCTTGTTTAGCCAGACTCATTTCACCTCAAGGTGATAGTGGACACATCCCAGACTGTCAATGGGTATTATCAGACTATTCTGATGTAGGATTTTAAAATTAAAGGCTTAAATGTCCTCTTGAAGCTATATTTCAACTCTGCTTCAGGCTGCTAATTAAAGTCATACTGTAACTCTTATTCAGGCTGCTCTAAAAACGAAACCTCCTGTTTAGCCAGACTCATTTCACCTCACGGTGATAGTGTACACATCCCAGACTGTCACTGGGTATTATCAGACTATTCTGATGTAGGATTTTAAAATTAAAGTCTTAAATGTCCTCTTGAAGCTATATTTCAACTCTGTTTCAGGCTGCTAATTAAGGCCATACTGTAACTCTTTGTCAGGCTGCTCTAAAAACGAAACCTCTTGTTTAGCCAGACTCATTTCACCTCAAGGTGATAGTGGACACATCCCAGACTGTCAATGGGTATTATCAGACTATTCTGATGTAGGATTTTAAAATTAAAGGCTTAAATGTCCTCTTGAAGCTATATTTCAACTCTGCTTCAGGCTGCTAATTAAAGTCATACTGTAACTCTTATTCAGGCTGCTCTAAAAACGAAACCTCCTGTTTAGCCAGACTCATTTCACCTCACGGTGATAGTGTACCCATCCCAGACTGTCACTGGGCATTATCAGACTATTCTGATGTAGGGCTTTAAAATTAAAGTCTTAAATGTCCTCTTGAAGCTATATTTCAACTCTGTTTCAGGCTGCTAATTAAGGCCATACTGTAACTCTTTGTCAGGCTGCTCTAAAAACGAAACCTCTTGTTTAGCCAGAATCATTTCACCTCAAGGTGATAGTGGACACATCCCAGACTGTCAATGGGTATTATCAGCCTATTCTGATGTAGGATTTTAAAATTAAAGGCTTAAATGTACTCTTGAAGCTATATTTCAACTCTGCTTCAGGCTGCTAATTAAAGCCATACTTTAACTCTTTTTCAGGCTGCGCTAAAAACGAAACCTCCTGTTTAGCCAGACTCATTTCACCTCACGGTGATAGTTTACACATCCCAGACTGTCACTGGGTATTATCAGACTATTCTGATGTAGGATTTTAAAATTAAAGGCTTAAATATCCTCTTGAAGCTATATTTCAACTCTGCTTCAGGCTGCTAATTAAAGTCATACTGTAACTCTTTTTCAGGCTGCTCTAAAAACGAAACCTCCTGTTTAGCCAGACTCATTTCACCTCACGGTGATAGTGTACACATCCCAGACTGTCACTGGGTATTATCAGACTATTCTGATGTAGGATTTTAAAATTAAAGTCTTAAATGTCCTCTTGAAGCTATATTTCAACTCTGTTTCAGGCTGCTAATTAAGGCCATACTGTAACTCTTTGTCAGGCTGCTCTAAAAACGAAACCTCTTGTTTAGCCAGACTCATTTCACCTCAAGGTGATAGTGGACACATCCCAGACTGTCAATGGGTATTATCAGACTATTCTGATGTAGGATTTTAAAATTAAAGGCTTAAATGTCCTCTTGAAGCTATATTTCAACTCTGCTTCAGGCTGCTAATTAAAGTCATACTGTAACTCTTATTCAGGCTGCTCTAAAAACGAAACCTCCTGTTTAGCCAGACTCATTTCACCTCACGGTGATAGTGTACACATCCCAGACTGTCACTGGGTATTATCAGACTATTCTGATGTAGGATTTTAAAATTAAAGTCTTAAATGTCCTCTTGAAGCTATATTTCAACTCTGTTTCAGGCTGCTAATTAAGGCCATACTGTAACTCTTTGTCAGGCTGCTCTAAAAACGAAACCTCTTGTTTAGCCAGACTCATTTCACCTCAAGGTGATAGTGGACACATCCCAGACTGTCAATGGGTATTATCAGACTATTCTGATGTAGGATTTTAAAATTAAAGGCT